>CM029019.1:183072559-183477559 GCA_016801055.1 Panax notoginseng
TATTATAACAAATAAGTAACCAAATAGTTTACTGTTATGGTTACCATTATTATTTTTATTATAGAGGTCACCATTTTATTTTTTATAAGTAAACAAATTGTCATAAAATTTGATAAAATCGGTACATATCAGTTATTTAAGTTGAAATGTTTGGTTGGTATCCAAACCTGCCTATATGTTAACAATGTTTGTTTTTGTTGGTAACTAAACAATTATAAGGTTGTATCACGAATGTTATAAAGTGTTTAATGCATGTGTTTTATTTATAGTCTATCATCATGATGGAATAAGAAATTTTAATTAAGAGTTGCTATTTGTAAGACCTTAACTTATTAATGAATAAAATTAAATTTTCGCTAATTATTATTGTGAATAATAAGGTGTTAATTTGATATAATGCTTTGGTTATGGGTGAGATGTGCAAAGTTTACAAAATAAACTAGTGGTTATAAAATATTTATTTTGTCGGAGAATATTCGTTTGGACGTGGAATATTCTTTCTGTCTGGGAATATTCGTGCGACGGCGCAGCTATTTGTGGGCCCCATAACGGAAAACGGTTGAATGAAGATAACGACAAAAATTGAGTTTTTATAAATAACGGCGTAGTTGTTACCGTTAACACTGTTGGAATACCCGGTGGTTAAAATACAGTAATACGCATGGTTGCACAGTAGCACACGGATTGCACAGTATTTTTGAATTATTGATTCTTACGAAGGAAGACACTACTCAATAATTGTTACAGTAGTTATTGTTCAATATTTTATTTTATTGATTCAATAATTGCTGCATTGATATTTTATATTATTGTTGTTTCAATAATTGTCACTGCACAATATTTCCCATTATCAGATCAATAATTCATATTATTTGAATAATATTATTTGATAGCATTATTGGCAATGTCTAGAAAGTTCTGTCTAAGGAGAGGTTTGGTCACCTAATTGCGCGCCAGTAAGGAGAAATCCTTATTGGAAAGCCCCCTCTTTCTTGGGAACGGTCTGGTTGTCATAAATGTGATTCTGTAATATTAATTGTGAATAATTAATTATTGATTCATATGATAAGGAAATATTTATTTTATGTGAATATAAATGTTGGATATATTTTGTGGTTAAAAATGAAGGAATTAATGTTGAGGTGTTTTATCAGTATTTTTTTTCGGAATGGAGGTATTAAAAATCAATCAGGATTTTTGAGATATATTGTGGGGGTTATAATTTTTAATCCGGCCGTTGGATCGTTGTGATTTTTGGATATGTTATACATATATAAGTTGGGTATATATCCACAAATTTTGAACCGTTAAAAATGAACGTATGATTTGTTATGAATTTTAAGAGATGACTGGTTCATAAATTGTTGAAGTTTCGGAATTTATCATTTTGGTGGAAAATTCTAGAATTTGTGGTCCCCACTTTTGGTTGGTAAAAATGTGCTGAGATTTTTATTCAAATGTGGTGGGTGGGAATAGTAGCAGGTAAAGCCATCAGGTTGCAGGTTAAGTCTGCTTCGGCGTGCTAACATTTTTCTATAAATAGAGGGCTAAGTTAGAATTAAAAATCACACCAGAAACAAATTTTCTCTCCTTCTCTCTCTAGATTATTGAGTGTATTTTGTGAGTATTTAGATACTTTCTGAGTTTCTATTCATCAGTGCAAGTTTCCTTCAGCCTTATACCGATATTTCGATCAGAAGTACTGATATTTTGAGGTAAGGGGTGTTATATTCTTCTTAAAATGATATTTTCTTTAATATCATTATACCGAAATGTTGGTATGAACTTTTTATCAAATTTGGAACTTTTTGTGTCGGGGTTACTATTCACGTATACGTTACTATTCACGTATACGGCACTATTCACGAATACGTGAATAGTAACACCGACACAAAAAGTTCTAAATTTGATAAAAAGTTCATACCAACATTTCGGTATAATGATATTGAAGAAAATATCATTTTAAGAAGAATATAGCACCCCTTACCTCAAAATATCAGTACTTCTGATCGGAATATCGGTATAAGGCTGAAGGAAACTTGCACTGATGAATAAAAACTCAGAAAGTATCTAAATACTCACAAAATACACTCAATAATCTAGAGAGAGAAGGAGAGAAAACTTGTTTCTGGTGTGATTTTCAATTCTAACTTAGCCCTCTATTTATAGGAAAATGTTAGCACGCCGAAGCAGACTTAACCTGCAACCTGATGGCTATACCTGCTACTATTCCCACCCACCACATTTGAATAAAAATCTCAACATATTTTTACCAACCAAAAGTGGGGCCCACCAATTCTAGAATTTTTTACCAAAATGATAAATTCCAAAACTTCAACAATTTCTGAACCAGTCATCTCTTAAAATTCATAACAAATCATACGTTTATTTTTAACGGTTCAAAATTTGTGGATATATACTTAACTTATATATTTATAACATATCCAAAAATCACAACGATCCAACGGTCGGATTAAAAATTATAACCCCCGCAATATATCTCAAAAATATCTCAAAAATCTAGATTGATTTTTAATACCTCCATTCTGAAAAAAATACTGATAAAACACCTCAACATTAACTCCTTCATTTTTAACCACAAAATATATCCAACATTTATATTCACATAAAATAAATATTTTCCTATCATATGAATCAATAATTAATTATTCACAATTAATATTACAGAATCACATTTATAACAACCAGGTCATTTCCAGGAAAGAGGGGACTTTCCAATAAAGATTTCTCCTTACTGGCGCGCAATTAGGTGACCAAACCTCTCATTAGACAGAACTTTCTAGACATTACCAATAATGCTATCTAATAATATTATTCAAATAATATGAATTATTGATCTGATAATGAAAAATACTGTGCAGTGACAATTATTGAAATAACAATAATATAAAATATCAATGCAGCAATTATTAAATCAATAAAATAAAATATTAAACATTGACTACTGTAACAATTATTGAGTAGTGCCTTCCTTCGTAAGAATCAATAATTCAAAAATACTGTGCAATCCGTGTGCTACTGTGCAACCACGCGTATTACTGTATTTTAACCACCGGGTATTCCAACAGTGTTAACGGTAACAACTACGCCGTTATTTATAAAAACTCAATTTTTGTCGTTATCTTCATCCAACCGTTTTTCGTAATAGGGCCCACAAATAGCTGTGCCGTCGTACGAATATTCCCAGACAGAAAGAATATTACACGACCAAACGAATATTCTCCGACAAAATAAATATTTTATAACCACTTGTTTAATTTGCAAACTTTGCACATCTCACCTATAACCAAAGTATTATATCAAATTAACACCTTATTATTCATAATAATAATTAGAGAAAATTTGATTTTATTCATTAATAAGTTGGGGTCTTACATAACAAATCCATCCGAACCAGATGGTAAATTCAGAACAGGTGCCAAAATGAGTCTCCTCTTGAGCTCTTGGAAACTCTTCTCACATTTCTCGCTCCATACGAATTTTGTATCCTTTCGAGTCAGTTGATTTAAAGGAGTAGCGATTCGAGAAAATCCTTCCACAAATCTCCGATAATAACCAGCTAAGCCCAGAAAACTACGTACTTCGGTCACCAACTTCTGTTGCTCCCAACTTTGCATGGCTTCAATCTTCGCCAGGTCAACAGATACTCCATGTTTTGACACCACGTGCCCAAGAAATGCTACTTCCTCAAGCCAGAACTCGCATTTTTTCAGCTTGGCATATAGCTTGTTTTCATGAAGCTTTAGGAGTACCAGCTTCAAATGATGCCCATGATCTTCACGACTTTTGGAATAGATAAAGATGTCATCAATAAAGACAACAATGAACTGATCTAAATATTTCTTGAATACTCGGTTCATCATATCCATGAAAGCCGCAGGAGCATTAGTCAATCCAAAAGACATGACTAGGAATTCATAATGCCCGTACCGAGTTCTAAAGGCAGTCTTTGGAATATCCTCAGTTTTAATCTTCAGCTGATGATATCCAGAACGAAGATCGATCTTTGAAAATAATTGTGATCCTTGCAACTGGTCGAACAGGTCATCAATGCGAGGTAGCGGATACTTATTCTTGATGGTGACATGGTTCAATTCCCGATAGTCAATACAAAGTCGCATACTCCCGTCTTTCTTCTTTACGAATAAAATAGGAGCACCCTGTTGATAGATTTCGCAATCAATGAATACGTGCAAGTATACACGGTCAACAAGTAATAAAGTGAAAGTAGAGTATCGTTCTCACGAGAAATTATTTAATAAAAATCACCAAGTACTAATTCTTAACCAAACTAATTTTATTTAAACAATCTCAAATCGTGATTTTTCTAATTAAGAAAACTAAATTAACTAATTAAACTGAATTGCTTTATGATTGAATTCAGATAAATAAAGATTAAGACTTCAATATCCCTAATTGTGAACTATAAATCAATTATCCAATTATCCCAATTATTATGCCTACTAAATTGTTAACAAGAATTCTCAAATGCCAAAATTCCTTTTCCAAGTGATCAATTGACTTCTATTTAATCCAGATTAATCTTGCTATATTCCTATGCAAAACAATTGAATTAAACTCCTTCAATTCCAATTCCTTATGTGTTACATGCGGTGAACAGATATTTCTATTCAATTTACAAACCTAATTATTCACTATGCAAATAACTAAGTCACATGTTATCATGTCCAGTTCTAACCCTAAAATTCCTCTTCCAATTCCTTCTAGAGTAACAAGGTAATTATTGGCCAAATAATTAATCAATAAATACAAGGCATGATAAACAATTCACTTTGACACAAATAATTAGAATAAATCGAATAACTAATTTATAGACATAAAAGGTTCAATTGAAATCTTAATAAAAGAAATTTTGTTCATTATTAATTAATTAAAATCAAGAATCCACAATTGAATAGATATTAAAAGATAAAAGTAAGAGAAGAGAAAAGAATAGAATCTGTTGTCAACAAATCTGATGCTCCCCTCTTGTTCTTGCTCTTGGTCTTCAATGATCTCCAAGTTGCTTCAATCTCTAAAACTAATAAGAACTAGGGTTAATGTCTAATCTAATAGAGTGTATCTCTAGTCTAATCTATGTCATCCCTTTCTATTTTATGCCTTACATCATGTATTTATAGGTTACAAGTCCAATTTTTAGTTTAGGAACAAACTCAATCCAATTTGGAGTCTAAAAAGTGTTAAAATTCGCCCCAAAACGCGTCCAAGCTTGCCCAACCTCTTCCCCAGCGCCCCGGCACTGGGCACGGCACTGGAATTCTGCCCCTTAGCGCCCTGGCGCTGGGCATAGGCCTGAAATGGGTGCCCCGGCGCTGGCCCCTTTTCTGGAAATTTTCTGCTCTGACGTTCTTTGGGAAAATGGCTATAACTTCTTCGACCGAACTCCGATTTCGATGATTAAAGATGTTACAGAAAGAGAAGACGTATATCTACAACTTTCATTCTTTAAGTTTTTCGAAATAAGGTCCAGAGAAATACTCAAATTAGCTCGGAAGTGACTGCTGTGTAAATGGCAAGCCGAAAACGCAAATCTAGCCACCCCAAACGTCGATCCAAGTAACTTTTGTCCCAATTCCTACAAAACAACATAAAACATGCTTGAATAGACACAAACACTTAAAAATATTAAGCTGAAATACACTCAATTATGGGTATAAAACTCACTCATCACACCCCAAGGAGATGTACTAGGACGAATGAAACCGATGTCTAACAACTCCTGTAGTTGGACCTTTAACTCCTGAAGTTCAATAGGAGCCATTCAATATGGAGTTTTAGAAATAGGCTTTGTACCTAGTTCAAGGTCAATAAAGAATTCAACTTCACGTTCTAGGGGTATACCGGGAAGTTCTTCCGGAAATACATCAGGAAATTCACTAACAACAGAAATATTATTCAAATCTGACGCGTTTTTGTTCAAGTCCGTGACATGGGCTAAGAAAGCTTGACATCTATTTTTCAATAAACGAATGGCTTAATTTATGGCTTGATATGACATTGATTGATTTTAGTGGTTTAGTTGCTTGAATTCGCATAACAGGTTGGTTAGGAATATGAAAACTAACAACCTTACGAAAGAAATCAATTTTGGCATGATAAGTGGTTAACCAATGAATTTTTAAAATCACATCAAAAGCAAGTATCTTTAAAGGGACAAGATCAACAGGTAATGTGATTGTACTCACTTGGATCAAACAAGATTTGTAAACAGTGGATGTAAGGAAAGTTTCTCCTAACGGAGTCTCCACAGATAGGTCAAAGTCTAATTTCTCCGGAGTCAAATTTAAACGTTGAGCACAAGCAGGAGAGATAAATGAATGGGTAGAACCGGTATCTAGTAAGGTATAAACTTCGCAAGAATTTATGACTAGCTTACCCGTGATTACCTCGTTCGGGTTCCTCACATTTTGGCCAGTCACGACAAACGCTCTTCCAGGAACCGTTGACTTTGACTTTTCTGGGACAACCTTTTGAGTCACCATCCCTGCTGGACTTGGTTTTGCTATAGTACAATCTCGAGCGATATGTCCTTTCTTTCCACAATTATAGCATACCTTGAACTGTTGTGGACAGTTTTGGTTGATATGTCCCTCTTTCCCGTATTTATAGCATACGATCGGTGGTCGTTCTCCTCCCTTAGAAACAGTTGCTGCTGGTGCTGACGTCTTTACATTATCGTTGTTGCACCTTCTCTTTTTAAAATCTCCTCTCGACTCGCTTCTTCTATTATCATGGACACGATTACTATCCGAGTGATTACCGCTTTTGTCTGTATTCCTTCCTCCCCGCTGGTTATCATTGCTCCGATGACTGCTGTCACCGGTCTGACCCTGATTGTTGTCCCTCGGTTGAACGTACTTATTATCTCGCTCTAATAATTGAGCCCTGTTGATAACATCTGAATATAGAGAAATTTTTTGATAAATGAGATATTGACGTATATCGGGTTTCAGACCTCTCAGAAATATCCGCGTCATACGTTCCTCATTCTCCACCAAATGAGGTGCAAACCTGGATAACTCCGCGAACTTCGCCTCGTACTGGGACATCGTCATGTTGTTTTGTTCCAGTCTAATAAACTCCACTTCCTTCATATGACGAATATTTTCAGGAAAGTACTTGTCATTGAAAAGTTTCTGAAATGTCTCCCAAGACATGTTGAGTCCAGCTGGATGGGTACGTTTCACAGATTCCCACCAGTAATCTGCCTCATTACGGAACATAAAAGTGGTGAATGGAACCTTTTGTTCCTTCGTGCATCCCAAGACATCGAATATCTTGGTAATTTGCTTGACCCATGTTTCCGGCTTAATCAGATCCGGCTTTCCTCAGAATTCTAGTGGTCCCAACTCTTTGAACTGCTTGGCCATGACAAACCGCACGTTGCTATCATTTCCACCCGTATTTTGTGCACGAGTCTCCCTTGTCTGATTTTGTATGAACTGCAAAAAGCTTCTAAACATCTCATCATTCATCATTTGTTCAGTAGTGTTGTTTACAGGAGGAATATTGCCTTCCTGTTGCACGTTCCCCTGGGTGGTGATCAAAGGTGTTTTCACGGTCTCATACATTCCATTATTAACGTTTTCAGCAGCCATTCTTAAATACTGCCATAAAACAAGGGTTATTTAAACAAATTAACATATCATATAATATCCCTATATTATGACCGACCAACAAATAAGCTTAGGTAGGACACACTAGCGAAGGATTTACTCGTCTCTCCCCTCCTAGTTCTATTCCCCGATCTCCGCCAGAGACCATATCCCTAAGCTCTGATACCAACTGTGACGCCCCCAAAATAGGTATACATCACCCATTCTGAGTCACTAAATACATGGTACAGAAACAAATACAACTTCATTACTACAATTGTCGGGCAGAATATGACAACACATAAACTGGGAGTTTAAATACAAATATTGACTAATAGACAGTATTAAAACTCAAAAGGAGTCCTCATTACAATTATTAATATACTATTTTACAAAAATAGTGAGGACTGCTAAAATAACTTTCTAGAATTATCACTCTATACCCCGGCTAGTTCCTGCTATATTCTCACCTTTTGAGAAGAAAAATAGAACAAAAAGGGTGAGCTCAACTAGCCTAGTAAAAAAAATTATGACTTAGATAATATACAACAAATTATCATTAGTCTTCAATAGGGAAAAATTTGATAGAATATAATAGACAACAAGTTTTAGATCAACAACTGCAGCGAAAACAGCAATTCATTAGAAGAGTCAAGTAAAGAATGGATTCTACTATCTTCTAAGATTTAAAAGTCCATCATCAATATATTTTATCCCTGTAACAACAATCAATATACATCTTTAATCAAATATTCATCTTTGTAATACAGGCCAAAGATATTCATTTGTATCACCAATCGGTCATGTTCATCTCAACACATGTTCATCTTTGCACTACGGGCCAAAGATATTCATCAGTTAATCATTCAACTTTGCACTACAGGCCAAAGATATTCAGTAATATCATCATTTAGGACTGAGGATGATGAAAAATATCTTAAAGAAAATAAATCCAATGAGACAGAAGGACAAATATTAGGGATTCGTATAACAATTTATCCAAGTGCAATAAAACTCCATAATAACCTATTGTGAAGTGGAATTCAAAAATAAAGATCAAAACATGGATACAATCAAAGATAGTAACCATACTAGACATCTGGGATGAAAAAGAAAAAAATTTATCTTTCGGTGAATAGTGCCGTATTTGTGAATAATGCCGCATACGTGAATAGTGTCGTATACGTGAATAGTAATCTCGATACAAAAAGGTAGAATTTCCACAATAAAATTCATATCAATATTTCAGCATAATGATATTGAAGAAAATAATATCATTTATGAAGAAAATAACACCCCTTACCTCAAAGAAACAGTACTTCGGAATGAAATGTCGGATATGATGCCGAATGAAACTTGTACTGAATAGCAACTCTCAAAGTATCTAAATACTCACAAAATACACTCGATAATATAGAGCGAGAAAGAGAGAAAACTTGTTTCTGGTGTGATTTTCAATTCTAACTCAGCACCCTATTTATAGGAAAATGATAGCACGCCGAAGCAGACTTGACCTGCTACTTGATGGCTTTACCTGCTACTATTCCCACCCACCACATTTGAAATAAAATTCTAGCACATTTCTCACCAACCAAAGGTGGGGCCTACTCAATTCTAGAAATTTTCACCAAAAATCATTTATAAACATAATTTTCGAATCAGTCACCTCTTAAAATTCATAACAAATCATAAATTAATCTTTAACGGTTCAAAATTTGTGGACATATACTCAATTTATATATGTATAGCATATCCAAAAATCACAACGATCCAACGGTCGGATTAAAAATTATAACTCACGTAATAGAGTTTTAAGAACACTGATTTAATTTTTAACATCTCCATTCCGACAAAAATACTGATAAAATATCTCAACATTAATTCCTTCATTTATAACCACATAAAATAAATAAATCCATCATTTATATCCGTATCAAATAAATATTTCCTTATCAATAATTAATTATTCACAAATAATATTACAGAATCACAATAATGACAACCAGGCAGTTCCTAGAAAAAAGGGGGTTTTCCAATAAAGATTTCTCCTTACTGGCGCGCAATTAGATGACCAAACCTCTCCTTAGACAGAACTTTCTAGACATTATCAATAATGTAATCTAATAATATTATTCAAATAATATGAATTATTGATCTGATAATGAAGATATTATGCAGTGACAATTATTGAAACAACAATAATATAAAATATCAACACAGTAATTATTGAACCAATAAAATAAAATATTGAACAGTAATTACTATAACAATTATTGAGCTTCTTATGTAAGGATCAATAATTCAACAATACTACGCAATACCGTGTGTTACTGTGCAACCACGCGTGTTACTGTATTTTAACCACCGTGTATTCTAACAGTGTTAACGGTAACAACTACGCCATTATTTATAAAAACTCAAACTTGTCATTTTTTTCATCCAACCGTTTTCCATTATGGGGCCCACAAATGACTGCGTCGTCGTACGAATATTCCCCGGCAGCAAAAATATTCCACGACCAAACGAATATTTCCCGACAAAATGAATATTTTATAACCACTTGCTTATTTTGCAAAATTTACATATTTCACCCATAACCAAAGCATTATATCAAATTAACACCCTATTATTTAAAATAATAATTAAAAGAAATTTGATTTTATTTATAATAAGTTGGGGTCTTACATGTGTAACTATGATGGGATCAATGAGTAGTCGTGTGGATTTCCTCTTACCTTTTCCAACGCTTTCTCCTTAGATTTCCATACTTTTTGGTAAGAGATAGACATATTATATTCTGTCATGATGTCCTCCACAATATCAGTTGGTGTGTATATTTTTTTCAAATTTGTTAATTTATGCATTATGCATTCACTGACCAACTCACTATTTACCTGTCTGTGGTCTCCCAGCAATATGTGGACTGAATATGTGACGCCCCCAAAATAGGTATACAACACCCATTCTGAGTCGCCAAATACAGGTACAGAAAGCAAACTACAACTTCAATAATACAATTGTCGTGCAAAATACGACAACACATACTGTGAGTTTAAATACAAATATTGTCTTCTAGACAATATCCACACTCAAATAAGTCCTCAATACAATTATTCAAACACTATTTTACAGAAATAGTGAGGACTGCTAAAACATCTTTCTAGAACCATCACTCCATACCCCGACTAGATCCTGCTATGTTCTCACCTCCTGAGAAGAAAAATGGAACAAAAAGGAAAAGGGTGAGCTCAACTAGCCCAGTAAAGAATATTATGACTAAGATAATATACAACAAATTATCATTAGTATTCAACAGGGAAAAATCTTATAGAATATAATCGACAACAAGTTTTAGATCAACAACTGCAGCGGAAACAGCAAACCATTAGAAGAGTCAAGTAGAGAATGAATTCTACTATCTTCTAAGATTTAAAAGTCCATCATCAATATTTTATCCCTGTAACATCAATTAATAATCGTCTTTATCCAAATATTCATCTTTGCACTACAGGCCAAAGATATTCATTTGTATCACCTGTCAGTCATGTTCATCTCAACACCTGTTCATCTTTGCACTACAGACCAAAGATATTCATCAAGTAATCAGACATCTTTGCACTACAGGCCAAAGATATTCATCAAGTAATCATACATCTTTGCACTACAGGCCAAAGATATTCAGTAATATCATCATTTAGGACTGAGGATGATGAAAAATATCTTAAAGAGAACGAATCCAATAAGACAGAAGGACAAATAGTAGGGATTCGTATAACAGTTTATCCAAGATCAATAATACTTCATAATAATCAATTGTGAAGCAGAATTCAAAAATAAAGATCAAAATATGGATACAATCAAAGATAGTAACCATAATAGATATCTTGGACAAAAAGGGAAAATTTTATTTTTCGGTGAATAGTGCCGTATTCGTGAATAGTGTCGTATACGTGAATAGTAATGTATACGTGAATAGTAACCCCAACACAAAAAGTTCTAAATTTGATAAAAACTCATGTTAATATTTTAGCATAATGATATTAAAAGAATAATATCATTAAGAAGAAAATAACATCCCTTACCTCAAAATATCAGTACTTCTTGTCCGAATACCGGTATAAGGCTGAAAGAAACTTGCTCTGATGAATAGAAACTCTCAAAGTATCTAAATACTCACAAAATACACTCAATAATCTATAGAGAGAAAGAGAGAAAACTTGTTTCTGGTGTGATTTTCAATTTTAACTTAGCCCTCTATTTATAGGAAAATGTTAGCACGCCGAAGCAGACTTAACCTGCAACCTGATGGCTTTACCTGCTACTATTCCCACTCACCACATTTGAATAAAAATCTCAACACATTTCTTCACCAACCAAGAGTGGGGCCAACCAATTCTAGAATTTTCCACCAAAATAATAAATTCCGAAACTTCAACAATTTCTAAACCAGTCATCTCTTAAAATTCATAACAAATCATACATTCATTTTTAACGGTTCAAAATTTGTGGACATATACTCAACTTATATATGTATAACATATTCAAAAATTACCACGATCCAACGGT
This sequence comes from Panax notoginseng, assembly GCA_016801055.1. Lineage (NCBI taxonomy): Eukaryota > Viridiplantae > Streptophyta > Magnoliopsida > Apiales > Araliaceae > Panax > Panax notoginseng. The sequence continues at coordinate 183,084,763 of CM029019.1, forward strand.
CGGATTAAAAATTATAACCCCCGCAAAATATCTCAAAAACCTTCATTTTTAATACCTCCATTCCGACAAAAATACTGATAAAAACCTCAACATTAACTCCTTCATTTTTAACCACAAAAATATATCCCTCATTTATATCCACATAAAATAAATATTTCCTTATCATATGAATCAATAATTAATTATTCACAAATAATATTACAGAATCACATTTATGACAACCAGGCCGTTCCCAGGAAAGAGGGGACTTTCCAATAAAAATTTCTCCTTACTGGCGCGCAATTAGATGACCAAACCTCTCCTTAGACAGAACTTTCTAGACATTGCCAATAATGTTATCTAATAATATTATTCAAATAATACGAATTATTGATCTGATAAAGGAAAATACTGTGCAACAAAAATTATTGAAACAACAATAATATAAAATATCAACGCAGTAATTATTGAATCAATAAAATAAAATATTGAATAATAACTACTGTAACAATTATTAAGTAGTGCCTTCTTACGTAAGAATCAATAATCGATGCAATACCGTATGCTACTGTATTTTAACTACCGGGTATTTCAATAGTATTAACGGTAACAATTACGCCGTTATTTATAAATAACTTATACTTGTCGTTTTCTTCATCCAATCGCTTTCTGTTATGGGGCCAACACAAGGTTGCGCCGTCGTACGAATATTCCCCGACAGCAAGAATATTCCACGACCAAACGAATATTCCCCGACAAAATGAATATTTTATAACCACTTGCTTATTTTACAAAATTTACACATTTCACCCATAACCAAAGTATTATATCAAATTAACCCCTTATTATTCACAATAATATTTAGAGAAAATTTGATTTTATTCATTAATAAGCTGGGGTCTTACAACCTCCCCTCCTTATGAAATTTCATCCTCGAAATTGACGTACGTACCTGATATTTCAAAAATGTGAGGATATCTCGCTTTTATTTCTGATTTCAACTCCTAGGTCATTTCTTCAATAGCATAGTTTCTCCACAAAATCTTAACTTGTGGTATAACCTTTGTGCGTAGGACATGATCTTTCCTATCCAAGATCTTAATAGGTACCTCCTCGTACGTTAAATCTTCAGCTATCTCGTTTGGTTCTAACTCAATAATGTGGTTCGGGTCTTTAACATATTTACAAAGCATAGATATGTGAAAAACATTATGAACACGAGACATGCTTGCAGGTAATGCGAGTCTATATGCCACATTTCCTATTCGCTCAAGAATCTCAAATGGACCAACAAATCTTGGATTGAGCTTTCCTCTCTTCATAAATCTTGTAACTCCCTTCCATGGTGCAACACGTAACAATACATGATCCCCAATATTAAATTCCACGTCCTTCCGATGAAGATCTGTAACGACCCCAAAATAGGTCCATTCCATCCAACCCATTCTGAGTCGTCAAATACATGGTACAGAAAACAACTACAACTTTATTACAACAATTGTCGTGCAAAATACAACAACACATATGCTGTGAGTTTGGATACAAATATATACCAAATGTGACATTGGACACCATCATGTATCAGCACTTCACAAAGGTACCTTACATAAAGGTATAGTCAAAAACTGTTCTAGAAATTAGAATCTTTGGGAAGTGCTCAAGGAAACCTTCGTACATGGGAGGCCACGCATCTAGGTTATGATAGATATCATATGGCCACAGAATTATCCTTGGTTGACCCAATAGACCCAAAAAAAATGAGAAGATTACTATCATATTCTTCCCAATGGTGAGTCTTCTCTTGACTTATCATTATCTCCACTGTCTCTAATTGAGAATTATACTTCAAACAAACACCAAGATTATATAGGTAGTGCCCATAGATATACTCAGCAAGTGGATGAGCACAACCCTGTCCTATGATGACACGAGGTTGTATGTCATTAGACATCTTGTATGATAGTGACAAAACACCCTTCCAACGTTGGGTTCGCCTCACCCTATTTTCTTCACCAAATATAACTACTAAATGATGACCACCGTTCTATTCCCTTGTTACCCCCGCTCGACCCAGCTACACTCTTATTACCTGAAAAGGAATTGTGAAGCAAAAGGGTGAGCACAACTAGCTCAGTAAAGAATATCATGACTAAAGATAATTAAATTATCAATAGCCTTCATCAATAATAAATCAGAAATTTAGAACATATGGTAAATGATAAAAATTTCAACCATAGTTGCAGCGGAACGAGCAATCCATTAGAAGAGTCAAATAGACTATAAAGTCTATTATCTTCTCCATGTTAAAAATCCACCAACAATATTTTATCCATGTAACATCACTCAACAGTTCCTTTCCACAATCATATGAATAACTCATAATCATAATTGTGACTATAAATTTTTCTTCGCACCCAGGACGAAGAATATTTTCATCACCTGTCTTTACCTGAAACATCAAAGATCATGGTTATACCAAATCACAATTCCTGTTTATAATCATACTAACAAATCCATCTTTGCACTACGGGCCAAAGATATTCGTCAACAGTTTATCTTTGCACTACTGGCCAAAGATATTCAACAACAGTTCATCTTTGCACTACAGGCCAAAGATATTCAACAACATATCATCTTTGCACTACAGGCCAAAGATATTCATCAACAGTTCATATTTGCACTACAGACCAAATATATTCATCAACAGTTCATATTTGCACTACATGCCAAATATATTAATATCTCAAAGAATTATAATCATTTTAGAATTTATATAAACAATAATTATAACCATGTTGATCAATTCACCTTTGCACTTAAGCTTAAGATATTCAATTATAAATTCAATGGTCATGATCATACCAGTCACAATTCAACTTTGCACTACAGGCCAAAGATATTAATATCTCAAAGAAATATATAATCATTTCAGAATTTATATAAACAATAATTATAACCATGTTGATCAATTCACCTTTGCACTTAAGCTTAAGATATTCAATTATAAATTCAATGGTCATGATCATACCAGTCACAATTCAACTTTGCACTACAGGCCAAAGAGAACCCTAGTCATGATCATACCAATAATCTACCCATCTTTACACTCCAATGAAAGAGAATTTCAACATCAAGGTTATAAAAATGTTATATATGATAATAAAAACAATATGATCAACATATAGATTTAATCTCAAGAGTAATATTCATAACTCAACTATAATTTGGTCAGAAAAAGAAACCAATTTTATCATGAATAGTAACTCGTGAATAGTAACCCATGAATAGTAACTCGTGAATAGTAACTCATGAATAGTAACTCGTGAATAGTAACCCCAACACAAAAGATAGAAATTCCACAATAAAATCCATACCAATATTTTGGTATAATGATATTGAAAGAATAACATTTCTTAAATTTATAAACAATTTATTTTAATTGTTTACACTTTACTAAATAAATCATTTAATCATTCTAAAATGCCAAACTCATAAGATTTCATCACCAATAACCAAAAATCCTCATCAAAAATCTGCATATACCTCATATAGGATTCTCAAGCCATAAAATCCTATTTTCCAATTTTCTTTCTTCACAAAACATATTTAATTCATTTACTCATAACTAGACTATTTTTATAAAAAATACCAAATCAGTTCCAAAAATATTTCTTTTCTGGAATTTAGCATAATATAGTCCCATAGTGAACATATATTTTTCTCAGAATTTTTAAAAGTCATTTACTATTTTTCATATGGCCAAAACAGCCGAATATTTAGACATTTATCAAAAATTGTACTTTTATCTAAAAATTCTAAAATTCACAGAGTATACTCCTATCATATACATGTACTCCCAATAAAAATTTCATCAATTTTGGAGTTAACCACAAGGAATTATAAGCGGTTACTTTTAAAATAATCTTTTCTCATAAAATTCATAACTCTCAATCTATACATCCAAAAATCACCATTTTTGGACACAATCAAGAAAACTCATCAAAATATCATTTCAAATTTTTCCAGAATTTTTGAAGATCAAAAAAATTACGAAACTGAAAATCATAACAACCCTTAAAATCTCTTAATATCCCTTACAATCCCTTACCTCAAAAGAGCAGTACTTCTGATCGGTATAAGGCTGAAGAAAACTTGCACTGAATAGCAACTCTCAAAGTATCTAAATACTCACAAAATATGCTTCATAATATAGAGAGAGAAAGAGAGAAAGCTTATGTTTCTGGTGTGATTTTCAATTCTAACTTAGCCCTCTATTTATAGGAAAATTTTGGTAGGTTTGACCTGCAACCTGATGGCTTTACCTGCTACTATTCTCACCCACCACATTTGAAATATAATTCAGCACATTTCTTCACCAACCACAAGTGGGGCCCACCAATTCTAGAATTTTCCACCAAAATGATAAACTCCGAAAATTCAACAATTTCTGAACCAGTCATCTCGTAAAATTCATAATAAATCATACGTTCATTTTTAACGGTTCAAAATTTGTGGGCATATACTCAACTTATATATGTATAACATATCTAAAAATTACCACGATCCAACGGTCGGATTAAAAATTATAACCCCCGCAAAATATCTCAAAAACCCTAATTTTTAATACCTCCATTCCAACAAAAATACTGATAAAAACCTCAACATTAACTCCTTCATTTTTAACCACAAAAATATGTCCCTCGTTTATATCCACATAAAATAAATATTTCCTTATCATACGAATCAATAATTAATTATTCACAAATAATATTACAGAATCACATTTATGACAACCAGGCCGTTCCCAGGAAAGAGGGGGCTTTCCAATAAGGATTTTTCCTTACTGGCGCGCAATTAGATGACCAAACCTCTCCTTAGACAGAACTTTCTAGACATTGCCAATAATGTTATCTAATAATATTATTCAAATAATATGAATTATTGATCTGATAATGGGAAATACTGTGCAGCAACAATTATTGAACAACAACAATATAAAATTTCAACGTAGCAATTATTGAATCAATAAAATAAAATATTGAACAGTAATTACTGTAACAATTATTGAGTAGTGCCTTCTTACGTAAGAATCAATAATTTTAAAAATACTGTGCAATACCGTGTGCTACTGTGCAATAACGCGTATTACTGTATTTTAATCACCGGGTATTCCAACAGTGTTAACAGTAACAACTACGTCGTTATTTGTAAAAACTCAAATTTGTCGTTTTCTTCACCCGACAGTTATTCGTTATGGGGCCCACAAATAGCTGCGCCGTCGTACGAATATTCCCCGACAGAAAAAATATTCCACGACCAAACGAATATTCCCCGACAACAATGATTATTTTATAACCACTTGTGTATTTTGAAAAAAATCATATATCACCCTTAACTTTAATATTTATCAATTTAACCATTTACTGAATAGTAATTATAAGAAAAATTGAATACTTTTATTTCATAAAATTCGGGGTCTTACAATCTCCCCTCCTTATGAAATTTCGTCCCCGAAATTTACGTACCTGGTATTTCAAAGAGTTGAGAATACCTTCCTTTCATTTCAATTTCCATCTTCTCTGTCATCATAATTTCTCCATTGCTCATCTCCTGTATTTCAAATAACATTCTAGAATACAGCTTCAAAACAAGTGTTAATTTAACAAATTAACATATCACATAATATCCCGATATTATGACTGACCAACAAATAAGCTTAGGTAGGACACACTAGCGAAGGATTTACTCATCTCTCCCCTCCTAGTTGTATTCCCCGATCTCCGCCAGAGATCATATCCCAAGCTCTGATACCAAATGTAACTCTGGACACCAACCTATGTCAGCACCTTACATTGATACCTATCAGTTTGCCACCGCAGAACGGCGTCCCCTACGGAGAGTCTGGCTTCGGTGCATCCCCCATCAACAGGAAGTCACCAGCGAGAGGCTCGGGGCTCTTTACTTATAGCTCTGATACCAAATGTAACGACCCCAAAATAGGTCCATTCCATCCAACCCATTCTGAGTCGTCAAATACATGGTACAGAAAACAACTACAACTTTATTACAACAATTGTCGTGCAAAATACAACAACACATATGCTGTGAGTTTGGATACAAATATATACCAAATGTGACATTGGACACCATCATGTATCAGCACTTCACAAAGGTACCTTACATAAAGGTATAGTCAAAAACTGTTCTAGAAATTAGAATCTTTGGGAAGTGCTCAAGGAAACCTTCGTACATGGGAGGCCACGCATCTAGGTTATGATAGATATCATATGGCCACAGAATTATCCTTGGTTGACCCAATAGACCCAAAAAAAACGAGAAGATTACTATCATATTCTTCCCAATGGTGAGTCTTCTCTTGACTTATCATTATCTCCACTGTCTCTAATTGAGAATTATACTTCAAACAAACACCAAGATTATATAGGTAGTGCCCATAGATATACTCAGCAAGTGGATGAGCACAACCCTGTCCTATGATGACACGAGGTTGTATGTCATTAGACATCTTGTATGATAGTGACAAAACACCCTTCCAACGTTGGGTTCGCCTCACCCTATTTTCTTCACCAAATATAACTACTAAATGATGACCACCGTTCTATTCCCTTGTTACCCCCGCTCGACCCAGCTACACTCTTATTACCTGAAAGGAATTGTGAAGCAAAAGGGTGAGCACAACTAGCTCAGTAAAGAATATCATGACTAAAGATAATTAAATTATCAATAGCCTTCATCAATAATAAATCAGAGATTTAGAACATATGGTAAATGATAAAAATTTCAACCATAGTTGCAGCGGAACGAGCAATCCATTAGAAGAGTCAAATAGACTATAAAGTCTATTATCTTCTCCATGTTAAAAATCCACCAACAATATTTTATCCATGTAACATCACTCAACAGTTCCTTTCCACAATCATATGAATAACTCATAATCATAATTGTGACTATAAATTTTTCTTCGCACCCAGGACGAAGAATATTTTCATCACCTGTCTTTACCTGAAACATCAAAGATCATGGTTATACCAAATCACAATTCCTGTTTATAATCATACTAACAAATCCATCTTTGCACTACGGGCCAAAGATATTCGTCAACAGTTTATCTTTGCACTACTGGCCAAAGATATTCAACAACAGTTCATCTTTGCACTACAGGCCAAAGATATTCAACAACATATCATCTTTGCACTACAGGCCAAAGATATTCATCAACAGTTCATATTTGCACTACAGACCAAATATATTCATCAACAGTTCATATTTGCACTACATGCCAAATATATTAATATCTCAAAGAATTATAATCATTTTAGAATTTATATAAACAATAATTATAACCATGTTGATCAATTCACCTTTGCACTTAAGCTTAAGATATTCAATTATAAATTCAATGGTCATGATCATACCAGTCACAATTCAACTTTGCACTACAGGCCAAAGATATTAATATCTCAAAGAAATATATAATCATTTCAGAATTTATATAAACAATAATTATAACCATGTTGATCAATTCACCTTTGCACTTAAGCTTAAGATATTCAATTATAAATTCAATGGTCATGATCATACCAGTCACAATTCAACTTTGCACTACAGGCCAAAGAGAACCCTAGTCATGATCATACCAATAATCTACCCATCTTTACACTCCAATGAAAGAGAATTTCAACATCAAGGTTATAAAAATGTTATATATGATAATAAAAACAATATGATCAACATATAGATTTAATCTCAAGAGTAATATTCATAACTCAACTATAATTTGGTCAGAAAAAGAAACCAATTTTATCATGAATAGTAACTCGTGAATAGTAACCCATGAATAGTAACTCGTGAATAGTAACTCATGAATAGTAACTCGTGAATAGTAACCCCAACACAAAAGATAGAAATTCCACAATAAAATCCATACCAATATTTTGGTATAATGATATTGAAAGAATAACATTTCTTAAATTTATAAACAATTTATTTTAATTGTTTACACTTTACTAAATAAATCATTTAATCATTCTAAAATGCCAAACTCATAAGATTTCATCACCAATAACCAAAAACCTCATCAAAAATCTGCATATACCTCATATAGGATTCTCAAGCCATAAAATCCTATTTTCCAATTTTCTTTCTTCACAAAACATATTTAATTCATTTACTCATAACTAGACTATTTTTATAAAAAATACCAAATCAGTTCCAAAAATATTTCTTTTCTGGAATTTAGCATAATATAGTCCCATAGTGAACATATATTTTTCTCAGAATTTTTAAAAGTCATTTACTATTTTTCATATGGCCAAAACAGCCGAATATTTAGACATTTATCAAAAATTGTACTTTTATCTAAAAATTCTAAAATTCACAGAGTATACTCCTATCATATACATGTACTCCCAATAAAAATTTCATCAATTTTGGAGTTAACCACAAGGAATTATAAGCGGTTACTTTTAAAATAATCTTTTCTCATAAAATTCATAACTCTCAATCTATACATCCAAAAATCACCATTTTTGGACACAATCAAGAAAACTCATCAAAATATCATTTCAAATTTTTCCAGAATTTTTGAAGATCAAAAAAATTACGAAACTGAAAATCATAACAACCCTTAAAATCTCTTAATATCCCTTACAATCCCTTACCTCAAAAGAGCAGTACTTCTGATCGGTATAAGGCTGAAGAAAACTTGCACTGAATAGCAACTCTCAAAGTATCTAAATACTCACAAAATATGCTTCATAATATAGAGAGAGAAAGAGAGAAAGCTTATGTTTCTGGTGTGATTTTCAATTCTAACTTAGCCCTCTATTTATAGGAAAATTTTGGTAGGTTTGACCTGCAACCTGATGGCTTTACCTGCTACTATTCCCACCCACCACATTTGAAATATAATTCAGCACATTTCTTCACCAACCACAAGTGGGGCCCACCAATTCTAGAATTTTCCACCAAAATGATAAACTCCGAAAATTCAACAATTTCTGAACCAGTCATCTCGTAAAATTCATAATAAATCATACGTTCATTTTTAACGGTTCAAAATTTGTGGGCATATACTCAACTTATATATGTATAACATATCTAAAAATTACCACGATCCAACGGTCGGATTAAAAATTATAACCCCCGCAAAATATCTCAAAAACCCTAATTTTTAATACCTCCATTCCAACAAAAATACTGATAAAAACCTCAACATTAACTCCTTCATTTTTAACCACAAAAATATGTCCCTCGTTTATATCCACATAAAATAAATATTTCCTTATCATACGAATCAATAATTAATTATTCACAAATAATATTACAGAATCACATTTATGACAACCAGGCCGTTCCCAGGAAAGAGGGGGCTTTCCAATAAGGATTTTTCCTTACTGGCGCGCAATTAGATGACCAAACCTCTCCTTAGACAGAACTTTCTAGTCATTGCCAATAATGTTATCTAATAATATTATTCAAATAATATGAATTATTGATCTGATAATGGGAAATACTGTGCAGCAACAATTATTGAACAACAACAATATAAAATTTCAACGTAGCAATTATTAAATCAATAAAATAAAATATTGAACAGTAATTACTGTAACAATTATTGAGTAGTGTCTTCTTACGTAAGAATCAATAATTTTAAAAATACTGTGCAATACCGTGTGCTACTGTGCAATAACGCGTATTACTGTATTTTAATCACCGGGTATTCCAACAGTGTTAACAGTAACAACTACGTCGTTATTTGTAAAAACTCAAATTTGTCGTTTTCTTCACCCGACAGTTATTCGTTATGGGGCCCACAAATAGCTGCGCCGTCGTACGAATATTCCCCGACAGAAAAAATATTCCACGACCAAACGAATATTCCCCGACAACAATGATTATTTTATAACCACTTGTGTATTTTGAAAAAAATCATATATCACCCTTAACTTTAATATTTATCAATTTAACAATTTACTGAATAGTAATTATAAGAAAAATTGAATACTTTTATTTCATAAAATTCGGGGTCTTACAATCTCCCCTCCTTATGAAATTTCGTCCCCGAAATTTACGTACCTGGTATTTCAAAGAGTTGAGAATACCTTCCTTTCATTTCAATTTCCATCTTCTCTGTCATCATAATTTCTCCATTGCTCATCTCCTGTATTTCAAATAACATTCTAGAATACAGCTTCAAAACAAGTGTTAATTTAACAAATTAACATATCACATAATATCCCGATATTATGACTGACCAACAAATAAGCTTAGGTAGGACACACTAGCGAAGGATTTACTCATCTCTCCCCTCCTAGTTGTATTCCCCGATCTCCGCCAGAGATCATATCCCCAAGCTCTGATACCAAATGTAACTCTGGACACCAACCTATGTCAGCACCTTACATTGATACCTATCAGTTTGCCACCGCAGAACGGCGTCCCCTACGGAGAGTCTGGCTTCGGTGCATCCCCCATCAACAGGAAGTCACCAGCGAGAGGCTCGGGGCTCTTTACTTATAGCTCTGATACCAAATGTAACGACCCCAAAATAGGTCCATTCCATCCAACCCATTCTGAGTCGTCAAATACATGGTACAGAAAACAACTACAACTTTATTACAACAATTGTCGTGCAAAATACAACAACACATATGCTGTGAGTTTGGATACAAATATATACCAAATGTGACATTGGACACCATCATGTATCAGCACTTCACAAAGGTACCTTACATAAAGGTATAGTCAAAAACTGTTCTAGAAATTAGAATCTTTGGGAAGTGCTCAAGGAAACCTTCGTACATGGGAGGCCACGCATCTAGGTTATGATAGATATCATATGGCCACAGAATTATCCTTGGTTGACCCAATAGACCCAAAAAAAAAACGAGAAGATTACTATCATATTCTTCCCAATGGTGAGTCTTCTCTTGACTTATCATTATCTCCACTGTCTCTAATTGAGAATTATACTTCAAACAAACACCAAGATTATATAGGTAGTGCCCATAGATATACTCAGCAAGTGGATGAGCACAACCCTGTCCTATGATGACACGAGGTTGTATGTCATTAGACATCTTGTATGATAGTGACAAAACACCCTTCCAACGTTGGGTTCGCCTCACCCTATTTTCTTCACCAAATATAACTACTAAATGATGACCACCGTTCTATTCCCTTGTTACCCCCGCTCGACCCAGCTACACTCTTATTACCTGAAAGGAATTGTGAAGCAAAAGGGTGAGCACAACTAGCTCAGTAAAGAATATCATGACTAAAGATAATTAAATTATCAATAGCCTTCATCAATAATAAATCAGAATTTAGAACATATGGTAAATGATAAAAATTTCAACCATAGTTGCAGCGGAACGAGCAATCCATTAGAAGAGTCAAATAGACTATAAAGTCTATTATCTTCTCCATGTTAAAAATCCACCAACAATATTTTATCCATGTAACATCACTCAACAGTTCCTTTCCACAATCATATGAATAACTCATAATCATAATTGTGACTATAAATTTTTCTTCGCACCCAGGACGAAGAATATTTTCATCACCTGTCTTTACCTGAAACATCAAAGATCATGGTTATACCAAATCACAATTCCTGTTTATAATCATACTAACAAATCCATCTTTGCACTACGGGCCAAAGATATTCGTCAACAGTTTATCTTTGCACTACTGGCCAAAGATATTCAACAACAGTTCATCTTTGCACTACAGGCCAAAGATATTCAACAACATATCATCTTTGCACTACAGGCCAAAGATATTCATCAACAGTTCATATTTGCACTACAGACCAAATATATTCATCAACAGTTCATATTTGCACTACATGCCAAATATATTAATATCTCAAAGAATTATAATCATTTTAGAATTTATATAAACAATAATTATAACCATGTTGATCAATTCACCTTTGCACTTAAGCTTAAGATATTCAATTATAAATTCAATGGTCATGATCATACCAGTCACAATTCAACTTTGCACTACAGGCCAAAGATATTAATATCTCAAAGAAATATATAATCATTTCAGAATTTATATAAACAATAATTATAACCATGTTGATCAATTCACCTTTGCACTTAAGCTTAAGATATTCAATTATAAATTCAATGGTCATGATCATACCAGTCACAATTCAACTTTGCACTACAGGCCAAAGAGAACCCTAGTCATGATCATACCAATAATCTACCCATCTTTACACTCCAATGAAAGAGAATTTCAACATCAAGGTTATAAAAATGTTATATATGATAATAAAAACAATATGATCAACATATAGATTTAATCTCAAGAGTAATATTCATAACTCAACTATAATTTGGTCAGAAAAAGAAACCAATTTTATCATGAATAGTAACTCGTGAATAGTAACCCATGAATAGTAACTCGTGAATAGTAACTCATGAATAGTAACTCGTGAATAGTAACCCCAACACAAAAGATAGAAATTCCACAATAAAATCCATACCAATATTTTGGTATAATGATATTGAAAGAATAACATTTCTTAAATTTATAAACAATTTATTTTAATTGTTTACACTTTACTAAATAAATCATTTAATCATTCTAAAATGCCAAACTCATAAGATTTCATCACCAATAACCAAAAATCCTCATCAAAAATCTGCATATACCTCATATAGGATTCTCAAGCCATAAAATCCTATTTTCCAATTTTCTTTCTTCACAAAACATATTTAATTCATTTACTCATAACTAGACTATTTTTATAAAAAATACCAAATCAGTTCCAAAAATATTTCTTTTCTGGAATTTAGCATAATATAGTCCCATAGTGAACATATATTTTTCTCAGAATTTTTAAAAGTCATTTACTATTTTTCATATGGCCAAAACAGCCGAATATTTAGACATTTATCAAAAATTGTACTTTTATCTAAAAATTCTAAAATTCACAGAGTATACTCCTATCATATACATGTACTCCCAATAAAAATTTCATCAATTTTGGAGTTAACCACAAGGAATTATAAGCGGTTACTTTTAAAATAATCTTTTCTCATAAAATTCATAACTCTCAATCTATACATCCAAAAATCACCATTTTTGGACACAATCAAGAAAACTCATCAAAATATCATTTCAAATTTTTCCAGAATTTTTGAAGATCAAAAAAATTACGAAACTGAAAATCATAACAACCCTTAAAATCTCTTAATATCCCTTACAATCCCTTACCTCAAAAGAGCAGTACTTCTGATCGGTATAAGGCTGAAGAAAACTTGCACTGAATAGCAACTCTCAAAGTATCTAAATACTCACAAAATATGCTTCATAATATAGAGAGAGAAAGAGAGAAAGCTTATGTTTCTGGTGTGATTTTCAATTCTAACTTAGCCCTCTATTTATAGGAAAATTTTGGTAGGTTTGACCTGCAACCTGATGGCTTTACCTGCTACTATTCTCACCCACCACATTTGAAATATAATTCAGCACATTTCTTCACCAACCACAAGTGGGGCCCACCAATTCTAGAATTTTCCACCAAAATGATAAACTCCGAAAATTCAACAATTTCTGAACCAGTCATCTCGTAAAATTCATAATAAATCATACGTTCATTTTTAACGGTTCAAAATTTGTGGGCATATACTCAACTTATATATGTATAACATATCTAAAAATTACCACGATCCAACGGTCGGATTAAAAATTATAACCCCCGCAAAATATCTCAAAAACCCTAATTTTTAATACCTCCATTCCAACAAAAATACTGATAAAAACCTCAACATTAACTCCTTCATTTTTAACCACAAAAATATGTCCCTCGTTTATATCCACATAAAATAAATATTTCCTTATCATACGAATCAATAATTAATTATTCACAAATAATATTACAGAATCACATTTATGACAACCAGGCCGTTCCCAGGAAAGAGGGGGCTTTCCAATAAGGATTTTTCCTTACTGGCGCGCAATTAGATGACCAAACCTCTCCTTAGACAGAACTTTCTAGTCATTGCCAATAATGTTATCTAATAATATTATTCAAATAATATGAATTATTGATCTGATAATGGGAAATACTGTGCAGCAACAATTATTGAACAACAACAATATAAAATTTCAACGTAGCAATTATTAAATCAATAAAATAAAATATTGAACAGTAATTACTGTAACAATTATTGAGTAGTGTCTTCTTACGTAAGAATCAATAATTTTAAAAATACTGTGCAATACCGTGTGCTACTGTGCAATAACGCGTATTACTGTATTTTAATCACCGGGTATTCCAACAGTGTTAACAGTAACAACTACGTCGTTATTTGTAAAAACTCAAATTTGTCGTTTTCTTCACCCGACAGTTATTCGTTATGGGGCCCACAAATAGCTGCGCCGTCGTACGAATATTCCCCGACAGAAAAAATATTCCACGACCAAACGAATATTCCCCGACAACAATGATTATTTTATAACCACTTGTGTATTTTGAAAAAAATCATATATCACCCTTAACTTTAACATTTATCAATTTAACAATTTACTGAATAGTAATTATAAGAAAAATTGAATACTTTTATTTCATAAAATTCGGGGTCTTACAAGATCCGCATAACCCTTTTGTCGATCCTGTGCCGTTTGTATACGTTGTCGAATCGTTTGGATCTTCTCTGTAGTCATACGTACCAACTCTGGTCCCAACAATGTTGCTTCACCCACCTCGTCCCAGCATACTGGAGAACGACATTTTCTTCCATACAACGCCTCGAATGGAGCCACGCCAATGCTCGCATGATAACTGTTGTTGTAGGAGAATTTCACCAATGGTAGGTACTTATCCCAACTCCCTTTGAGATCTAGGACACAGAGTCTTAATAGATCTTCAAGAGTTTGAATAGTCCTCTCTGATTATCCGTCCGTTTGAGGATGGTATGCCGAACTGAATCGTAAATCCGTGCCCATAGCTTTCTGCAAGCTAACCCAAAATCGTGAAGTGAATCTTGGGTCACGATCCGAAACTATGGATACTGGCATGCCATGCAATCTCACAATCTCGTTCACATATATATTAGCAAGACGTTCAAGGGAATAAGTCTCACGTATCGGTAAGAAATGAGCATCCTTGGTTAATCTATCAACAATAACCCAAATCGCATCTATGCCTTGAGAAACCTTGGGAAGACCTGTAACGAAATCTATGGTAATGTGTTCCCACTTCCATTTCGGGATCTCAAGTGGTTGCAATGGACCCTTTGGCACTTGATGCTCCGCCTTTACACGTTGACAAGTTAAACACCTCGAGATAAACTCCGTGATCTCTCTTTTCATATTGCTCCACCAAAATATATGTCGAAGATCGTGATACATTTTGGTACTCCCAGGATGGATTGCAAACGGTGTGTTGTGTGCCTCCATCATTATTCTATGCTTCAAGTCAAAATCGTTAGGAACACAAAGTCTGGAGTTGACTCTGAGTATTCCTTCTTCATCGATTCTTGCTTCTGGAATAGCACCTTCTTGCACTTTCTTCTTCATACGCATCAGCTCTATGTCCGTAGCTTGAGCAGTTTTAACTTTATCGATTAAAGTCGGTATTATTCGTATATTTGATATCATCATGTGGGTACTTGGAGCCTTCATCTCTATCTCCATCCTTTGCAAGTCATACAAAATGGGCCTTTGTGTTAACAACATTGCACTCGTACCCGCATATGATCTTCTACTCAATGCGTCAGCTACTACGTTTGCTTTTCTAGGATGATATTGGATGGTATGATCGTAATCTTTCAACAGCTCAAGCCAACGTCGTTGCTGCATGTTGAGTTCCTTTTAGGTGAAGAAATATTTGAGGCTTTTATGATCTGTATAGATCTCCACTTTCTCCCCATACAGGTAGTGTCTCCAGATCTTTAACGCGAAAACGACTGCTGCCAACTCCAAATCATGAGTAGGATAATTCCTCTCATATTCTTTGAGTTGTCGCGAGGCATAGGCTATGACTTTCCATGTTGCATGAGAACACATCCTAACCCTTTGCCTGAAGCATCACTGTAGATAACAAATCCATCCGAACCAGATGGTATTGTCAGAACAGGTGCCGAAATGAGTCTCCTCTTGAGTTCTTGGAAACTCTTCTCGCATTCCTCACTCCATATGAATTTTGTATCTTTCCGAGTCAGCTGAGTTAACGGAGTAGCGATTCGAGAAAATCCTTCCACAAATCTCCGATAATAACCAGCTAAGCCCAGAAAGCTACGTTCTTCGGTTACCGACTTCGGTTGCTCCCAACTTTGTATAGCTTCAATCTTCGCCGGGTCGACAGATACTCCATGTTTTGACACCACGTGCCCAAGGAATGCTACTTCCTCAAGCCAGAACTCGCATTTCTTCAGTTTGGCATATAGCTTGTTTTCACGAAGCCTTTGCAATATCAGCTTCAAATGGCGCTCATGATCTTCACGGCTTTTGGAATAGATGAGGATGTCATCAATAAAGACAACAACGAACTGATCCAAATATTCTTTGAATACACGGTTCATCATATCCATGAAGGCAGCAGGAGCATTAGTTAATCCAAAAGACATGACTAAGAATTCATAATGCCCGTACCGAGTTCTGAAGGCAGTCTTTGGAATATCCTCAGTTTTAATCTTCAGCTAATGATATCCAGAACGAAGATCGATCTTTGAAAAGAATTGTGCTCCTTGCAACTGGTCAAACAGGTCATCAATGCGAGGTAGCGGATACCTATTCTTGATAGTGACATGATTCAATTCTCGATAATTGATACAAAGGTGCATACTCCCGTCTTTCTTCTTTACGAATAACACAGGTGCACCCCAAGGAGATGTACTAGGACGAATAAAACTGATGTCCAACAACTCCTGTAGTTGAACTTTTAACTCCTGAAGTTCAATAGGAGCCATTCGATATGAGGTTTTAGAAATGGGCTTTGTACCGGGTTCAAGGTCAATAAAGAATTCAACTTCACGTTCTGGGGGTAGACCAAGAAGTTCTTCAGGAAATACATCTGGAAATTCTCTAACAATAGAAATATTATTCAAATCTGACTTGTCTTTGTTCAAATCCATAACATGGGCTAAGAAAGCTTGACATCCGTTTTTCAATAAACGAATAGCTTTGTGGCTTGATATGACAGTGACTGATTTTAGTGGTTTAGTAGTTTGAATTCGTATGGCAGGTTGGTTAGGAATATGAAAACTAACAACCTTACGAAAATAATCAATTTTAGCATGATGAGTGGTTAACCAATCAATTCCTAAAATCACATCAAAAGCAAGTATCTTTAAAGAGATAAGATCAATAGGTAATGTGATAGTACCAACTTGGATCATGCAAAATTTATAAACTGTAGATGTAACGAAGGTTTCACCCAACGGAGTTTCAACAGATAAGTCGAAGTCCAATTTCTCCGGAGTCAAGTTTAAACGTTGAGCACAAGCAGGAGAGATAAAAGAATGGGTAGAACCGGTATCTAGTAAAGTATAAACTTCGCAAGAATTCAAGATTAGCTTACCCGTGATCACCTCGTTCGGATTTCTCGCGTTTTGGCCAGTCACGACAAACGCTCTTCCAGGAACCGCTGATTTTGACTTATCTGGGACAACTTTTGGAGTCACCATCCCCGCTGAACTTGGTTTTGCTACAGAACACTCTCGAGCTATATGACCCTCCTTTCCACAGTTATAACATACCTTAGATTGTTGTGGGCAGTTTGGGCTGATATGTCCCTCTTTCCCACATTTGTAACATACGACCGGTGGTCGTTCTCCTCCCCTAAAAACAGTTGATGTTTGTGCTGACGTCTTCACATTATCATTGTTGTACCTTCTCTTCTTGAAATCTCCTCCCGACTCACTCCTTTTATTATCACGACCACGATTACCACCAGAGTGGTTACCGCTTTTGTCCAAATATTTTCCTCCCTACTGGTTTTCATTGCTTCGATGACTGCCGCCACCGGTATGACCCTGGTTGTGGTCCCTTGGTTGCACATACTCATTATCTCGCTCTAATAATTGAGCCCTGTTTACAACATCTGAATATAAAAAAAAATTATGAGAGATAAGATATTGTCGAATCTCGGGTTTTAGACCTCTCAGAAACATCCTTGTCATTCGTTCCTCATTTTCGACTAAATGAGGTGCAAACCTGGATAACTCTGCAATCTTCGCCTCGTACTGGGACACCGTCATGTTATTTTGTTCCAGTCTGATAAACTCCACCTCCTTCATATGACGAATACTTTTAGGAAAGTACTTGTCATTGAACAGTTTTTGAAATGTTTCCCAGGACATGTTGATTGCGTCAGGCTGGGTACGCTTCACAGACTCCCACCAGTAGTCTGCCTCACCGCGAAACATAAAGGTGGCGAATGGAACCTTCTGTTCCTCCATGCATCCCAAGACATCGAATATCTTGGTAATTTGCTTGACCCACGTTTCCGCCATGATCGGATCCGGCTTTCCCTTAAATTCTGGTGGTCCCAATTCTTTGAACTGCTTGGCTGTGACAAACCGCGCATTGTTATCATTTCTACCTGTATTCTGCACACGAGTCTCCCTCGTCTGATTTTGCATGAACTACAAAAAGCTTCTAAACATTCCATCATTCATCGTTTGCTCGGTAACGTTGTTTACAGGAGGAATATTGCCTTCCTGTTGCACGTTCCCCTTGGTGGTGATCAAAGGTGTCTCCACGGTCTGATTTACTCCATTATTAACGTTCTCAGCTGCCATTCTTAAATACTGTCATAAAACAAGGGTTAATAGTCATGTCATATATTATCCCTATACTCTGACCTACCAAATAAACACCAAATAAACTTAGTCAGGTCATACTAGCGAAGAAATTTCCTGTCTCTAGTTTTTGTCTCATATCTCAGCCAGGGATCATATCCCTAAGCTCTAATACCAACTGTGACGCCCCCAAAATAGGTATACAACACCCATTCTGAGTCACCAAATACATGGTACAGAAAGCAAACTACAACTTCAATAATACAATTGTCGTGCAAAATACGACAACACATACTGTGAGTTTAAATACAAATATTATCTTCTAGACAATATCCACGCTCAAATAAGCCCTCAATACAATTATTCAAACACTATTTTACAGAAATAGTGAGGACTGCTAAAACATCTTTCTAAAACCATCACTCCATACCCCGACTATATCCTGCTATGTTCTCACCTCCTGAGAAGAAAAATGGAACAAAAAGGAAAAGGGTGAGCTCAACTAGCCCAGTAAAGAATATTATGACTAAGATAATATACAACAAATTATCATTAGTATTCAACAGGGAAAAATCTTATAGAATATAATCGACAACAAGTTTTAGATCAACAACTGCAGCGGAAACAGCAAACCATTAGAAGAGTCAAGTAGAGAATGAATTCTACTATCTTCTAAGATTTAAAAGTTCATCATCAATATTTTATCCCTGTAACATCAATTAATAATCGTCTTTATCCAAATATTCATCTTTGCACTACAGGCCAAAGATATTCATTTGTATCACCTGTCAGTCATGTTCATCTCAACACCTGTTCATCTTTGCACTATAGGCCAAAGATATTCATCAAGTAATCATACATCTTTGCACTACAGGCTAAAGATATTCATCAAGTAATTATACATCTTTGCACTACAGGCCAAAGATATTCAGTAATATCATCATTTAGGACTGAGGATGATGAAAAATATCTTAAAGAGAACGAATCCAATGAGACAGAAGGACAAATGTAATGATTCGTATAATAGTTTATCCAAGATCAATAATACTTCATAATAATCAATTGTGAAGCAGAATTCAAAAATAAAGATCAAAACATGGATACAATCAAAGATAGTAACCATAATAGATATCTTGGACAAAAAGAAAAAATTTTATTTTTCGGTGAATAGTGTCGTATACGTGAATAGTAACGTATACGTGAATAGTAACCCCGACACAAAAAGTTTCAAATTTGCTAAAAACTCATGTTAATATTTTAGCATAATGATATTGAAAGAATAATATCATTAAGAAGAAAATAACATCCCTTACCTCAAAATATCAGTACTTCTGGTCCGAATACCGGTATAAAGCTGAAAGAAACTTGCTCTGATGAATAGAAACTCTCAAAGTATCTAAATACTCACAAAATACACTCAATAATCTATAGAGAGAAAGAGAGAAAACTTGTTTCTGGTGTGATTTTCAATTCTAACTTAGCCCTCTATTTATAGGAAAATGTTAGCACGCCGAAGCAGACTTAACCTGTAACCTGATGGCTTTACCTGCTACTATTCTCACCCACCACATTTGAATAAAAATCTCAGCACATTTCTTCACCAACCAAGAGTGGGGCCCACCAATTCTATAATTTTCCACCAAAATGATTAACTCCGAAAATTCAACAATTTCTGAACCAGTCATCTCGTAAAATTCATAATAAATCATACGTTCATTTTAACGGTTCAAAATTTGTGGACATATACTCAACTTATATATGTATAACATATCCAAAAATTACCACGATCCAACGGTCGGATTAAAAATTATAACCCCCGCAAAATATCTCAAAAATCTTGATTTTTAATTCCTCCATTCCGATAAAAATACTGATAAAAATCTCAACATTAACTCCTTCATTTTTAACCACAAAAATATATCCCTCATTTATATCCACATAAAATAAATATTTCCTTATCATATGAATCAATAATTAATTATTCACAAATAATATTACAGAGTCACATTTATGACAACCAGGGCGTTCCCAAGAAAGAGGGGGCTTTCCAATAAAGATTTCTCCTTACTGGCGCGCAATTAGATGACCAAACCTCTCCTTAGACAGAACTTTCTAGACATTGCCAATAATGTTATCTAATAATATTATTCAAATAATATGAATTATTAATCTGATAAAGGAAAATACTGTGCAGCAATAATTATTGAAACAACAATAATATAAAATATCAACGCAGCAATTATTGAATCAATAAAATAAAATATTGAATAATAACTACTGTAACAATTATTGAGTAGTGCCTTCTTACGTAAGAATCAATAATCGGTGCAATACCGTATGCTACTGTATTTTAACCACCGGGTATTCCAACAGTATTAACGGTAACAACTACGCCGTTATTTATAAACAACTTATACTTGTCATTTTCTTCATCCAATCGCTTTTCGTTATGGGGCCCACACAAGGCTGCGCCGTCGTACGAATATTCCCCGACAGCAAGAATATTCCACGACCAAACGAATATTCCCCGACAAAATGAATATTTTATAACCACTTGCTTATTTTGTAAAATTTGCACATTTCACCAATAACCAAAGTATTATATCAAATTAACCCCTTATTATTCACAATAATATTTAGAGAAAATTTGATTTTATTCATTAATAAGCTGGGGTCTTACAGAATATGTGTGGATGTCATTGAATTCCCTCACCTTGAATAGACTAGTTTTTCGAATACTTGATGCTCTCATCTTCCATTTGCAATTTGCATCATCTACGCACACTAGCACAAAGTCTCTATGACTTGTTCGT
Source organism: Panax notoginseng (assembly GCA_016801055.1). Classification (NCBI taxonomy): domain Eukaryota; kingdom Viridiplantae; phylum Streptophyta; class Magnoliopsida; order Apiales; family Araliaceae; genus Panax; species Panax notoginseng. The sequence goes on from CM029019.1 coordinate 183,106,343, forward strand.
TGAACTTTGTGTTGTCTGTTTTTACTGATTGAATGCAGCCTCATAGATTGTGATAGGATTTTTTTATCTTTGTAGGTTTGATGTAATTGTACTTGACATTCATTCGGATCTGTTATTACATCATCATATCGTTCTTCTGTGTATGATCTGTCATGTTGTAAGATCCCAACTTATTATAAATAAAATTGAATTTCTCTATTTATTATTTTGAAATAGTAAGGATTTATTTGATTAATATGATTAATTATGGGTAAAATGCGCAGATATTTTAAATAAGCAAGTGGTTATAAAATATTCATTGTTATCGGGGAATATTCGTCTGATCGTGGAATATTCTTACTGTCGGGGAATATTCGTACGACGGAGCAGCATTGTGTGGGCCCCATAACGGAAAACGATTGGATGAAGAAAATGACAAGTATAAGTTGTTTATAAATAACGGCGTAGTTGTTACCGTTAACACTGTTAGAATACCCGGTGGTTAAAACACAGTAATACGCGTTGTTGCACAGTAGCACACGGTATTGCACCAATTATTGATTCTTACGTAAGAAGACACTACTCAATAATTGTTACAATAATTACTGTTCAATATTTTATTTTATTGATTCAATAATTGCTACGTCGATATTTTATATTATTGTTATTTCAATAATTGTCATTATACAGTATTTTCCATTATCAGATTAATAATTCATATTGAAATAATATTATTAGATAACATTATTGGCAATGTCTAGAAAGTTCTGTCTAAGGAGAGGTTTGGTCACCTAATTGCAAGCCAGTAAGGAGAAATCCTTATTGAAAAGCCCCCTCTTTCTTGGGAGCGGCCTGGTTGTCAGTATTGTGATTCTGTAATATTATTTGTGAATAATTAATTATTAATTTATATGATAAGAAAAATATTCATTTTATGTGGATATAGATGGAGAAAATTTTTAATATGACAATTATTGAAAATTGATATTTTATCTTTTCTGATAAAATATTTCATTTAAATATATTATTATATTATAATAATATAATAATGGTGATATTTTTACAATGAATGTGGGATATATAAATAAATGAGGAGGAAGAGTATTTTTGTTACTAAAAAATATTTAAAACATGTTTTTCATGTTTGTGGACCCCATTTCTTGACTGAAATTTGATTATAGCCTATAAAATCGATCGTATGTGGATTTCGGTCAATTTCTGTTTGGAATTTAGAAAAATTTAAACTTACAAAGTTGTAGAGAATTGAATTTCCTATAAAAGAACATAAGATTTGAATTTTTCTGATAAAAAGACTATTTATTATGAATTATTGAAGTTCCGGAATAATTGATTTTTGAAGTCTTAAATAACTTTTAAAAGGAAAACGATTTTTTCATTTGTGGGCATGTGTTAAATGGTTGAAATCAGCTGGTAAGGTGTGCGTAGGAATTTAATTTATAAATATTATTATTTTATTAAATTTCTGCTTTGGTGTTCTAAGCATTTTCCTATAAATAGGGTGCTTAGGTTAGAATTAAAAAATCACACCAGAAACTAAAGTTTTCTTTCTCTATATTATCAAGCGTATTCTTGTGAGTTTTTGATACTTTGAGTGTTGCTATACGGTGCAAGTTTCTGCAGCACTATATCTGGTATTTCAGTCAGAAGTACTGTCTTTTCGAGGTAAGGAATATTATTTTTTTCATAAATGATATTATTTCTTTCAATATCATTATGCCAAAATATTAGTTTGAACTTTTTATCAAATTTAGAACTTTTTATGTTGGGATTACTATTCACGTATACGGCACTATTCACGTATACGACACTATTCACAGAAAAATTAAATTTTCGCTTTTTGTCCAAGATATCTATTATGGATACTAGCTATGATTGTATCCATGTTTTGATCTTCATTTTTGAATTTTACTCCACCATGGTTATTTATGAAATATTTTTGAACTTAGATTGTTTAAAGTACGAATCCTTAATATTTGTTCTTTTGTTTCACTGGATTCGTTTTCTTTAAAATATTTTTCATCATCCTCAGTCCTAAATGATGATATAACTAAATATTTTTGGCATGTAGTGCAAAGATGAATGATTTTCTGATGAATATCTTTGGCCGTAGTGCAAAGATGTACAGGTGTTTAGATGAACATGACCAACTGATGAATATCTTTGGCCTGTAGTGCAATGATGAATACTTGATTCCAGATATATATTGATTGATGTTACAAGGATAAAATATTGACGATGAACTTTAAAATTCATATATAGAAGATAGTAGATTTTATTCTCTACTTAACTCTTCTAATGAATTATTATTTTCGCTGCGAATATTGATTTAAAACTTGTTGTCTATTGTATTCTATTATATTTTTCCCTATTGAGGAGTAACGATAATTTATTTTATATTATCTTAGTCATAATGTTCTTTACTGGGCTAGTTGGGCTCACCCTTTTCCTTTTTGTTCCATTTTTCTTCTTCGGAGGCGAGAATGTAGCAAGTACTAGTCAGGGTATGGAATGATAGTTCTAGAAAGTTGTTTAGTAGTCCTCACCATTTTTGTAAAATAATGTATCAATAATTGTAATGAGGACTTATTTGAGTGTGGATATTGTCTAGAAGATAATATTTGTATTTAAACTCACAGTTTAAGTGTTGTCGTATTTTGCACGATAATTGTATTAATAAAGTTGTAATTATTTCTGTGCCATGTTTTGGGGACTCAGAATGGGTGATGTATACCTGTTTTGGGGGACGTCATAGTTGGTATCAGAGTTTAGGAATATGGTCTCTGGCGGAGATCGGGGAATAGAACTAGGAGGGGAGAGATGAATAAATCATTCGCTAGTGTGTCCTACCTAAGCTTATTTGTTGGTTGATCAAAATATAGGGCTATTATGTGATATTTCTTTAATTCACCCTTATTTTATGGCAGTATTTGAGAATGGCAACCTAGAATGTTAACAGTGGAGTAAATGAGACCGTGGAGACACCATTAATCACCAACGAGGAGAACGTGCAGCAGGCTGGCAATGTTCCTCCTGTAAACAACACCACTGAGTAGATGATGAAGGATGGAATATTTAGAAGCTTTTTGCAGTTCATGCAAAATCAGACGAGGGAGACTCGTGTACAAAATACAGGTGGAAATGATAGCAACGCATAGTTTGTGACGCCCCCAAAATAGGTCCAATCCATCCAACCCATTCTGAGTCGCCAAATACATGGTACAGAAAATAACTACAACTTTATTATTACAATTGTCATGTAAAATACGACAACACATACACTGTGAGTTTAAATACAAATATTGTCATCTAGACAGTATTCATACTCAATTAAGTCCTCATTATACTTATTGATACACTATTTTACAAAATAGTGAGGACTACTAAAACAACTGTCTTGAACCATCATTCCACACCCCGACTAGTACTCGCTACATTCTCGCCTCCTTAGAAGAAAAATGGAACAACAAGGAAAAGGGTGAGCTCAATTAGCCCAGTAAAGAATATTATGACTAAGATAATATACAACAAATTATCGTTAGTCTTCAACAGGGAAAAATTTAATAGAATACAATAGACAACAAGTTTTAAATCAATATTCGCAGCGGAAATTAATAATTCATAGAAGAGTTACGTAGAGAATGAAATCTACGATTATCTATCAATTTAAAAGTCCGTCATCAACATTTTATCCCTGTAACATCAATAAATATCTGGAATCAAATAGTCATCTTTGCACTACAGGCCAAAGATATTCATCAGTTGGTCATGTTCATCTCAACACCTGTTCATCTTTGCACTACGGGCCAAAGATATTCATCAGAAATCATTCATCTTTGCACTACAGGCCAAAGATATTCAGTAACATCATCATTTAGGACTGAGGATGATGAAAAATATTTTAAAGAAAACGAATCCAGTGAAACAAAAGAATAAATATTAAGGATTCGTATTTCAGCTATTCCATGTCCAAAAATACCTCATAAATAATCATAGTGGAGTAAAATTCAAGAATGATCAAAATATAGATACAATCAAAGCTAGTATCCAGAATAGATATTTTGTACAAAAAGAAGAAAATTTCATTTTTCGGTGAATAGTAACTCATGAATAGTAACTCGTGAATAGTAACTCGTGAATAGTAACTCATGAATAGTAACTCCGACATGAAAAGTTCCAAATTTGATAAAAAGTTCAGATCAATACTTTGGCATAATGATATTGAAGAAAATAATAGCATTTAAGAAGAAATAACATCCCTTACCTCGGAAAGACGGTACTTCTGACTGGAATACTAGATATAGTACTGAAGGAAACTTGCACCGTATAGCAACACTCAAAGTATCAAATACTCACAAGAATACGCTCGATATAGAGAGAGAAATAGAGATATACTTGTGTTTCTAGTGTGATTTTCAATTCTAACCTAAGCACCCTATTTATAGGAAAATGCTTAGAATACCAAAGCAGAAAATTTAATATAATATATATATATATAAATTTTCAAGCCCACCTTAGAAAATCTAAAATCAGCCACCTTGCACATGTTTATGATGTCCAAAAAAATACAAAAAACGTTTTTCTCAAAATAATTAACTAAAACTCCCAAAAATCAATTATTTCGGAACTTCAATAATTCATAATAAATAGCCCTTTTGTCAGAAAATTCGAATCTCGCGACTTTTTATAGGAAATTCAATTCTCTACAACTTTCCAGAAGAAAGTTTTCCAAATTCCAAACAAAAATTGACCGAAATCCACAAACGGGCGATTTTACAGTCAATAATAAATTTTCGGTCAAGAATTGTGTCCACCAACACACAAAACATGTGTTAATCATTTAATGCCACAAAAATACTCTTCCTCCTCATATACTCATATATCCCACATTCATTGTAAAGATATCACCATCAATATATTATTAAAATAATATATTTAAATGAATTATTTTATCAGAAAAAGATAAAATATTAATTTTCAACAATTGTCACATTAAAAATTTTCTCCATCTATATCCACATAAAATCAATATTTTTCTCATCATATAAATCAATAATTAATTATACACAAATAATATTACAGAATCACAGTACTGGCAACCAGGCCGTTCCCAAGAAAGAGGGGACTTTCCAATAAGGATATCTCCTTACTGGCGCGCAATTAGATGACCAAACCTCTCCTTAGATAGAATTTTCTAGACATTGCCAATAATGTTATCTAATAATATTATTCAGATAATATGAATTATTGCTCCGATAATAGAAAATACTGTGTAGTGACAATTATAAAATATCAACATAGCAATTATTTAATCAATAAAATAAAATATTGAACAGTAATTACTGTAACCATTATTGAGTAGTGCCTTCTTACGTAAGAATCAATAATTGGTGCAATACCGTGTGCTACTGTGCAATAACGCGTATTACCGTGTTTTAACCACCGGGTATTCCAACAGTATTAACGGTAACAACTACGCCGTTATTTATAAACAACTTATATTTGTCGTTTTTTTTATCCAATCGCTTTCCGTTATGGGGCCCACACAAGGCTACGCCGTCGTACGAATATTCTCCGACAGTAAGAATATTCCACGACCAAACGAATATTCCCTGACAACAATGAATATTTTATAACCACTTATTTATTTAAAATATTTGCGCATTTTACCCATAACTAACCATATTAATCAAATCAACCCTTACTATTTCAGAATAATAAATAGAGGAAATTAAATTTCATTTATTAATAATTTGGGGTCTTACAACCTCCCCTCCTTATGAAATTTCGTCCTCGAAATTGACATACGTACCTGGTGTTTCGAAAAGATGAGGATACCTCGATTTTATTTTCGTTTCCAACTCCCAGATCATTTCTTCAATAGCATGGTTCCTCCACAAAACTTTAACTTGTGGTATGATCTTCGTGCGTAGGACATGCTCCTTCCTATCCAAGATCTTGACAGGTACCTCTTCATATGTTAAGTCTTCGGCTATCTCGTCTGGTTCTAACTCAATAACGTGGTTTGGGTCTTTCACATATTTACGTAGCACAGATATATAAAAAACATTATGAACACGAGACATACTTGGAGGTAACGCGAGTCTATAGGCCACATTTCCTACTCGATCGAGGATTTCAAATGGACCAATAAATCGAAGGTTTGAGCTTCCCTCACATCGCCAATTCTCGCTTTTGGAATAACAATTTCTTGCATCTTCTTCTTCATATTCATCAACTCCGGTGTGTAGCTTGAGCGATTTTAACTTTATCGATAAAAGTCAATTCTACTCGTATATCATCACAAGGGTACCTAGAGTCTTCAACTCTATCTCTATCATTTGAAAGTCATACAAAATGGGTCTTTGACAATATTGCACTTGTACTCGTATACGATATTTTACTCAACACGTCAGCTACCACGTTCGCTTTTTCAGGATGGTATGGTCAGAACATGTGCCGAAATGAGTCTCCTCTTGAGTTCTTCGAAGCTCTTCCCACATTCCTTGCTCCATTTAAATTTTTTATCTCTATGAGTCAACTGAGTTAATGGAGTAGCAATTCGAGAAAATCTTTCCACAAAATCTTCGATAATAACCAGCTAAGCATAGAAAGCTACGTATTTCGATTACTAACTTAGGTTTGCTCTCAACTGTGACTCATATCCCAATCTTGGATAGCACGTCACAATGACACCTATCAGTTTACTACCACACGAATATGGCATCCCCTACGGAGAGTCTGGCTTCAATGCATTCCACAAAGGAAGTTACCAGATAGAGGCTCGGTTATCAACTTCTATAGTTGGGTTTTTTACTCCTGAAGTTCAATAGGAGCCATTCGATATGAGATTTTAGAAATGGGTTTTGTACCGGGTTCAAAGTCGATACAAAATTCAATATCACGCTCTGGGAGTAAGCCAAGAAATTCTTCAGGAAATACGTCAAAAATTTTACTAACAACAGAAATACCATTCAAATCTGACGTATTTTTGTTCAAGTCCATGACATGGGCTAAGAAAGCTTGACATTCGTTTTTCAATAAACAAATGGCTTTATGACTTGATATGAAAGTGTTTGAATTCAAATGGTTTGGTTGCTTGAATTCGAATAACAGATTGCTTAGGAATATGAAAACTAACAACCTTACGAAAGCAATCAATTTTGGCATGATGAGTAGTTAACCTTAAAATCACATCAAAAGCAAATATCTTTAAAGAAATAAGGTCAACAGGTAATGTGATAGTGCAAACCTGAATCAAGCAAGATTTCTATACAGTGGATGTAACGAAAGTTTCTCCTAACGGAGTTTCAACAGATAAGTCAAAGTCTAATTTTCTCCGGAGTCAATTTTAAACATTGAGTATAAGCAGGAGAGATAAATGAATGGGTAGAACCAGTATCTAATAAGGTATAGACTTCGCAAAAATTTATAATTAACTAACCCGTGCTAACTTCGTTCAGGTTCCTCGCATTCTGACCAGTCACGAAAAGCACTTTTCCAGGAACCGTTGACTTTGACTTTTCTGGGACAACTTTTTGAGTCACCACCCCCGTTGGACTTGGTTTCGCTACAGTGCAATCTCGAGCGATATGTCCTTCCTTTCCACAGTTATAACATACCTTAAACTTTTGTGGGCAATTTGGGCTGATATGTCCTTCTTTTCCGCACTTATAGCATATGACTGGTGGTCGTTCTCCTCCCTTGGAACCAGTTGCTGCTGGTGCTGACGTCTTCGTATTGTCATTGTTGAATCTCCTCTTTTTAAAATCTCCTCCCGACTCGCTTCTTCTATTTTCATAGCCACGATTACCACCAGAGTGGTTGTCGTTCTTGTCTGTATTTTTCTTTCTCCACTGGTTATCATTGTTTTGATGACTGCTGTCACCGATATGATCCTGGTTGTGGTCCCTCGGTTGACCTTACTCGTTATCTCGCTCTAATAATTGAGCCCTGTTGACAACATCTGAATAGAGTGAAAATTTATGAGAAATGAGATATTGACGTATGCCGGGTTTCAAACCTCTCAGAAACATCCGCGTCATACGTTCCTCATTCTCCACCAAATGAGGTGCAAACCTGGACAACTCTGCGAATTTCGTCTCGTACTGGGACACCTTCATGTTATTCTGCTCTAGTCTAATAAACTCTACCTCCTTCATATGGCGAATACTTTCAGGAAAGTATTTTTCGTTGAAAAGTTTCTGAAACGTTTCCCAAGACATGCTGAGTGCGGCAGGCTGGGTCCGTTTCACAGACTCCCACCAGTAGTCTGCCTCGCCACGGAACATAAAGGTGGCGAATGGAACCTTCTGTTCCTCCGTGCGTCCCAAGACATCGAATATCTTGGTAATTTGCTTGACCCACGTTTCCGCCATGATCGGATCCGGCTTTCCCTTAAATTCTGGTGGTCCCAATTCTTTGAACTGCTTGGCTGTGACAAACCGTGAATTGCTATCATTTCCTCCTGTATTTTGAACACGAGTCTCCCTCGTCTAGTTTTGCATGAATTGCAAAAAGCTTCTAAACATCCCATCGTTCATCATCTGCTCATTGGTGTTGTTCACAGGAGGAATATTGTCAGCCTGTTGCACGTTCTCCTCGTTGGTGAGTACAGGCGTCTCCACGGTTTCGTTTACTCCACTGTTAACATTCTCAGTCGACATTCTCAAATACTGCCATAAAACAAGGGTTAATTTAACAAATTAACAAATCACATAATATCCCTATAATATGACCGACCAACAGATAAGCTTAGGTAGGACACAGTAGCGAAGGATTTACTCGTCTCTCCCCTCCTAGTTCTATTCCCCGATCTCCGCCAGAGATCATATCCCTAAGCTCTGACACCAAATGTGACGCCCCCAAAATAGGTCCAATCCATCCAACCCATTCTGAGTCGCCAAATACATGGTACAGAAAATAACTACAACTTTATTATTACAATTGTCGTGCAAAATACGACAACACATATACTGTGAGTTTAAATACAAATATTGTTATCTAGACAGTATTCATACTCAATTAAGTCCTCATTATACTTATTGATACACTATTTTACAAAATAGTGAGGACTACTAAAACAACTGTCTTGAACCATCATTCCACACCCCGACTAGTACTCGCTACATTCTCGCCTGCTGAGAAGAAAAATGGAATAACAAGGAAAAGGGTGAGCTCAACTAGCCCAGTAAAGAATATTATGACTAAGATAATATATAACAAATTATCGTTAGTCTTCAACAGGGAAAAATTTAATAGAATACAATAGACAACAAGTTTTAAATCAATATTCGCAGCGAAAATTAATAATTCATAGAAGAGTTACATAGAGAATGAAATCTACGATTATCTATGAATTTAAAAGTCCATCATCAACAATTTATCCCTGTAACATCAATAAATATCTGGAATCAAATAGTCATCTTTGCACTACAGGCCAAAGATATTCATTAGTTGGTCATGTTCATCTCAACACCTGTTCATCTTTGCACTACGGGCCAAAGATATTCATCAAAAATCATTCATCTTTGCACTACAGGCCAAAGATATTCAGTAACATCATCATTTAGGACTGAGGATGATGAAAAATATTTTAAAGAAAACGAATCCAGTGAAACAAAAGAATAAATATTAAGAATTCGTATTTTAGCTATTCCATGTCCAAAAATACCTCATAAATAATCATAGTGGAGTAAAATTCAAGAATGATCAAAACATGGATACAATCAAAGCTAGTATCCAGAATAGATATTTTGTACAAAAAGAAAAAAATTTCATTTTTCGATGAATAGTAACTCGTGAACAGTAACTCATGAATAGTAACCCCGACATGAAAAATTCTAAATTTGATAAAAAGTTCAGATCAATACTTCGGCATAATGATATTGAAGAAAATAATATCATTTAAGAAGAAATAACATCCCTTACCTCGGAAAGACGGTACTTCTGACTGGAATACTAGATATAGTGCTGAAGGAAACTTGCACCGTATAGTAACACTCAAAGTATCAAATACTCACAAGAATACACTCGATATAGAGAGAGAAATAGAGAGAAACTTGTGTTTCTGGTGTGATTTTCAATTCTAACCTAAGCACCCTATTTATAGGAAAATGCTTAGAACACCAAAGCAGAAAATTTAATATAATATATATATATATATATATATATATATATATATAAATTTTCAAGCCCACCTTAGAAAATCTGAAATCAGCCACCTTGCACATGTTTATGATGTCCAAAAAAATACAAAAAACGTTTTTCTCAAAATAATTAACTAAACCTCCCAAAAATTAATTATTTCGGAACTTCAATAATTCATAATAAATAGCCCTTTTGTCAGAAAATTCGAATCTCGCGAATATTTATAGAAAATTCAATTCTCTACAACTTTGCAAAAGAAAGTTTTTCCAAATTCTAAACAAAAATTGACCGAAATCAACAAACGGACGATTCTACAGTCAATAATAAATTTTCGGTCAAGAATTGTGTCCACCAACACATAAAACATGTGTTAATCATTTAATGCCAGAAAAATACTCGTCCTCCTCATATACTCATATATCCCACATTCATTGTAAAGATATTACCATCAATATATTATTAAAATAATATATTTAAATGAATTATTTTATCAGAAAAAGATAAAATATTAATTTTCAACAATTGTCGCATTAAAAATTTTCTCCATCTATATCCACATAAAATCAATATTTTCCTCATAATATAAATCAATAATTAATTATACACAAATAATATTACAGAATCACAGTACTGGCAACCAGGCCGTTCCCAGGAAAGAGGGGACTTTCTAATAAGGATATCTCCTTACTGGCGCGCAATTAGATGACCAAACTTCTCCTTAGACAAAATTTTCTAGACATTGTCAATAATGTTATTTAATAATATTATTCAGATAATATGAATTATTGCTCCGATAATAGAAAATACTGTGTAGTGACAATTATAAAATATCAACGTAGCAATTATTTAATCAATAAAATAAAATATTGAACAGTAATTACTGTAACCATTATTGAGTAGTGTCTTCTTACGTAAGAATCAATAATTGGTGCAATACCGTGTGCTACTGTGCAACAACGCGTATTACCGTGTTTTAACCACCGGGTATTCCAACAGTATTAACGGTAACAACTACGCCGTTATTTATAAACAACTTATATTTGTCGTTTTCTTTATCCAATCGCTTTCCGTTATGGGGTCCACACAAGGCTACGCCGTCGTACAAATATTCTCCGACAGTAAGAATATTCCACGACCAAACGAATATTCCCCGACAACAATGAATATTTTATAACCACTTATTTATTTAAAATATTTGCGCATTTTACCCATAACTAACCACATTAATCAAATCAACCCTTACTATTTCAGAATAATAAATAGAGGAAATTAAATTTTATTTATTAATAATTTGGGGTCTTACATGGTTTGTCACAGCCAAGCAGCTCAAAGAGTTGGGACCACCAGAATTCTGGGGAAAGCCGGATCTGATTAAGGCGGAGACGTGGGTCAAATAAATTACCAAGATATTCGATGTCTTGAGATGCACGGAGGAACAGAAGGTTCCATTCGCCACTTTTATGTTCCGTAATGAGGCAGATTACTGGTGGGAATCTGTGAAGCGTACCCATTCAGCCGCACTCAGCATGTCTTGGGAGACATTTCAGAAACTGTTCAATAACAAGTATTTTTCTGAAAGTGTTCGTCATATGAAGGAAATGGAGTTTATTAGACTGGAACAAAGCAACATGACGGTATCCCAGTACGAGGCGAAGTTCGCTGAGTTATCCAAGTTTGCACCTCATTTGGTAGAGAATGAGGAATGTATGACGCGGATGTTTCTGAGAGGTTTGAAACCCGACATACGTCAGTATCTCATTTCTCAAAAAATTTCTCTATATTCAGATGTTGTCAATAGGGCTCAATTATTAGAGCGAGATAATAAGTACGTTCAACCGAGGGACAACAACCAGGGTCAGACCGGTGGCGGCAGTCATCGGAGCAATGATAACCAGCTGGGAGGAAAGAATACGGACAAAAGTGGTAACCACTCTGGTGGTAATCGTGGCCATGATAATAGAAGAAGCGAGTCGGGAGGAGATTTTAAAAAGAAGAGATTCAACAATGATAATGTGAAGACGTCAGCACCAGCAGCAACTGTTTCTAAGGTAGGAGAACGACCACCGATTGTATGCTATAAATGTGAAAAAGATGGGCACATCAGCCTAAACTGCCCACAACAGTTTAAGGTATGCAATAATTGTGGAAAGGAAGGACATATCGCTCGAGATTATACAGTAGCGAAACCAAGTCCAGCGGGGATGGTGACTCAAAAGGCTGTCCCAGAAAAGTCAAAGTCAACGGTTCCTGGAAGAGAGTTTGTTGTGACTGGTCAAAATGCAAGGAACCCAAACGAGGTAATCACGGGTAAGCTAATCATAAATTCTTACGAAGTTTATACATTACTAGATACCGGTTCTACCCATTCATTTATCTCTCCTGCTTGTGCTCAACGTTTAAACTTGACTCCAGAGAAATTAGACTTTGACCTATCTGTGGAAACTCCGTTAGGAGAAATTTTCATTAGATCCACTATTTATAAATCTTGTTTGATCCAAGTTGGCACCATCACACTACCTGTTGACCTTATTTCTTTAATGATACTTGCATTTGACATGATTTTAGGGATTGATTGGTTAACTACTCATCATGCCAAAATTAATTATGTTCGTAAGGTTGTTAGTTTTCATATTCCTAACCAACCTGTTATTCGAATTCAAGTAACTAAACCACTGAAATCAATCACTGTCATATCAAGCCATAAAGCCATTCGTTTATTAAAAAACGGATGTCAAGCTTTCTTAGCCCGTGTTATAGATTTGAATAAAGACACGTCAGATTTGAATAATATTCCTATTGTTAGTAACTTTCCTGACGTATTCCCTGAAGAACTTCTCGGTCTACCCCCAAAACATGAAGTTAAATTCTTTATTGATCTTGAACTTGGTACAAAGCCCATTTCTAAAACCCCATATCGAATGGCTCCTATTGAACTTCAGGAGTTAAAGGTCCAACTACAGGAGTTGTTGGATATCGGTTTCATTCGTCCTAGTACATCTCCTTGGGGTGCTCCTATTTTATTTATAAAGAAGAAAGACGGGAGTATGCGACTTTGTATTGACTATCGAGAATTGAACTATGTCACCATCAAGAATAAGTATCCGCTACCTCGTATTGATGACCTATTTGATTAGTTGCAGGGAGCACAATTCTTTTCAAAGATCGATCTTCGTTCTGGATATCATCAGCTGAAGATTAGAACTGAGGATATTCCAAAGACTGCATTCAGAATTCGGTACGAGCATTATGAATTTTTAGTCATGTCTTTTGGATTGACTAATGCTCCTGTGGCTTTCATAGATATGATAAACCGAGTATTCAAGGAATATTTAGATCAATTTGTTGTTGTCTTTATTGATGACATCCTCATATATTCTAAAAGCCGTGAAGATCATGAGCACCATTTGAAGCTGGTACTCCAAAGGCTTCGTGAAAACAAGCTATATGCCAAGTTAAAGAAATGCGAGTTCTGGCTTGAGGAAGTAGCATTCTTTGGGCACGTGGTGCCAAAATATAGAGTATCTGTTGACCCGGCGAAGATTGAAGCAATACAAACTTGGAAGCTGTAAGACCCCGAATTTTATAAAATAAAAGTAATCAATTTTTCTTATAATTACAATTCAGTAAATGGTTAAATTGATAAAAACTTAAAGTTATGGGTGAAATGTGAAAATTTTTTAAAATAAATAAGTGGTTATAAAATATTCATTGTTGTCGGGGAATATTCGTTTGGTCGTGGAATATTCTTTCTGTCGGGAAATATTCGTACGACGGCGCAGACATTTGTGGGCCCCATAACAGAATAACTGTCGGATGAAGTTAACGACAAAAATTGAGTTTTTATAATTAACGACGTAGTTGTTACCGTTAACACTGTTAGAATGCCCGGTGGTTAAAATACAGTAATACGCGTTATTGCACAGTAGCACACGGTATTGCACAGTATTTTTAAAATTATTGATTCTTACGTAAGAAGGCACAACTGAATAATTGTTACAGTAATTACTGTTCAATTTTTTATTTTATTGATTTAATAATTGCTGCGTTGATATTTTATATTATTGTTGTTTCAATAATTGTTGTTGCACAGTATTTTCCATTATCAGATCAATAATTCATATTATTTGAATAATATTATTGGATAGCATTATTGGCAATGTCTAGAAAGTTCTGTCTATGGAGAGGTTTGGTTATCTAATTGCGCGCCAATAAGAAAAAATTCTTATTGGAAAGCCCCCTCTTTCCTGGGAACGGCCTGGTTGTCATAAATATGATTCTGTAATATTAATTGTGAATAATTAATTATTGATTCATATGATAAGAAAATATTTATTTTATGTGAATATAAATATTGGATATATTTTGTGGTTAAAAATGAAGGAGTTAATGTTGAGGTGTTTTATCAGTATTTTTGTCGGAATGGAGGTATTAAAAATCAATCAGGGTTTTTGAGATATATTGCGGGGGTTATAATTTTTAATCCAACCGTTGGATCGTTGTGATTTTTGGATATGTTATACATATATAAGTTGAGTATATGTCCACAAATTTTGAACCGTTAAAAATGAACGTATGATTTATTATGAATTTTAAGAGATAACTGGTTTAGAAATTGTTGAAGTTTCGGAATTTATTATTTTGGTAAAAAATTATAGAATTAGTGGGCCCCACTCTTGGTTGGTGAAGAAATATGCTGAGATTTTTATTCAAATGTGGTGGGTGGGAATAGTAGCAGGAAAACCATCAGGTTGCAGGTTAAGTCTGCTTCGGCGTGCTAACATTTTCCTATAAATAGAGGGCTAAGTTAGAATTGAAAATCACACCAGAAACATAAGCTTTCTCTCTTTCTCTCTCTATATTATGAAGCATATTTTGTGAGTATTTAGATACTTTCAGAGTTGCTATTCAGTGCAAGTTTCATTCGGCTTTGCATTCCAGTCAGAAATACTGCACTTTTGAGGTAAGGGATAGTAAGGGATTTTAAGGGTTATTATGTTTTTCAGTTCGTACTTCTTTCGTCCTTCAGAAAATTCTGAAAAAATTTGAAATGATATTTTGATGAGTTTTATTGATTGTGTCCAAAAATAGTGATTTTTGGATGTATAGATTAAGAGTTATGAATTTTATGAGAAAAGACTATTTTAAAAGTAACCGCTTATAATTCCTTGTGGTTAACTCCAAAATTGATAAAATTTTTATTGGAAGTATATCTATATAATATCAGTGTACTCTGTGAATTTCAGAATTTTTGGATAAAATTACAATTTATGATAAATATCTAAATATTCGGCTGTTTTGGCCATATGAAAAATAGTAAATGAGTTTTAAAAATTCCGAAAAAAATATATGTTCAATATGGGACTATATTATGCTAAATCCCAGAAAAAAAAATTGGTTACATTGATTTGATATTTTTTTATGAAAAGGGACTAGTTATGAGTAAATGAATTAAATATGTTATGTGAAGTAAGAAAATTAGAAAATAGGATTTTATGGCTTGAGAATCCTATATGAGGTATATGTAGATTTTTGATGAGGGTTTTTGGTTATTGGTGATGAAATTTTATGAGTTTGGCATTTTAGGATGATTAAATACATTATTTAGTAAATTGTAAACAATTAAAATAAATTGTTTATAAGCTTAAGAAATATTATTATTTCAATATCATTATATCGAAATATTGGTATAGATTTTATTGTGGAATTTCTATCTTTTTCATGTCGAGTTACTATTCATGAGTTACTATTCATAATAAAATTGGTTTCGTTTTCTAATCAAATTATAGTTGATTTATGAATATTACTCTTGAGATTAAAACTATATGTTGATCATATTATTTTTATTATCATATATAACATTTTTATAACCCTGATGTTGAAATTCTCTTTCACTTGAGTGTAAAGATGGGTAGATTATTGGTATGATCATGACTATGGGTTCGCTTTAGCCAGTAGTGCAAAGTTGAATTGTTGACTGGTATGATCATGACCATTGAATTTATAACTGAATATATTTAGCTTAAGTGTAAAGGTGAATTGATCAACATGGTTAGAATTATTGTTTATATAATTCTGAAATGATTATATATTTCTTTGAGATATTAATATATTTGGCCTGTAGTGCAAATATGAACTGTTATTGAATATCTTTGGCCCGTAGTGCAAAGATGGTTTGTTGATGAATATCTTTGGCCTGTAGTGCTAAGATGAACTGTTATTGAATATCTTTGGCCCGTAGTGCAAAGATGGTTTGTTGATGAATATCTTTGGCCGTAGTGCGAAGATGGATTTATTAGCATGATTATAAACGGAACTGTGATTTGGTATAACCATGATCTTTGATGTTTCAGGTAAAGACAGGTGATGAAAATATTCTTCGTCCTGGGTGCGAAGAAAAATTTAGAATCACAATTATGTTTATGAGTTATTCATATGATTGTGGAAAGGAACTGTTGAGTGATGTTACATGGATAAAACAGTGTTGATGGATTTTTTAACATGGACAAGATAATAGACTTTATAGTCTATCTGACTCTTCTAATGGATTGCTCGTTCCGCTGCTACTATGGTTAAAAAATTTTATCATCTATCATATGTTCTAAATCTCTGATTTATTACTGATGAAGGCTATTGATAATTTAAATATCTTTAGTCATGATATCCTTTACTGAGCTAGTTGTGCTCACCCTTTGTGCTTCACAATTTCTTTCAGGTAATAAAAGTGTAGCTGGGTCGAGTGGGGGATAACAGGGGAATAGAATGGTGGTCTATAGCTGTTGAGGGTGAAGCGAACCCAACGTTGGAAGGGTGTTTTGTCACTATCATACAAGATGTCTAATGACATACAACCTCGTGTCATCATAAGACAGGGTTGTGCTCATCCACTTGCTGAGTATTTTTACGAGCACTACCTATATAATCTTGGTGTTTGTTTGAAGTATAATTCTCAATTAGAGACAGTGGATATAATGATATGTCAAGAGAAAACTTACCATTAGGAAGAATATGATAGTAAACTTCTCGTTTTTCTTTGGGGTCTATTGGGTCAACCAAGGATAATTCTGTGGCCATATGATATCTATCATAACCTAGACACATAGCCTCTCATGTACGAAGGTTTCCTTGAGCACTTCCCAAATATTCTAATTTTTAAAACAGTTTTTGACTATACCTTTATGTAAGGTGTCATTGTAAGGTGTTGTCCACGGTTGGGACATGAGTCACATTTGGTATATATATTTGTATCCAAACTCACAGCATGTGTGTTGTTGTATTTTGTACGACAATTGTTGTAATAAAGTTGTAGTTGTTTTCTGTACCATGTATTTGGCGACTCAGAATAGGTTGGATGGAATGGACCTATTTTGAGGTCGTTACATTTTGGTATCGGAGCTATAAGTAAAGAGCCCCGAGCCTCTCGCTGGTGACTTCCTATTGATGGGGGATGCACCGAAGCCAGACTCTCCGTAGGGGACGTCGTTCTGCGGTGGCAAGCTGATAGGTACCTTTGTGAGGTGCTGACACATGATGGTGTCCAATGTCATATTTTGGTATCAGAGCTATAAGTAAAGAGCCCAAAGCCTCTCGCTGGTGACTTCCTGTTGATGGGGGATGCACCGAAGCCAGACTCTCCGTAGGGGGCGCCGTTCTGCGGTGGCAAACTGATAGGTATCAATGTAAGGTGATGACACAAGTTGGTGTCCAGAGCTACATTTTGGTATCAGAGCTTAGGGATATGATCTCTGGCGGAGATCGAGAAATAGAACTAGGAGGGGAGAGATGAGTAAATCCTTCGCTAGTGTGTCCTACCTAAACTTATTTGTTAGTCAGTCATAATATCGGGATATTATGTGATATGTTAATTTGTTAAATTAACCCTTATTTTGAAGTTGTATTCTAGAATGATATTTGAAATACAGGAGATGAGCAATGGAGAAATTATGATGACAGGGAAGATAGAATCTGAAATGAAATGAAGGTATTCTCAACTCTTTGAAAATCCAGGTACGTACGTCAATTTCGGGGACGAAATTTCATAAGGAGGGGAGATTGTAAGACCCCGAATTTTATAAAATAAAAGTATTCAATTTTTCTTATAATTACAATTCAGTAAATGGTTAAATTGATAAAAAGTTAAAGTTATGGGTGAAATGTAAAAATTTTTCAAAATAAACAAATGGTTATAAAATATTCATTGTTATCGGGGAATATTCGTTTGGTCGTGGAATATTCTTTCTGTCGAAGAATATTCGTACGACGGTGCAGACATTTGTGGGCCTCATAACAGAATAACTGTCGAATGAAGATAACGACAAAAATTGAGTTTTTATAATTAACGGCGTAGTTGTTACCGTTAACACTGTTACAATACCCGGTGGTTAAAATACAGTAATACGCGTTATTGCACAGTAGCACACGGTATTGTACAGAATTTTTAAAATTATTGATTCTTACGTAAGAATGCACAACTGAATAATTGTTACAATAATTACTGTTCAATATTTTATTTTATTGATTCAATAATTGCTGCGTTGATATTTTATATTATTGTTGTTTCAATAACTGTTGTTGCACAGTATTTCCCATTATCAGATCAATAATTCATATTATTTGAATAATATTATTGGATAGCATTATTGGCAATGTCTAGAAAGTTCTATCTAAGGAGAGGTTTGGTTATCTAATTGTGCGCCAATAAGGAAAAATTCTTATTGGAAAGCCCCCTCTTTCCTGGGAACGGCCTGGTTGTTATAAATATGATTCTGTAATATTATTTGTGAATAATTAATTATTGATTCATATGATAAGGAAATATTTATTTTATGTGGATATAAATGAGGGATATATTTTTGTGGTTAAAAATGAAGGAGTTAATGTTGAGGTGTTTTATCAGTATTTTTGTTGGAATGGAGGTATTAAAAATCAATCAGGATTTTTGAGATATATTGCGGGGGTTATAATTTTTAATCCGACCGTTGGATCGTTGTGATTTTTGGATATGTTATACATATATAAGTTGAGTATATGTCCACAAATTTTGAACCGTTAAAAATGAACGTATGATTTGTTATGAATTTTAAGAGATGACTGGTTTAGAAATTGTTGAAGTTTCGGAATTTATTATTTTGGTGGAAAATTCTAGAATTGGTTGGTGAAGAAATGTGTTGAGATTTTTATTCAAATGTGGTGGGTGGGAATAGTAGCAGGTAAAGCCATCAGGTTGCATGTTAAGTCTGCTTTGGTGTGCTAACATTTTCCTATAAATAGAGGGTTAAGTTAGAATTAAAAATCACACTAGAAACATAAGCTTTCTCTCTTTCTTTCTCTATATTATGAAGCATATTTTGTGAGTATTTAGATACTTTGAGAGTTGCTATTCAGTGCAAGTTTCCTTCGGCTTTGCATTCCAGTCAGAAATACTGCACTTTTGAGGTAAGGGATAGTAAGGGATTTTAAGGGTTATTATGTTTTTCAGTTCGTACTTCTTTCGTCCTTCAGAAAATTCTGGAAAAATTTGAAATGATATTTTGATGAGTTTTATTGATTGTGTCCAAAAATGGTGATTTTTGGATGTATAGATTAAGAGTTATGAATTTTATGAGAAAAAACTATTTTGAAAGTAATCGCTTATAATTCCTTTTGGTTAACTCCAAAATTGATGAAATTTTTATTGGAAGTATATCTATATAATATCAGTGTACTCTGTGAATTTTGAAATTTTTGGATAAAATTACAATTTATGATAAATGTCTAAATATTCGGCTGTTTTGGCCATATGAAAAATAGTAAATGAGTTTTAAAAATTCCGAAAAAAATATATGTTCAATATGGGACTATATTATGCTAAATCCCAGAAAAGAAAAATTGGTTACATTGATTTGGTTTTTTTCATGAAAAGGAACTAGTTATGAGTAAATGTGTAAGACCCCAAATTATTAATAAATAAAATTTAAATTCCCTCTATTTATTATTTTGAAATAGTAAGGGTTAAATTGATTAATGAGGTTAGTTATGGGTAAAATGCGCAAATATTTCAAATAAGTAGGTGGTTATAAAATATTCTTTGTTGTCGAGGAATAATCGTTTGGTCGTGGAATATTCTTCTTGTCGGGGAATATTCGTACGACGACGCAGTCTTTTGTGGGCCCCATAACGGAAAGCGAATGGATGAAGAAAACGACAAGTATAAGTTATTTATAAATAACGGCGTAGTTGTTACCGTTAATACTGTTGGAATACCCGGTGGTTAAAACACAGTAATACGCGTTGTTGTACAGTAGCACACTTTATTGCACCAATTATTGATTCTTACGTAAGAAGGCACTACTCAATAATGGTTACAGTAATTACTGTTCAGTATTTTATTGTATTGATTCAATAATTGCTACGTTGATATTTTATATTACTGTTGTTTCAATAATTGTCACTACACAGTATTTCCCATTATCAGATCAATAATTCATATTATTTGAATAATATTATTAGATAACATTATTGGCAATGTCTAGAAAGTTCTGTCTAAGGAGAGGTTTGGTCATCTAATTACGCGCCAATAAGGAGAAATCCTTATTGGAAAGCCCCCTCTTTCCTAGGAACGGCCTGGTTGTCATAAATGTGATTCTGTAATATTATTTGTGAATAATTAATTATTGATTCATATTATAAGAAAATATTTATTTTATGTGGATATAAATGAGGGATATATTTTTGTGGTTTAAAATGAAGGAGTTAATGTTGAGATTTTTATCAGTATTTTTGTCGGAATGGAGGTATTAAAAATCAGGATTTTTGAGATATTTTTCGGGGGTTATAATTTTTAATCCGACCGTTGGATCGTGATAATTTTTGGATATGTTATACATATATAAGTTGAGTATATATCCACAAATTTTGAACCGTTAAAAATGAACGTATGATTTATTATGAATTTTACGAGATGACTGGTTTAGGAATTGTTGAATTTTTGGAGTTTATCATTTTGGTAGAAAATTCTAGAATTGGTGGCCCCACTCTTGGTTGGTGAAGAAATGTGCTGAGATTTTTATTCAAATGTGGTAGGCTTGAATAGTAGCAGGTAAAGCCATCAGGTTGCAGGTTAAGTCTGCTTCAGCGTGCTAACATTTTCCTATAAATAGAGGGCTAAGTTAGAATTGAAAATCACACCAGAAACAAGTTTTCTCTCTTTCTCTCTATAGATTATTGAGTGTATTTTGTGAGTATTTAGATACTTTGAGAGTTTCTATTCATCAAAGTAAATTTTTTTCAGCCTTATACCGGTATTCCGACCAGAAGTACTGTCTTTACGAGGTAAGGGATGTTATTTTATTCGAATATGATATTATTTCTTCAATATCATTATGCCGAAATATTGGTTGAAAATTTTTATCAAATTTGGAACTTTTCACGTCAGGGTTACTATTCATGAGTTACTATTCACGAGTTACTATTCACCAAAAAATAAAATTTTCTTCTTTTCGTCCAAAATATTTATTCTAGGTACTAGCTTTGATTGTATCCATGTTTTGATCATTCTTGAATTTTACTTCATTATGAATAATTATAAGGTATTTTTGGACATGGATAAATCGAAATACGAATCCTTAATATTTATTATTTTGTTTCACTGGATTTATTTTCTTTAAGATATTTTTCATCATTCTCAGTCCTAAATGATGATATTATTGAATATCTTTGGCCTGTAGTGCAAAGATGAATGATTAACTGATGAATATCTTTGGCCCGTAGTGTAAAGATGAACAGGTGTTGAGATGAACATGACCGACTGGTGATACAAATGAATATCTTTGGCCTATAGTGCAAAGATGAATATTTGATTAAAGATGGTTATTGATTGTTGTTACAGGGATAAAATATTGATGATGGACTTTTAAATCTTAGAAGATAGTAGAACTCATTCTCTACTTGACTCTTCTAATGGTTTGTTGTTTTCGCTACAGTTATTGATTTAAAACTTGTTGTCTATTGTATTCTATTAGATTTTTCACTGTTGAAGACTAACGATAATTTGTTCTGTATTATCTTAGTCATAATGTTCTTTACTGGGCTAGTTGAGCTCATCCTTTTTCTATTTGTTCCATTTTTCTCAGGAGGCGAGAATGTAGCGAGTACTAGTCGGGGTATGGAATGATGGTTCTAGAAGTTATTTTAGTAGTCCTCACCATTTTTGTGAAATAATGTATCAATAATTGTAATGAGGACTTATTTGAGTGTGGATATTGTCTAGATGACAATATTTGTATTTAAACTCACAATTCTTATGTTGTAACAGTAAAGATGTAGTTGTTTCTGTACCATGTATTTTGGCGACTCAAAATGGGTGTTGTATACCTATTTTGGGGGCGTCACAGTTGGTATCAGAGCTTAGGGATATGATCTCTGGCGGAGATCGGAGAATAGAACTAGGAGGAGAGAGACGAATAAATCCTTCGCTAGTGTGTCCTACCTAAGCTTATTTATTGGTCAGTCATAATATAAGGGTATTATGTGATTTGTTAATTTATTTAATTAACCCTTGTTTTATGACAATATTTGAGAATGTCGACTGAGAATGTTAACAGTGGAGTAAATGAGACCGTGCAGACACCGGTGCTTACCAACGAGGAGAACGTGCAACAGGCTGGCAATGTTCCTCCTGTGAACAACACCAATGAGCAGATGATGAACGATGGAATGTTTAGAAGTTTTTTGCAATTCATGCAAAACTAGACGAGGGAGACTCGTGTTCAAAATACAGGAGGAAATGATAGCAATTCACGGTTTGTCACAGCCAAACAGTTCAAAGAATTGGGACCACCAGAATTTAAGGGAAAGCCGGATCCGATCATGGCTGAAACGTGGGTCAAGCAAATTACCAAGATATTCGATGTCTTGGGATGTACGGAGGAACAGAAGGTTCCATTCGCCACCTTTATGTTCCGTGGCGAGGCAGACTACTGGTGGGAGTCTGTGAAGCGTACCCATCCAGCTGCACTCAGCATGTATTGGGAGACATTTCAGAAACTTTTCAATGACAAGTACTTTCCTGAAAGTATTCGTCATATGAAGGAGGTAGAGTTTATTAGACTGGAGCAGAATAACATGACGGTGTCTCAGTACGAGGCGAAGTTTGCAGAGTTGTCCAGGTTTGTACCTCATTTGGTGGAGAATGAGGAACGTATGACGAGAATGTTTCTGAGAGGTTTGAAACCCGGCATACGTCAATATCTCATAAATTTTCTCTCTATTCAGATGTTGTCAACAGGGCTCAATTATTAGAGCGAGATAACGAGTACGGTCAACTGAGGGACCACAACCAGGATCATATCGGTGACAGCAGTCATCAGAACAATGATAACCAGCGGAGAAAGAAAAATACAGACAAGAACGACAACCACTCTGGTGGTAATCGTGGCTATGAAAATAGAAGAAGCGAGTCGGGAGGAGATTTTAAAAAGAGGAGATTCAACAATGACAATACGAAGACGTCAGCACCAGCAGCAACTGGTTCCAAGGGAGGAGAACGACCACCGGTTATATGCTATAAGTGCGGAAAAGAAGGACATATCAGCCCAAACTGCCCACAACAGTTTAAGGTATGTTATAATTGTGGAAAGGAAGGACATATCGCTCGAGATTGCACTGTAGCAAAACCAAGTCCAGCGGGGATGGTAACTCAAAAAGTTGTCCCAGAAAAGATAAAGTCAACGGTTCCTGGAAGAGCGTTTGTCGTGACTGGTCAACATTCGAGGAACCCAAACGAGGTGATCACGGGTAAGCTAATCATAAATTTATGCGAAGTTTATACCTTATTAGATACCGGTTCTACCCATTCTTTTATCTCTCCTGCTTGTGCTCAACGTTTAAACTTGACTCCGGAGAAGTTAGACTTTGATTTATCTATGGAGACTCCGTTAGGAGAAACTTTCATCACATCCACTGTTTATAAATATTGTTTGATCCAAGTTGGCACCATCACATTACCTGTTGACCTTATCTCTTTAAAGATACTTGCTTTTGATGTGATTTTAGGGATTAATTGGTTAACTACTCATCATGCCAAAATTGATTATTTTCGTAAGGTTGTTAGTTTTCATATTCCTAACCAACCTGTTGTACGAATTCAAGCAACTAAGCCATTAAAATCAATCACTGTTATATCAAGCCATAAAGCCATTCATTTATTAAAAAACGGATGTCAAGCTTTCTTAGCCCATGTTATGGATTTGAATAAAGACACGTCAAATTTGAATAATATTCCTGTTCTTATTGACTTTCCTGACGTATTTCCTGAAGAACTTCCCGGTCTATCTGTGACGCCCCCAAAATTAAGTATACATCACCCATCTTGGGTCGTCAGATACAAAGTACAGAAATCAAATACAATTTACTAATACAACTGTCGTGTACAATACGACAAAACATAAACTGTGAGTTTGAATACAAATATTATCTTCTAGAGAGTATTCATACTCAAAAGGAGTCCTCATTACATTTATTAACACACTATTACATAGAATAGTGAGGACTACTAACTAATACTATCATTCGGACCATCACTCCGTTCCCCGACTTGTCCCAGCTACGTTCTCATTTCTTGAAGAGAACAGTGAAAGAAAGGGTGAGCTCAACTAGCCCAGTAAGAAATATTATGACTAAGATAATACAGAATAAATTATCATTAGTCTTCAACAATGTTAAACTGATAAAATATAATAGACATCAAGTTTAACTGCAGCGGAACAAGCAATCCATTAAAAGAGTCAAGTAGAAAATAAACTCTACTATCTTTTATGTTTTAAAAAGTTTTTCATCACTTTTATCGCTGAGACTCAACTTAATAAATAATTCACATCATCCCTGCACTACGGCCAAGGATATTCGTTAGGGTCACGACCACAAATTCCATGCACTACGGGCCAAGGATATATGTGTATTCATCAATGGTCATGATCATGCCAACAACTGTCCATCAATGCACTACGGGCCAATGAGGACTTTTAACACATCATTTGTAACATTACGGTCATGATTATACCGAATAATCCCTGGTCATAATCATACCAAGTCCATCTATGCACTACAGGTCACAGATGATTTTCAACATTTTATAAACATGAGGATGATGACAATGATATAAGAATTCAATAAAACAAGTTCAAGAATTAGTTTATCCAAGAATTAATAACGTCCAAATAGTCAACATGATACTGCTTTGTGGAGTAAACTTCAAGACTGATCAGGAGAATATTTTCATGAATAGATACTAGATGAAGCGCAAATATCAAGGATATTCCACTAATTTTATGGAGTATAGAAGTCAAAGTTTTAATCAACTGAGTACAATAAAGAATGGAATAACAAAAGAAATCACCATGCATGCGATAGACCGCACAGACAGGTTATTCCAACAGAATAATAAATAATGGAACCAGGTCCGGCGTAAACGCACAGACAGGATATTCCGACAGAATAATAAAGAACAGTATAATAAATAATGGAACCAGGTCCGGTGTAAAACACACAGACAGGATATTCCGACAGAATTATAATAAAGACGGAACCAGGTCCGGTGTAAAACACACAGACAGGATATTCCAACAGAATAATAGAAGAATATCACCAAGTATAGGGTAGACCGCGTATACTGGTTATTCCAACAGAATAATAAAGAATGGAATAACAGAAGTTCTCTTCATGAATATAAAAGAAATAATATTCCCTACCGTAAAAGAACTGGATATAAGAGTAGTGAAGTAGCAGAAACTTTTCTTCTATCTCTATATAGTCTCTCTCTATAGTTTCTCTCTCTAGAGTTCAGTGAATTCGTAAGAAAATAATGAAGGAATGTGCTTCTATTTATAGGAAAATGGAATGCATAGTAACTAATCCATGAACGGTCCAGATTGATTTACTTTAATCTGACGGTCCATATTTAAAGAAAAATCTTTTAAATAAAATATAATATATTCTATTTATATAAAAAGATTTTTACTATGCAAATACTATGCAACACTATGCAAAACACTATGCAACACTATGCATAATAAAATATAATATATTCTATTTATAGAATAACTTTAATAAAGTATTTTGTTTTATATAAAAAGATGTTTCTGTTTTATTACGTTAATAATACAAAAAAAACAAAACGTCATTATCGCTAAATAATTCATATTATTAACTGACAATAATGGAATCAAACTGAGCGACTTCTCATATAAATATCAATAATCAATATCGTGTGTTACTATGCAACAACGCGTATTACTGTACTTTTACTACCGAGTAGTTCAACAGTATCAACGGTAAAACTTCCGCCGTTATTTTCATAAAGTATTTTTGTCGTTTTCTCAATCCGACAATAATTCCGTTGTGGGGTCCACCAATGATTGTACCGTCGTACGGATATTCTCCGACAAAAAGAATATTCCCCGACCAATCGAATATAATATGACAACTTGCATACTTTACAAAATTTATAAATACTACCCATAACTATTATATCAAATCCACACCATAATATAAAAAAAATTATTTCGAGAAAAATTAAATATTTATTCATAAAATCTGGGGTTTCACAATCTCCCCTCCTTATAGAATTTCGCCCTCGAAATTTACGTACGTACTTGGTATGCCGAACATGTGAGGATACCTTGACTTCACTTCAAATTCTAACTCTTGAGGTATAACCTTTAAGCATCGAATACGATCCTTCTTATCCAAGATGTTAACACGCATCTTCTCATACGTTAAATATTTCGCTATCTCGTCCGGTTTTAAATTAATAATGTTGTTCGGGTCGTCCACATATTTACGTAACATCGATACGTAAAAACAATGTTCTGGACACGCAACATACTTGGCGGTAAAACGAGTCTATAGGCCACAGTTCCTACTTCATCGAGAATTTCAAATGGGCCAATTAAATCGAGAGTTGAGATTTCCTCTCTTCGTCGATTCTTGCTTCTAGAATAACGCCCTCTTGAACCTTCTTCTTCACATTTATCAGCTCTGAGTATGTAGCTTGAGCGGCTTTAACTTTATCGATTAAAGTCGATTTTAATCGTATATTCGTTATCTTCACGTGGGTTCGTATATTCGCACTTGTAACCGTATACGATCTTCTACACAACGCGTCAGTTACCACGTTCGCTTTTCCACGATGTTATTGAATGGTACGATCGTAATCTTCAACAGCTCGAGCCAACGTCTTTGGCGCATAATACGTTCGTTTTAGTTGAAGAAATATTTGAGGGTTTAAGAAGTGGATTTTGTACTGAGGTCAATACAAAATTCGATTTTACGCTCTGGGGTAGGCTAAGAAGTCTTCAAGAATACGTCAAGAAATTTATTAACAATAGAAATATCGTTCAAAACTGTGACTCTCATCCAAGACTTGGATAACACGTTACATTGATACCTATCAACTTGCCATCGTCATTTACAACGTCTCCTACGGAAAGTCTAGCTTCGGTGCATTCCACACCAGGAAGTCAACAACGAAAGGAACGGGGATTTTTACTTATGGCTTGATATGACAATGATTGACTTTAGTGATTTGGTTACTTGAATTCGCATAATAGGTTGGTT
The DNA here is from genome assembly GCA_016801055.1 of Panax notoginseng. Taxonomy (NCBI): domain Eukaryota; kingdom Viridiplantae; phylum Streptophyta; class Magnoliopsida; order Apiales; family Araliaceae; genus Panax; species Panax notoginseng. Next base: position 183,134,078 of record CM029019.1, read on the forward strand.
AGGAATATGAAAGCTAACAACCTTACGAAAAGCATGATGAGCAGTTAACCAATCGTTTCCAAAAAATCACATCAATGCAAGTATTTTCAAAGAGATAAGATCAACAGGTAACGTGAAAGTATTGATTTGAACAAGATTTATAAATAGTGAAGGTAACAAAGGTTTCTCCCAACGAAATTTCAACAGAGAAATCAAAGTCTAACTTCTCCGGAGTTAAGTTCAAATATTGAACACAACTAGGTGAAATAAAAGAGTGAGTAGAACCGGTATCTAACACGGTATAGACTTCGCAAGAGTTTATGATTAACATACCCGTGATAACTTCATTTGGGTTCCTCACTTGTTGGAAAGTCATGGCAACCGCTCTCCCTTGAACTACCCGGCTTTGACTTGTCTGGGGTAGCATTTGGTGTCATCACTATCGTTGGAATTGACTTTAATATAGGGCATATTCCACCCTCAACTGCTTCATCGTACTCCTGCTTCATGATCTGAATCATCAATCTTCGGTCCATATCGAGTTCAGATTGACCGCTCTGTACAGGGTAATTCAAAACTCGATGTTGGGTTCTCCCAATTGCTGTCTAAAAAGAGAAGTGTATATCATCTATTTTAGCCTTTTTGGATCGGACGTCTCTTTCTACAATATCAACACGTCGTGCGGCTTTTACCCACGCATCCTTCATTCTCACTCGTTCAGTTGTTTCTTCTTTCTGCTGATCCTTGATATTTGAATTCTCAGATTCCAACTTTAATATCTTACACTCTGCCAAAGCGTGATTTTGTTCGAGCAACACATATCGGGTAACACAATTTTGAATCGTTACATCTCTTTGCTCCACGACCGCCTGTCGTTCTTCAACCTGCTCTTCTAACTCATGAACACGATTTTGTAATTCTAAGTTTTGATCATAGATTTCTTCTAACCAATTCTCCTCAGGTTCCTCTTCTTCATCTTCTTCCTCTTCTTCCTCACTCTCAGCTGCTACCTCTGCCACTAACTCGGGTGCAACTATTAGTTCTTCACTTACCACGTAGATATCTCTAATTTCCTCTTCGCCTGATATTACATTATCCTGGTTGGTGATTAGAGGTGCCACGGTCTCATTCACTCCATTGTTGACATTTTCAGCTGCCATTTTCAAATACTGCCATAAAACAAAGGTTAATTAACATATAACATATTATCCATATACTTTGACCGACCAATTAAATACCAAATAAACTTAGGTAGGTCATACTAGCGAAGGAATTCCCCGTCTCTCCCCTCCTAGTTCTATTCTCACATCCTAGCCAGGGATCATATCCCTAAGCTCTGATACCAACTGTGACGCCCCCCAAAAATCAGGTATACATCACCCATCTTGGGTCGTCAGATACAAAGTACAGAAATCAAATACAACTTACTAATACAACTGTCGTGTACAATACGACAAAACATAAACTGTGAGTTTGAATACAAATATTATCTTCTAGAGAGTATTCATACTCAAAAGGAGTCCTCATTACATTTATTAACACACTATTACATAGAATAGTGAGGACTACTAACTAATACTATCATTCGGACCATCACTCCGTTCCCCGACTTGTCCCAGCTACGTTCTCATTTCCTGAAGAGAACAGTGAAAGAAAGGGTGAGCTCAACTAGCCCAGTAAGAAATATTATGACTAAGATAATACAGAATAAATTATCATTAGTCTTCAACAATGTTAAACTGATAAAATATAATAGACATCAAGTTTAACTGCAGCGGAACAAGCAATCCATTAAAAGAGTCAAGTAGAAAATAAACTCTACTATCTTTTATGTTTTAAAAAGTTTTTCATCACTTTTATCGCTGAGACTCAACTTAATAAATAATTCACATCATCCCTGCACTACGGCCAAGGATATTCGTTAGGGTCACGACCACAAATTCCATGCACTACGGGCCAAGGATATATGTGTATTCATCAATGGTCATGATCATGCCAACAACTGTCCATCAATGCACTACGGGCCAATGAGGACTTTTAACACATCATTTGTAACATTACGGTCATGATTATACCGAATAATCCCTGGTCATAATCATACCAAGTCCATCTATGCACTACAGGTCACAGATGATTTTCAACATTTTATAAACATGAGGATGATGACAATGATATAAGAATTCAATAAAACAAGTTCAAGAATTAGTTTATCCAAGAATTAATAACGTCCAAATAGTCAACATGATACTGCTTTGTGGAGTAAACTTCAAGACTGATCAGGAGAATATTTTCATGAATAGATACTAGATGAAGCGCAAATATCAAGGATATTCCACTAATTTTATGGAGTATAGAAGTCAAAGTTTTAATCAACTGAGTACAATAAAGAATGGAATAACAAAAGAAATCACCATGCATGCGATAGACCGCACAGACAGGTTATTCCAACAGAATAATAAATAATGGAACCAGGTCCGGCGTAAACGCACAGACAGGATATTCCGACAGAATAATAAAGAACAGTATAATAAATAATGGAACCAGGTCCGGTGTAAAACACACAGACAGGATATTCCGACAGAATAATAATAAAGACGGAACCAGGTCCGGTGTAAAACACACAGACAGGATATTCCAACAGAATAATAGAAGAATATCACCAAGTATAGGGTAGACCGCGTATACTAGTTATTCCAACAGAATAATAAAGAATGGAATAACAGAAGTTCTCTTCATGAATATAAAAGAAATAATATTCCCTACCGTAAAAGAACTGGATATAAGAGTAGTGAAGTAGCAGAAACTTTTCTTCTATCTCTATATAGTCTCTCTCTATAGTTTCTCTCTCTAGAGTTCAGTGAATTCGTAAGAAAATAATGAAGGAATGAGCTTCTATTTATAGGAAAATAGAATGCATAGTAACTAATCCATGAACGGTCCAGATTGATTTACTTTAATCTGACGGTCCATATTTAAAGAAAAATCTTTTAAATAAAATATAATATATTCTATTTATATAAAAAGATTTTTACTATGCAAATACTATGCAACACTATGCAAAACACTATGCAACACTATGCATAATAAAATATAATATATTCTATTTATAGAATAACTTTAATAAAGTATTTTGTTTTATATAAAAAGATGTTTCTGTTTTATTACGTTAATAATACAAATAAAACAAAACGTCATTATCGCTAAATAATTCATATTATTAACTGACAATAATGGAATCAAACTGAGCGACTTCTCACATAAATATCAATAATCAATACCGTGTGCTACTATGCAACAACGCGTATTACTGTACTTTTACTACCGAGTAGTTCAACAGTATCAACGGTAAAACTTCCGCCGTTATTTTCATAAAGTATTTTTGTCGTTTTCTCAATCCGACAATAATTCCGTTGTGGGGTCCACCAATGATTGTACCGTCGTACGGATATTCTCCGACAAAAAGAATATTCCCCGACCAATCGAATATAATATGACAACTTGCATACTTTGCAAAATTTATAAATACTACCCATAACTATTATATCAAATCCACACCATAATATAAAAAAAATTATTTCGAGAAAAATTAAATATTTATTCATAAAATCTGGGGTTTCACAATCTCCCCTCCTTATAGAATTTCGCCCTCGAAATTTACGTACGTACTTGGTATGCCGAACATGTGAGGATACCTTGACTTCACTTCAAATTCTAACTCTTGAGGTATAACCTTTAAGCATCGAATACGATCCTTCTTATCCAAGATGTTAACACACATCTTCTCATACGTTAAATATTTTGCTATCTCGTCCGGTTTTAAATTAATAATGTTGTTCGGGTCGTCCACATATTTACGTAACATCGATACGTAAAAACAATGTTCTGGACACGCAACATACTTGGCGATAAAACGAGTCTATAGGCCACAGTTCCTACTTCATCGAGAATTTCAAATGGGCCAATTAAATCGAGAGTTGAGATTTCCTCTCTTCGTCGATTCTTGCTTCTAGAATAACGCCCTCTTGAACCTTCTTCTTCACATTTATCAGCTCTGAGTATGTAGCTTGAGCGGCTTTAACTTTATCGATTAAAGTCGATTTTAATCGTATATTCGTTATCTTCACGTGGGTTCGTATATTCGCACTTGTAACCGTATACGATCTTCTACACAACGCGTCAGTTACCACGTTCGCTTTTCCACGATGTTATTGAATGGTACGATCGTAATCTTCAACAGCTCGAGCCAACGTCTTTGGCGCATAATACGTTCGTTTTAGTTGAAGAAATATTTGAGGGTTTAAGAAGTGGATTTTGTACTGAGGTCAATACAAAATTCGATTTTACGCTCTGGGGTAGGCTAAGAAATCTTCAAGAATACGTCAAGAAATTTATTAACAATAGAAATATCGTTCAAAACTGTGACTCTCATCCAAGACTTGGATAACACGTCACATTGATACCTATCAACTTGCCATCGTCATTTACAACGTCTCCTACGGAAAGTCTAGCTTCGGTGCATTCCACACCAGGAAGTCAACAACGAAAGGAATGGGGATTTTTACTTATGGCTTGATATATCAATGATTGACTTTAGTGATTTGGTTACTTGAATTCGCATAATAGGTTGGTTAGGAATATGAAAGCTAACAACCTTACGAAAAGCATGATGAGCAGTTAACCAATCGTTTCCAAAAAATCACATCAATGCAAGTATTTTCAAAGAGATAAGATCAACAGGTAACGTGAAAGTATTGATTTGAACAAGATTTATAAATAGTGAAGGTAACAAAGGTTTCTCCCAACGGAATTTCAACAGAGAAATCAAAGTCTAACTTCTCCGGAGTTAAGTTCAAATATTGAACACAACTAGGTGAAATAAAAGAGTGAGTAGAACCGGTATCTAACACGGTATAGACTTCGCAAGAGTTTATGACTAACATACCCGTGATAACTTCATTTGGGTTCCTCACTTGTTGGAAAGTCATGACAACCGCTCTCCCTTGAACTACCCGGCTTTGACTTGTCTGGGGTAGCATTTGGTGTCATCACTATCGTTGGAATTGACTTTAATATAGGGCATATTCCACCCTCAACTGCTTCATCGTACTCCTGCTTCATGATCTGAATCATCAATCTTCGGTCCATATCGAGTTCAGATTGACCGCTCTGTACAGGGTAATTCAAAACTCGATGTTAGGTTCTCCCAATTGCTGTCCAAAAAGAGAAGTGTATATCATCTATTTTAGCCTTTTTTGGATCGGACGTTTGTTTCTACAATATCAACACGTCGTGCGGCTTTTACCCACGCATCCTTCATTCTCACTCGTTCAGTTGTTTCTTTTTTCTGCTGATCCTTGATATTTGAATTCTCAGATTCCAACTTTAATATCTTACACTCTGCCAAAGCGTGATTTTGTTCGAGCAACACATATCGGGTAACACAATTTTGAATCGTTACATCTCTTTGCTCCACGACCGCCTGTCGTTCTTCAACCTGCTCTTCTAACTCATGAACACGATTTTGTAATTCTAAGTTTTGATCATAGATTTCTTCTAACCAATTCTCCTCAGGTTCCTCTTCTTCATCTTCTTCCTCTTCTTCCTCACTCTCAGCTGCTACCTCTGCCACTAACTCGGGTGCAACTATTAGTTCTTCACTTACCACGTAGATATCTCTAATTTCCTCTTCGCCTGATATTACATTATCCTGGTTGGTGATTAGAGGTGCTACGGTCTCATTCACTCCATTGTTGACATTTTCAGCTGCCATTTTCAAATACTGCCACAAAACAAAGGTTAATTAACATATAACATATTATCCATATACTTTGACCGACCAATTAAATACCAAATAAACTTAGGTAGGTCATACTAGCGAAGGAATTCCCCGTCTCTCCCCTCCTAGTTCTATTCTCACATCCTAGCCAGGGATCATATCCCTAAGCTCTGATACCAACTGTGACGCCCCCCAAAAATCAGGTATACATCACCCATCTTGGGTCGTCAGATACAAAGTACAGAAATCAAATACAACTTACTAATACAACTGTCGTGTACAATACGACAAAACATAAACTGTGAGTTTGAATACAAATATTATCTTCTAGAGAGTATTCATACTCAAAAGGAGTCCTCATTACATTTATTAACACACTATTACATAGAATAGTGAGGACTACTAACTAATACTATCATTCGGACCATCACTCCGTTCCCTGACTTGTCCCAGCTACGTTCTCATTTCCTGAAGAGAACAGTGAAAGAAAGGGTGAGCTCAACTAGCCCAGTAAGAAATATTATGACTAAGATAATACAGAATAAATTATCATTAGTCTTCAACAATGTTAAACTGATAAAATATAATAGACATCAAGTTTAACTGCAGCGGAACAAGCAATCCATTAAAAGAGTCAAGTAGAAAATAAACTCTACTATCTTTTATGATTTAAAAAGTTTTTCATCACTTTTATCGCTGAGACTCAACTTAATAAATAATTCACATCATCCCTGCACTACGGCCAAGGATATTCGTTAGGGTCACGACCACAAATTCCATGCACTACGGGCCAAGGATATATGTGTATTCATCAATGGTCATGATCATGCCAACAACTGTCCATCAATGCACTACGGGCCAATGAGGACTTTTAACACATCATTTGTAACATTACGGTCATGATTATACCGAATAATCCCTGGTCATAATCATACCAAGTCCATCTATGCACTACAGGTCACAGATGATTTTTAACATTTTATAAACATGAGGATGATGACAATGATATAAGAATTCAATAAAACAAGTTCAAGAATTTGTTTATCCAAGAATTAATAACGTCCAAATAGTCAACATGATACTGCTTTGTGGAGTAAACTTCAAGACTGATCAGGAGAATATTTTCATGAATAGATACTAGATGAAGCGCAAATATCAAGGATATTCCACTAATTTTATGGAGTATAGAAGTCAAAGTTTTAATCAACTGAGTACAATAAAGAATGGAATAACAAAAGAAATCACCATGCATGCGATAGACCGCACAGACAGGTTATTCCAACAGAATAATAAATAATGGAACCAGGTCCGGCGTAAACGCACAGACAGGATATTCCGACAGAATAATAAAGAACAGTATAATAAATAATGGAACCAGGTCCGGTGTAAAACACACAGACAGGATATTCCGACAGAATAATAATAAAGACGGAACCAGGTCCGGTGTAAAACACACAGACAGGATATTCCAACAGAATAATAGAAGAATATCACCAAGTATAGGGTAGACCGCGTATACTGGTTATTCCAACAGAATAATAAAGAATGGAATAACAGAAGTTCTCTTCATGAATATAAAAGAAATAATATTCCCTACCGTAAAAGAACTGGATATAAGAGTAGTGAAGTAGCAGAAACTTTTCTTCTATCTCTATATAGTCTCTCTCTATAGTTTCTCTCTCTAGAGTTCAGTGAATTCGTAAGAAAATAATGAAGGAATGAGCTTCTATTTATAGGAAAATGGAATGCATAGTAACTAATCCATGAACGGTCCAGATTGATTTACTTTAATCTGACGGTCCATATTTAAAGAAAAATCTTTTAAATAAAATATAATATATTCTATTTATATAAAAAGATTTTTACTATGCAAATACTATGCAACACTATGCAAAATACTATGCAACACTATGCATAATAAAATATAATATATTCTATTTATAGAATAACTTTAATAAAGTATTTTGTTTTATATAAAAAGATGTTTCTGTTTTATTACGTTAATAATACAAATAAAACAAAACGTCATTATCGCTAAATAATTCATATTATTAACTGACAATAATGGAATCAAACTGAGCGACTTCTCACATAAATATCAATAATCAATACCGTGTGCTACTATGCAACAACGCGTATTACTGTACTTTTACTACCGAGTAGTTCAACAGTATCAACGGTAAAACTTCCGCCGTTATTTTTATAAAGTATTTTTGTCGTTTTCTCAATCCGACAATAATTCCGTTGTGGGGTCCACCAATGATTGTACCGTCGTACGGATATTCTCCGACAAAAAGAATATTCCCCGACCAATCGAATATAATATGACAACTTGCATACTTTGCAAAATTTATAAATACTACCCATAACTATTATATCAAATCCACACCATAATATAAAAAAAATTATTTCGAGAAAAATTAAATATTTATTCATAAAATCTGGGGTTTCACAATATCCCCGGAACGTGAAATTGAATTCTTTATTGATCTTGAACCTGGTACAAAGTTCATTTCTAAAACCCCATATCGAATGGCTCCTATTGAACTTCAGGAGTTAAAGGTCCAACCACAAGAGTTGTTAGACATCAGTTTCATTCGTCCTAGTACATCTCCTTGGGGTGCTCCTGTTTTATTTGTAAAGAAGAAAGACGGGAGTATGCGACTTTGTATTGATTACCAGGAATTAAACCATGTCACTATTAAGAATAGGTATCCGCTACCTCGTATTGATGACCTGTTTGACCAGTTACAAGGAGCACAATTCTTTTCAAAGATCGATCTTCGTTCTGGATATCATCAGCTGAAGGTTAAAACTGAGGATATTCCAAAGACTGTCTTCAGAACTCGGTACGGGCATTATGAATTCCTAGTCATGTCTTTTGGATTGACTAATGCTCCTGCGGCTTTCATGGATATGATGAACCGAGTATTCAAGGATTATTTGGATCAGTTCGTTGTTGTCTTTATTGATGACATTCTCATATATTCGAAAAGCTGTGAAGATCATGAGCATCATTTGAAGCTGGTACTCCAAAGGCTGCGTGAAAATAAGTTATATGCTAAGTTGAAGAAATACGAGTTCTGGCTTGAGAAAGTGGCATTCCTAGGGCACGTGGTGTCAAAACATGGAGTATCTGTTGACCCGGCGAAGATTGAAGCAATACAAAGTTGGGAGCAACCAAAGACGGTGACCGAAGTACGTAGCTTTCTGGGCTTAGCTGGTTATTATCGGAGATTCGTGGAAGAGTTTTCTCGAATCGCTACCCCGTTAACTCAGCTGACTCGGAAAGATATCAAATTCGTATGGAGCGAGGAATGCGAGAAGAGTTTTCAAGAGCTTAAGAGGAGACTCATTTTGGCACCTGTTTTGACCATACCATCTGGTTCGGATGGATTTGTTATCTACAGCGATGTTTCAGGCAAAGGGCTAGGATGTGTTCTCATACAACGTGGGAAAGTTATAGCCTATGCCTCGCGACAACTTAAAAAATATGAGAGAAATTATCCTACTCATGATCTAGAGTTGGCAGCAGTCGTTTTCGCGCTAAAGATCTGGAGGCACTATCTATATGGGGAGAAAGTGGAGATTTATTCAGACCATAAAAGCCTCAAATATTTCTTCACTCAAAAAGAACTCAACATGCGGCAACGACGTTGGCTCGAGCTGTTGAAAGATTACGACCACACTATTCAGTACCATCCTGAAAAAGCAAACGTGGTAGCTGACGCGTTGAGTAGAAGATCATATGCAGGAACGAGTGCGATGATGTCAAGTATACACATAGAACCAACTTTAATTGATAAAGTTAAAGTTGCTCAAACCACAGACCCGGAGCTGATGCGTATGAAGAAGAAAGTGCAAGAAGGTACTATTCCAGAAGCAAGAATCGATGAAGAAGGAATACTTCGAGTCCACTCCAGACTTTGTGTTCCTAACGATTCTGATTTGAAGTACAAGATCATGATGGAAGCACACAATACACCATTTGCAATCCATCTTGGAAGTACCAAAATGTATCGTGATCTTCGACATACATTTTGGTGGAATAAAATGAAGAGAGAGATTGCAAAGTTTATCTCAAGGTGTTTAACTTGTCAACGTGTAAAGGCGGAACATCAAGTGCCAAAGGGTCCATTGTTGTAAGACCCCAGCTTATTAATGAATAAAATCAAATTTTCTCTAAATATTATTGTGAATAATAAAGGGTTAATTTGATATAATACTTTGGTTATGGGTGAAATGTGCAAATTTTGCAAAATAAGCAAGTGGTTATAAAATATTCATTTTGTCGGGGAATATTCGTTTGGTCGTGGAATATTCTTGCTGTCGGGGAATATTCGTACGACGGCGCAGCCTTGTGTGGGCCCCATAACGGAAAGCGATTGGATGAAAAAAACGACAAGTATAAGTTATTTATAAATAACGGCGTAGTTGTTACCGTTAATACTGTTGGAAGACCCGGTGGTTAAAATATAGTAGCATACGGTATTGCACCAATTATTGATTCTTACGTAAGAAGGCACTACTCAATAATTGTTACAGTAGTTATTATTCAATATTTTATTTTATTGATTCAATAATTGCTGCGTTGATATTTTATATTATTGTTGTTTCAATAATTGTTGCTGCACAGTATTTTCCTTTATCAGATCAATAATTCATATTATTTGAATAATATTATTAGATAGCATTATTGGCAATGTCTAGAAAGTTCTGTCTAAGGAGAGGTTTGGTCATCTAATTGCGCGCCAGTAAGGAAAAATCCTTATTGGAAAGCCCCCTCTTTCCTGAGAACGGCCTGGTTGTCATAAATGTGATTCTGTAATATTATTTGTGAATAATTAATTATTGATTCATATGATAAGGAAATATTTATTTTATGTGGATATAAATGAGGGATATATTTTTGTGGTTAAAAATGAAGGAGTTAATGTTGAGGTTTTTATCAGTATTTTTGTCGGAATAGAGGTATTAAAAATTAAGATTTTTGAGATATTTTGTGGGGGTTATAATTTTTAATCCGACCGTTGGATCGTGGTAATTTTTGGATATGTTATACATATATAAGTTGAGTATATGTCCACAAATTTTGAACTGTTAAAAATGAACGTATGATTTATTATGAATTTTACGAGATGACTGGTTCAGAAATTGTTGAATTTTGAAGTTAATCATTTTGGTGGAAAATTCTAGAATTGGTGGACCCCACTCTTGGTTGGTGAAGAAATGTGCTGAGATTTTTATTCAAATGTGGTGGGTGGGAATAGTAGCAGGTAAAGCCATCAGGTTGCAGGTTAAATCTGCTTCGGCGTGCTAACATTTTTCTATAAATAGAGGGCTAAGTTAGAATTGAAAATCACACCAGAAAGAAGTTTTCTCTCTTTCTCTCTATAGATTATTGAGTGTATTTTGTGAGTATTTAGATACTTTGAGAGTTTCTATTCATCAGAGCAAGTTTCTTTCAGCCTTATACCGGTATTCGGACCAGAAGTACTGATATTTTGAGGTAAGGGATGTTATTTTCTTCCTAATGATATTATTCTTTCAATATCATTATGCTGAAATATTAACATGAGTTTTTATCAAATTTGAAACTTTTTGTGTCGGGGTTACTATTCACGTATACGGCACTATTCACGAATACGGCACTATTCACCGAAAAATAAATTTTTTCTTTTTTGTCCAAGATATCTATTATGGTTACTATCTTTGATTGTATCCATGTTTTGATCTTTATTTTTGAATTCTGCTTCACAATTGATTATTATGAAGTATTATTGATCTTGGATAAACTGTTATACGAATCATTACATTTGTCCTTCTGTCTCATTGGATTCGTTCTCTTTAAGATATTTTTCATCATCCTCAGTCCTAAATGATGATATTGATGATGGACTTTTAAATCTTAGAAGATAGTAGAATTCATTCTCTACTTGACTCTTCTAATGGTTTGTTGTTTCCGCTGCAGTTGTTGATCTAAAACTTGTTGTCGATTATATTCTATAAGATTTTTCCCTGTTGAATACTAATGATAATTTGTTACATATTATCTTAGTCATAATATTCTTTACTGGGCTAGTTGAGCTCACCATTTTCCTTTTTGTTCCATTTTTCTTCTCAGGAGGTGAGAACATAGCAGGATATAATCGGGGTATGGAGTGATAGTTCTAGAAAGATGTTTTAGCTGTTCTCACTATTTCTGTAAAATAGTGTTTGAATAATTGTATTGAGGGCTTATTTGAGTGTGGATATTGTCTAGAAGACAATATTTGTATTTAAACTCACAGTATGTGTTGTCGTATTTTGCACGACAATTGTATTATTGAAGTTGTAGTTTGCTTTCTGTACCATGTATTTGGCGACTCAGAATGGGTGTTGTATACCTATTTTGGGGGCGTCACAGTTGGTATCAGAGCTTAGGGATATGATCCCTGGCTGAGATGTGAGACAAGAACTAGGAGGGGAGAGACGGGGAATTCCTTCGCTAGTATGACCTGACTAAGTTTATTTGGTGTTTATTTGGTCGGTCAAAGTATAGGGATAATATATGACATGACTATTAACCCTTGTTTTATGGCAGTATTTAAGAATGGCAGCTGAGAACGTTAATAATAGAGTAAATCAGACCGTAGAGACACCTTTGATCACCACCCAGGGGAACGTGCAACAGGAAGGCAATATTCCTCCTGTAAACAACGTTACCGAGCAAACGATGAATGATAGAATGTTTAGGAGCTTTTTGCAGTTCATGCAAAATCAGACGAGGGAGACTCGTGTGCAGAATACAGATGGAAATGATAACAACGCGCGGTTTGTCACAGCCAAGCAGTTCAAAGAATTGGGACCACCAGAATTTAAGGGAAAGCCGGATCCGATCATGGAGAAAACGTGGATCAAGCAAATTACCAAGATATTCGATGTCTTGGGATGCACGGAAGAACAGAAGGTTCCATTCGCCACCTTTATGTTCCGCGGTGAGGCAGACTACTGGTGGGAGTCTGTGAAGCGTACCCAGCCTGACGCAATAAACATGTCCTGGGAAACATTTCAAAAACTGTTCAATGACAAGTACTTTCCTGAAAGTATTCGTCATATGAAGGAGGTGGAGTTTATCAGACTGGAACAAAACAACATGACGGTGTCCCAGTACGAGGCGAAGTTTGCAGAGTTATCCAGGTTTGCACCTCATTTAGTCGAAAATGAGGAATGAATGACAAGGATGTTTCTGAGAGGTCTAAAACCCGAGATTCGACAATATCTTATCTCTCATAAATTTTCTTTATATTCAGATGTTGTAAACAGGGCTCAATTATTAGAGCGAGATAATGAGTATGTGCAACCGAGGGACCACAACCAGGGTCACACCGGTGGCGGCAGTCATCGAAGCAATGAAAACCACCAGGGAGGAAAACATTCGGACAAAAGCGATAACCACTCTGGTGGTAATCGTGGTCGTGATAATAAAAGGAGCGAGTCGGAAGGAGATTTCAAGAAGAGAAGGTACAACAATGATAATATGAAGACGTCAGCACAAACATCAACTGTTTTTAGGGGAGGAGAACGACCACCGGTCGTATGTTATAAATGTGGAAAAGAGGGACATATCAGTCCAAACTGCCCACAACAATCTAAGGTATGTTATAACTGTGGAAAGGAAGGTCAAATAGCTCGAGAGTGTTCTGTAGTAAAACCAAGTTCAGCGAGGATGGTGACTCCAAAAGCTGTCCCGGATAAGTCAAAATCAGCGGTTCCTGGAAGAGCGTTTGTCGTGATTGGCCAAAACGTGAGAAACTCGAACGAGGTGATCACGGGTAAGCTAATCTTGAATTCTTGCGAAGTTTATACTTTACTAGATACCGGTTCTACCCATTCTTTTATCTCTCCTGCTTGTGCTCAACGTTTAAACTTGACTCCGGAGAAATTGGACTTTGACTTATCTGTTGAAACTCCGTTGGGTGAAACCTTCATTACATCTACAGTTTATAAATCTTGCATGATCCAAGTTGGCACTATCACATTACCTATTGATCTTATCTCTTTAAAGATACTTGCTTTTGATGTGATTTTAGGAATTGATTGGTTAACCACTCATCATGCTAAAATTGATTGTTTTCGTAAGGTTGTTAGTTTTCATATTTCTAACCAACCTATCATACGAATTCAAACTACTAAACCACTAAAATCAGTCACTGTCATATCAAGCCACAAAGTTATTCGTTTATTGAAAAACGGATGTCAAGCTTTCTTAGCCCATGTTATGGATTTGAACAAAGATAAGTCAGATTTGAATAATATTTCTATTGTTAGAGAATTTCCCGATGTATTTCCTGAAGAACTTCCTGGTCTACCCCCAGAACGTGAAGTTGAATTCTTTATTGACCTTGAACCCGGTACAAAGCCCATTTCTAAAACCCCATATCGAATGGCTCCTATTGAACTTCAGGAGTTAAAAGTCCAACTACAGGAGTTGTTGGACATCGGTTTTATTCGTCCTAGTACATCTCCTTGGGGTGCTCCTGTGTTATTCGTAAAGAAGAAAGACGGGAGTATGCGACTTTGTATCGACTATCGAGAATTGAATCATGTCACTATCAAGAATAGGTATCCGCTACCTCGCATTGATGACTTGTTTGACCAGTTGCAAGGAGCACAATTCTTTTCAAAGATCGATCTTCGTTCTGGATATCATCAGCTGAAGATTAAAACTGAGGATATTCCAAAGACTGCCTTCAAAACTCAGTACAGGTATTATGAATTCTTAGTCATGTCTTTTTGATTGACTAATGCTCCTGCTGCCTTCATGGATATGATGAACCGTATAAGTTGTTTATAAATAACGGCGTAGTTGTTACCGTTAATACTGTTGGAATACCCGGTGGTTAAAATATAGTAGCATACGGTATTGCATCGATTATTGATTCTTACGTAAGAAGGCACTACTCAATAATTGTTACAGTAGTTATTATTCAATATTTTATTTTATTGATTCAATAATTGCTGCGTTGATATTTTATATTATTGTTGTTTCAATAATTGTTGCTGCACAGTATTTTCCTTTATCAGATCAATAATTCATATTATTTGAATAATATTATTAGATAGCATTATTGGCAATGTCTAGAAAGTTCTGTCTAAGGAGAGGTTTGGTCATCTAATTGCGCGCCAGTAAGGGAAAATCCTTATTGGAAAGCCCCCTCTTTCCTGAGAACGGCCTGGTTGTCATAAATGTGATTCTGTAATATTATTTGTGAATATTTAATTATTGATTCATATGATAAGGAAATATTTATTTTATGTGGATATAAATGAGGGATATATTTTTGTGGTTAAAAATGAAGGAGTTAATGTTGAGATTTTTATCAGTATTTTTGTCGGAATGGAGGTATTAAAAATCAAGGTTTTTGAGATATTTTGCGGGGGTTATAATTTTTAATCCGACCGTTGGATCGTGGTAATTTTTGGATATGTTATACATATATAAGTTGAGTATATATCCACAAATTTTGAACCGTTAAAAATGAACGTATGATTTATTATGAAATTTACGAGATGACTGGTTCAAAAATTGTTGAATTTTTGAAGTTAATCATTGGAAAATTCTAGAATTGGTGGGCCCCACTCTTGGTTGGTGAAGAAATGTGCTGAGATTTTTATTCAAATGTGGTGGGTGGGAATAGTAGCAGGTAAAGCCATCAGGTTGCAGGTTAAGTCTGCTTCGGCGTGCTAACATTTTTCTATAAATAGAGGGCTAAGTTAGAATTGAAAATCACACCAAAAATAAGTTTTATCTCTTTCTCTCTATATATTATTGAGTGTATTTTGTGAGTATTTAGATACTTTGAGAGTTTCTATTCATCAGAGCAAGTTTCTTTCAGCCTTATACCGGTATTCGGACCAGAAGTACTGATATTTTGAGTTAAGGGATGTTATTTTCTTCCTAATGATATTATTCTTTCAATATCATTATGCTGAAATATTAACATGAGTTTTTATTAAATTTGGAACTTATTGTGTCGGGATTACTATTCACGTATACGTTACTATTCACGTATACGGCACTATTCACGAACACGGCACTATTCACCGAAAAATAAAATTTTCCCTTTTTGTCCAAGATATCTATTATGGTTACTATTTTTGATTGTATCCATGTATTGATCTTTATTTTTGAATTCTCCTTCACAATTGATTATTATGAAGTATTATTGATCTTGGATAAACTGTTATACGAATCCCTACTATTTGTCCTTCTGTCTCATTGGATTCATTCTCTTTAAGATATTTTTCATCATCCTCAGTCCTAAATGATGATATTACTGAATATCTTTGGCCTGTAGTGCAAAGATGTATGATTACTTGATGAATATCTTTGGCCTGTAGTGCAAAGATGAACAGGTGTTAGATGAACATGACTGACAGGTGATACAAATGAATATCTTTGGCCTGTAGTGCAAAGATAAATATTTGGATAAAGATGATTATTAATTGATGTTACAGGGATAAAATATTGATGATGGACTTTTAAATCTTAGAAGATAGTAGAATTCATTCTCTACTTGACTCTTCTAATGGTTTGCTGTTTCCGCTGCAGTTGTTGATCTAAAACTTGTTGTCGATTATATTCTATAAGATTTTTCCCTGTTGAATAGTAATGATAATTTGTTGTATATTATCTTAGTCATAATATTCTTTACTGGGCTAGTTGAGCTCACCCTTTTCCTTTTTGTTCCATTTTTCTTCTCAGGAGGTGAGAACATAGCAGGATCTAGTCGGGGTATGGAGTGATGGTTCTAGAAAGATGTTTTAGCAGTCCTCACTATTTCTGTAAAATAGTGTTTGAATAATTGTATTGAGGGCTTATTTGAGTGTGGATATTGTCTAGAAAATAATATTTGTATTTAAACTCACAGTATGTGTTATCGTATTTTGCACGACAATTGTATTATTGAAGTTGTAGTTTGCTTTCTGTACCATGTATTTGGCGACTCAGAATGGGTGTTGTATACCTATTTTGGGGGCGTCACAGTTGCAACCACTTGAGATTCTGAAATGGAAGTGGGAACACATTACCATGGATTTCGTTACGGGTCTTCCCACGGTTTCTCAAGGCATAAATGCTATTTGGGTTATTGTTGATAGATTAACCAAGTCTGCTCATTTTTGCCGATACGGGAGACTTATTCCCTTGAACGTCTTGCTCGTATATACGTAGATGAGATTGTGAGACTGCATGGCATGCCAGTATCCATTGTTTCAGATCGTGACCCAAGATTCACTTCAAGATTTTGGGTTAGCTTGCAAAAAGCTATGGGCACAGATTTACGATTTAGTTCGGCATACCATCCTCAAACGGACGGACAATCAGAGAGGACTATTCAAACTCTTGAAGATCTATTAAGACTTTGTGTCCAAGATTTCAAAGGGAGTTGGGATAAGTACCTACCATTGGTGGAATTCTCCAACAATAACAGTTATCAGGCAAGTATAGGTGTGGCCCCATTTGAAGCATTATATGGACGAAAGTGTCGCTCTCCAGTATGTTGGGATAAGGTGGGAGAAGCAACGTTACTAGGACCAGAGTTGGTACGAATGACTACAGAGAAGATCCAAATGATTCGATAACGTATACAAACGGCACAGGATTGACAAAAGAGTTATGCGGATCTTCATCGAAAGGACGTGGAATTTGACATTGGGGATCATGTATTGTTGCGTGTGGCTCCATGGAAAGGAGTTACAAGATTTAGGAAGAGAGAAAAGCTCAATCCACGATTTATTGGTCCATTTCAGATTTTTGACCGAGTAGAAAATGTGGCCTATAGACTCGCGTTACCTCTAAGTATGTCTCGTGTTCATAATGTTTTTCATATATCTGTGTTACGTAAATATGTGAAAGACCCAGACCACGTTATTGAGTTAGAACCGGATGAGATAGTTGAAGACTTAACGTACGAAGAGGTACCTGTCAAGATCTTGGATAGAAAGGAGCATGTCCTACGCACGAAGGTCATACCACAAATTAAAGTTTTGTGGAGAAACCATGCTATTGAGAAAATGACCTGGGAGTTGGAAACGGAAATGAAAGCGAGGTATCCTCATCTTTTTGAAACACTAGGTACGTACGTCAATTTCGAGGACGAAATTTCATAAGGAGGGGAGGTTGTAAGACCCCAAATTATTAATAAATGAAATTTAAATTCCCTCTATTTATTATTTTGAAATAGTAAGGGTTAAATTGATTAATGAGGTTAGTTATGGGTAAAATGCGCAAATATTTCAAATAAGCAGGTGGTTATAAAATATTCATTGTTGTCGGGGAATATTCGTTTGGTCGTGGAATATTCTTCCTGTCGGGGAATATTCGTACGACGGCGCAGTCTTTTGTGGGCCCCATAACGAAAAGCGATTGGATGAAGAAAACGATAAGTATAAGTTGTTTATATATAACGGCGTAGTTGTTACCGTTAATACTGTTGGAATACTCGGTGGTTAAAACACAGTAATACGCGTTGTTGCACAGTAGTACACTGTATTGCACCAATTATTGATTCTTACGTAAGAAGGCACTACTCAATAATGGTTACAATAATTACTGTTCAGTATTTTATTTTATTGATTCAATAATTGCTGCGTTGATATTTTATATTATTGTTGTTTCAATAATTGTCACTACACATTATTTCCCATTATCAGATCAATAATTTATATTATTTGAATAATGTTATTAGATAACATTATTGGCAATGTCTAGAAAGTTCTGTCTAAGGAGAGGTTTGGTCATCTAATTGCGCGCCAGTAAGGAGAAATCCTTATTGGAAAGCCCCCTCTTTCCTGGGAACGGCCTGGTTATCATAAATATGATTCTGTAATATTATTTGTGAATAATTAATTATTGATTCATATGATAAGGAAATATTTATTTTATGTGGATATAAATGAGGGATATATTTTTGTGGTTAAAAATGAAGGAGTTAATGTTGAGATTTTTATCAGTATTTTTGTCGAAATGGAGGTATTAAAAATCAGGGTTTTTGAGATATTTTGCGGGGGTTATAATTTTTAATCCGACCGTGGATCGTGGTAATTTTTGGATATGTTATACATATATAAGTTGAGTATATGTCCACAAATTTTGAATCGTTAAAAATGAACGTATGATTTATTATGAATTTTACGAGATGACTGGTTTAGAAATTGTTGAATTTTCGGAGTTTATCATTTTGGTAGAAAATTCTAGAATTGGTGGGCCCCACTCTTGGTTGGTGAAGAAATGTGCTGAGATTTTTATTCAAATGTAGTAGGCTTGAATAGTAGCAGGTAAAGCCATCAAGTTGCAGGTTAAGTCTGCTTCGGCGTGCTAACATTTTTCTATAAATAGAGGGCTAAGTTAGAATTGAAAATCACACCAGAAACAAGTTTTCTCTCTTTCTCTCTCTGAATTATTGAGTGTATTTTATGAGTATTTAGATACTTTGAGAGTTTCTATTCATCAGAGCAAGTTTCCTCCAGCCTTATACCGGTATTCCGACCAGAAATACTGTCTTTACGAGGTAAGGGATGTTATTTTATTCGAAAATGATATTATTTCTTCAATATCATTATGCCGAAATATTGGTTGAAATTTTTTATCAATTTTAAAACTTTTCACGTCGGGATTACTATTCATGAGTTACTATTCACGAGTTACTATTCACGAGTTACTATTCACCGAAAAATAAAATTTTCTTCTTTTCGTCCAAAATATCTATTCTGGGTACTAGCTTTGATTGTATCCATGTTTTGATCATTCTTGAATTTTACTTCACTATGAATAATTATAAGGTATTTTTGGACATGGATAAATCGAAATACGAATCCTTAATATTTGTTATTTTGTTTCACTGGATTCGTTTTCTTTAAGATATTTTTCATCATTCTCAGTCCTAAATGATGATATTACTGAATATTTTTGGCCAGTAGTGCAAAGATGAATGATTAACTGATGAATATCTTTGGCCCGTAGTGCAAAGATGAACAAGTGTTGAGATGAACATGACCGACTGGTGATACAAATAAATATCTTTGGCCTGTAGTGCAAAGATGAATATTTGATTAAAGATGGTTATTGATTGTTGTTACAGGGATAAAATATTGATGATGGACTTTTAAATCTTAGAAGATAGTAGAACTCATTCTCTACTTGACTCTTCTAATAGTTTGCTGTTTTCGCTGCAGTTATTGATTTAAAACTTGTTGTCTATTGTATTCTATTAGATTTTTTCCTGTTGAAGACTAACGATAATTTGTTCTGTATTATCTTAGTCATAATGTTCTTTACTGGGCTAGTTGAGCTCACCCTTTTCCTTTTTGTTCCATTTTTCTCAGGAGGCGAGAATGTAGCGAGTACTAGTCGGGGTATGGAATGATGGTTCTAGAAGTTATTTTAGTAGTCCTCACTATTTTTGTGTAATAATGTATTTATAATTGTAATGAGGACTTATTTGAGTGTGAATATTGTCTATATGACAATATTTGTATTTAAACTCACAGTTCTTATGTTGTAACAGTAAAAATGTAGTTGTTTCTGTATCATGTATTTTGGCGACTCAGAATGGGTGTTGTATACCTATTTTGGGGGCGTCACAAAATGAATTAAATATGTTATGTGAAGTAAGAAAATTAGAAAATAGAATTTTATGGCTTGAGAATCCTATATGAGGTATATGCAGATTTTTGATGAGGGTTTTTGGTTATTGGTGATGAAATTTTATGAGTTTGGCATTTTAGGATGATTAAATGCATTATTTAGTAAATTGTAAACAATTAAAATAAATTGTTTATAAGCTTAAGAAATATTATTATTTCAATATCATTATACCGAAATATTGGTATAGATTTTATTGTGGAATTTCTATCTTTTTCATGTTGAGTTACTATTCATGGGTTACTATTCACGAGTTACTATTCATGACAAAATTGGTTTCTTTTTCTAACCAAATTATAGTTGATTTATGAATATTACTCTTGATATTAAAACTATATGTTGATTATATTATTTTTATTATCATATATAACATTTTTATAACCTTGATGTTGAAATTCTCTTTCACTTGAGTGTAAAGATGGGTAGATTGTTAGTATGATCATGACTATGGGTTCTCTTTGGCCAGTAGTACAAAGTTGAATTGTTGACTGGTATGATCATGACCATTGAATTTATAACTGAATATCTTTAGCTTAAGTGTAAAGATGAATTGATCAACATGGTTATAATTATTGTTTATATAATTCTGAAATGATTATATATTTCTTTGAGATATTAATATATTTGGCCTGTAGTGCAAATATGAACTGTTATTGAATATCTTTGGCCCGTAGTGCAAAGATGGTTTGTTGATGAATATCTTTGGCCTGCAGTGCGAAGATGAACTGTTATTGAATATCTTTGGCCCGTAGTGCAAAGATGGTTTATTGATGAATATCTTTGGTCGTAGTGCGAAGATGGATTTATTAGCATGATTATGAACAGGAACTGTGATTTAGTATAACCATGATCTTTGATGTTTCAGGTAAAGACAGGTGATGAAAATATTCTTCATCCTGGGTGCGAAGAAAAATTTAGAATCACAATTATGATTATGAGTTATTCATATGATTGTGGAAAGGAACTGTTGAGTGATGTTACAGGGATAAAATATTGTTGGTGGATTTTTTAACATAGAGAAGATAATAGACTTTATAGTCTATCTGACTCTTCTAATGGATTGCTCGTTCCGCTGCAACAATGGTTGAAAAATTTTATCATCTACCATATGTTCTAAATCTCTGATTTATTACTGATGAAGGCTATTGATAATTTAATTATCTTTAGTCATGATATTCTTTACTGAGCTAGTTGTGCTCACCCTTTTTGCTTCACAATTCCTTTCAGGTAATAAAGGTGTAGCTGGGTCGAGTGGGGGATAACAGGGGAATAGAATGGTGGTCTATAGCTGTTGAGGGTGAGGCGAACCCAACGTTGGAAGGGTGTTTTGTCACTATCATACAAGATATCTAATGACATACAACCTCGTGTCATCATAAGACAGGGTTGTGCTCATCCACTTACTGAGTATCTTTACGAGCACTACCTATATAATCTTGGTGTTTGTTTGAAGTATAATTCTCAATTAGAGACAGTGGAGATAATGATATGTCAAGAGAAGACTCACCATTGGGAAGAATATGATAGTAAACTTCTCGTTTTTCTTTGGGGTCTATTGGGTCAACCAAGGATAATTCTGTGGCCATATGATATCTATCATAACCTAGACGCATGGCCTCCCATGTACGAAGGTTTCCTTGAGCACTTCCCAAATATTCTAATTTCTAAAACAGTTTTTGACTATACCTTTATGTAAGGTGTCATTGTAAGGTGTTGTCCACGGTTAGGACATGAGTCACATTTGGTATATATTTGTATCCAAACTCACAGCATATGTGTTGTTGTATTTTGCACGACAATTGTTGTAATAAAGTTGTAGTTGTTTTCTGTACCATGTATTTGGCGACTCAGAATAGGTTGGATGGAATGGACCTATTATGGGGTCGTTACAGGAGCAACCGAAGTCAGTGACCGAAGTACGTAGCTTTTTGGGCTTAGCTGGTTATTATCGAAGATTCGTGGAAGGAATTTCTCGAATCGCTACTCCCTTAACTCAGCTGACTCGAAAAGATACAAAATTCGTATGGAGCGAGGAATGCGAGAAGAGTTTTCAAGAGCTTAAGAGGAGACTCATTTCGGCACCTGTCCTGACAATACCATCTGGTTCGGATGGATTTGTTATCTACAGCGATGTTTCAAGCAAAGGGTTAGGATGTGTTCTCATGCAGCATGGGAAGGTCATAGCTTATGCCTCGCAACAACTCAAAGAATATGAGAAGAATTACCCTACTCATGATCTAGAGTTGGCAGCAGTCGTTTTCGCGTTAAAAATCTGGAGGCACTATCTATATGGGGAGAAAGTGGAGATATATTCGGATCATAAAAGCCTCAAATATTTCTTCACCAAAAAGGAACTCAACATGCGGCAATGACGATGGCTCGAGCTGTTGAAAGACTACGACCATACCATTCAATACCATCTTGAAAAAGCAAACGTGGTAACTGACGCATTAAGTAGAAGATCATATGCGGGAACGAGTGCGATGTTGTCAACACAAATGCCCGTTTTGTGTGATTTACAAAAGATGAAGATAGAATTCAAGACTTTGGGGACCCATGCGATGATGTCAAGTATACACATAGAACCAACTTTAATTGATAAAGTTAAAATTGCTCAAGCCACAGAACCAGAGCTGATGCGTATGAAGAAGAAAGTACAAGAAAGTGATATTCCAGAAGCAAGAATCGATGAAGAAGGAATACTTCGAGTCCACTCTAGACTTTGTGTTCCTAATGACTCTAATTTGAAATACAAGATCATGATGGAGGCACATAATACACCGTTTGCAATCCATCCTAGAAGTACCAAAATGTATCGTGATCTTTGACATACATTTTGGTGGAACAATATGAAAAGAGAGATCGCGAAGTTTATCTCGAGGTGTTTAACTTGTCAACGTGTAAAGGCAGAGCATCAAATACCAAAGAGTCCATTGCAACCACTTGAGGTTCCGAAATAGAAGTGGGAACACATTACTATGGATTTCGTTACGGGTCTTCCCAAGGTTTCTCAAGGCATAGATGTCATTTGGGTTATTATCGATAGATTAACCAAGTCTGCACATTTCTTGCCAATACGGGAGACTTATTCCCTTGAACGTCTTGTTAGTATGTACATAAATGAAATTGTGAGATTGCATGGCATGCCAGTATCCATAGTTTCGGATCGTGATCCAAGATTCACTTCACGATTTTGGGTTAGCTTGCAAAAAGCTATGGGCACAGATTTACGATTTAGTTCGGCATACCATCCTCAAATAGACAGACAATCAGAGAGGACTATTCAAACTCTTGAAGATCTATTAAGACTCTATGTTCTAGACTTCAAAGGGAGTTGGGACAAGTATTTTCCATTGGTGGAATTCTCCTACAACAACAGTTATCAGGCAAGTATAGGTGTGGCTCCATTCGAAGCATTATATGGACGAAAGTGTCGCTATCCAATATGTTGGGATGAGGTGGGTGAAGCAACATTGTTGGGACCAGAGTTGGTACGTATGACTACGAAAAAGATCCAAATGATTCGACAGCGTATACAAACGACACAAGATCGACAAAAGAGTTATGCGGATCTTCATCGAAAGGACGTGGAATTTAGTATTGGGGATCATGTATTGTTGCGAGTTGCTCCATGGAAGGGAGTTAAAAGATTTGGGAAGAGAGAAAAGCTCAATCCTCGATTTATTGGTCCATTTTAGATTCTTGACCGAATAGAAAATGTAGCTTATAGACTCGCGTTACCTCCAAGCATATCTCGTGTTTATAATATTTTTCACATATTCGTGCTTCATAAATATGTGAAAGACCCGAACCACGTTATTGAGTTAGAACCGGACGAAATAGCTGAAGACTTAACGTATGTGGAGGCACCTGTCAAGATCTTGGATAGAAAGGAGCATGTCCTACGCACAAAGATCATACCACAAGTCAAAATTTTGTGGAGGAACCATGCTATTGAGGAAATGACCTGGGAGTTGAAAATGGAAATGAAAGTGAGGTATCATCACCTTTTTGAAACACCAGGTGTGTACGTCAATTTTGAGGATGAAACTTCATAAGGAGGGGAGGTTGTAAGACCCTAACTTATTATAAATAAAATTGAATTTCTCTATTTATTATTTTAAAATAGTAAGGATTTATTTGATTAATATGGTTAGTTATGGGTAAAATGTGCAGATATTTTAAATAAGCAAGTGGTTATAAAATATTCATTGTTGTCGGGGAATATTCGTCTGGTCGTGAAATATTCTTACTGTCGGGGAATATTCGTCCGACGGCGCAGCCTTGTGTGGGACCTATAACGAAAAGCGATTGGATGAAGAAAACGACAAGTATAAGTTGTTTATAAATAACGGCGTAGTTCTTACCGTTAACACTGTTAGAATACCCCGTGGTTAAAACACAGTAATGCGCGTTGTTGCACAGTAGCACACGGTATTGCACCAATTATTGATTCTTACATAAGAAGGCACTACTCAATAATTGTTACAGTAATTACTGTTCAATATTTTATTTTATTGATTCAATAATTGCTACGTTGATATTTTATATTATTGTTGTTTCAATAATTGTCACTACACAGTATTTTCTATTATCAGATTAATAATTCATATTGGAATAATATTATTGAT
Source organism: Panax notoginseng (assembly GCA_016801055.1). Taxonomy (NCBI): domain Eukaryota; kingdom Viridiplantae; phylum Streptophyta; class Magnoliopsida; order Apiales; family Araliaceae; genus Panax; species Panax notoginseng. The sequence goes on from CM029019.1 coordinate 183,159,150, forward strand.
AGCATTATTGGCAATGTCTAGAAAGTTCTGTCTAAGGAGAGGTTTGGTCACCTAATTGCGCGCCAGTAAGGAGAAATTCTTATTGGAAAGCCCCCTCTTTCCTAGGAACGGCCTGGTTGTTAATATTGTGATTCTATAATATTATTTGTGAATAATTAATTATTGATTTATATGATAAGAAAAATATTCATTTTATGTGGATATAGATGGAGAAAATTTTTAATATGACAATTGTTGAAAATTGATATTTTATCTTTTCTGATAAAATATTTCATTTAAATATATTATTATATTATAATAATATAATAATGGTGATATTTTTATAATGAATGTGGGATATATGAATAAATGAGGAGGAAAAGTATTTTTGTTACTAAAAAATATTTAAAACATGTTTTTCATGTCTGTGGATCCCATTTCTTGACTGAAATTTGATTATAGCCTATAAAATCGTCCGTATGTGGATTTCGGTCAATTTCTGTTTGGAATTTAGAAAAACTTAAACTTATAAAGTTGTAGAGAATTGAATTTTTCTTATAGAAGGACATAAGATTCGAATTTTTCTGATAAAAGGGTTATTTATTATGAATTATTGAAGTTCCGGAATAATTGATTTTTGAAGTTTTAAAAGGAAAACTTTTTTTTCATTTGTGGGCATGTGTTAAATGGTTGAAATCAGCTGGTAAGGTGTGCGTAGGAATTTAATTTATAAATATTATTATTTTATTAAATTTTCTACTTTGGTGTTCTAAGCATTTTTCTATAAATAGGGTGCTTAGGTTAGAATTAAAAAATCACACCAAAAACTAAAGTTTTCTCTCTCTATATTATCGAGCGTATTCTTGTGAGTATTTTGATACTTTGAGTGTTGTTATACGGTGCAAGTTCCTTCAGCACTATATCCGGTATTTCAGTCAGAAGTACTGTCTTTTCGAGGTAAGGGATGTTATTTTTTTCATAAATGATATTATTTCTTTCAATATCATTATGCCAAAATATTGGTCTGAACTTTTTATCAAATTTAAAACTTTTTGTGTCGGAGTTACTATTCACGTATACGGCACTATTCACAGAAAAATTAAATTTTCGTTTTTTATCCAAGATATCTATTATGGATACTAGCTTTGATTGTATCCATGTTTTGATCTTCATTTTTGAATTTTATTCCACCATGGTTATTTATGAAGTATTTTTGAACTTGGATTGTTTAAAGTACGAATCCTTAATATTTGTTCTTTTGTTTCACTGAATTCGTTTTCTTTAAAATATTTTTCATCATCCTTAGTCCTAAATGATGATATAACTGAATATCTTTGGCATGTAGTGCAAAGATGAATGATTTTCTGATGAATATCTTTGGCTGTAGTGCAAAGATGTACAGGTGTTTAGATGAACATGACCAACTGATGAATATCTTTGGCCTGTAGTGCAAAGATGAATACTTGATTCCAGATATATATTAATTGATGTTACAAGGATAAAATATTGACGATGAACTTTTAAATTCATATATAGAAGATAGTAGATTTTATTCTCTACTTAACTCTTCTAATGAATTATTATTTTCGCTGCGAATATTGATTTAAAACTTGTTGTCTCTTGTATTTTATTATATTTTTCCCTATTGAGGACTAACGATAATTTGTTTTATATTATCTTAGTCATAATGTTCTTTACTGGGCTAGTTGAGCTCACCCTTTTTTATTTTTTTCCATTTTTCTTCTCAGGAGGCGATAATGTAGCAAGTACTAGTCGGGGTATGGAATGATGGTTCTAGAAAGTTGTTTAGTAGTCCTCACCATTTTTGTAAAATAATGTATCAATAATTGTAATGAGGACTTATTTGAGTGTGGATATTGTTTAGAAGATAATATTTGTATTTAAACTCACAGTTTAAATGTTGTCGTATTTTGCACGACAATTGTATTAATAAAGTTGTAGTTGTTTCTGTACCATATTTTGGCGACTCGGAATGGGTGATGTATACCTATTTTGGGGGCGTCACACATGTTGTATGTCTCGTTGTTGTTCAATAATTTCCATTACAAGCTGATCAGCATATTGCGTTCCAATTTGGCAATCTTATGTTTCCAGTGGAACTAGTTCTGAATTAACTTGTGTTGATCTGATCGGCGTTACATCGTGAATAACATATTCTTCTACATTTGTCAAGTTATGCAAGATTGTTGTGCGTCCCCTTCTGTGTTCAATATCTATAATCAGTGGGAACTTACCTTGTTCATCAGATTTTTTACTGAATTCAATAAAGAATCTTAAGGTTGCTTCATCTGATATACTGATTGGAGGAACGTCACTTCTAATATGAAATTTGATTGACAATGTTGTTGTGTTTGTGTCTAGCCGTAATGCAATGCATATTATGTTTTGCATTTCTCTGACCGAACAAGTTGATGGAACTAGTATGCCGGTAACTTCAAATTTGGTGTATTGGTTACTATCAGTCCATGTACCGTTGAAATAAAGTACAACAGGAATCATATCCATTGTCTGAAAACAGAATAAGTTTTGTAAAATAACCAAATCAATGTTAGCCAAAAACCAAACTATATAATATTAGTAACCAAAAAATAAAATACATTTGTACATTTATCTTACAATGGAAATAATCAGTTTAATGTTATTTGTTAGCAAATAAATTATAACAGTTGTATGAAGGTAACCAATATAGCCAATTAGTTTCCATCCTAATAAAATAAACCAATATAAAATACCCAAATACTGCACAGTAATCATAACAACATTATACAGTAACAAAATTCAATTTAGACAGTAACCAACCCATGTTTATTTAGTAACCACAAGATAAAAACATCCTCCATTTAATTGTTATAGTAAAAAACAACCAGTATAATGGGTTTGTGGCCAACTAAAGGCTGACTGTTTTAAGAATGTAACCAATGTAGTTAACAAGTAATCATTAATATAAAAACATAAGTATAAGTGTAATTAGATTAATACAGTAACCAGGTCAACACTAATGAGTATCCATTTTAATTTTACATAGTAATCAAGTCAGCATTAGTTAGTAACCAATATAATATTAAACAGTAACCAAGTTACCATTAGTCAGTAACCAAGTCATCATTTTTGAATAACCAAGTCAGCATTGTTCAGTAATATTATGGACTAACCATTATAATTTTACACAGAAACCAACTCAACATTATTCAGTAACCATTATAATGTTGCATAGTAACTGAGTCAGCATTAGTCAGTAACTAATATATTGTTACACAGTAACCAAGACAGCATTAGACAGTAACCAAAAAAGCATTAGACAATATAATGTTATAAAGTAACCAGGACACCATTAGATAGTAACCAGTATAACCAATGTATTTGATGAGTAACCATTAATATAAAAAAATCAGTAGAACTTATTTAAAAATTATAAAGTAATCAAATAAACATTATTTAGCAAAAAATATACAATAAATAGTAACCAATTTATATCTATTTAGTAACCATAATATAAAATATATCAATGAATCAACCAACCGTTATAGGATTTCATAGTAACCATTTTAAGTGTGAAAAACTTAAGAAAGGTAATCAATATAGGAATTCGTAGTAACCATAGGTAATTATATGCATATGAATTTTAAACTCACATACCTCAGTATTCAGTTTTGTATCGAAGTTGCTGTGATATTGTATTCAACAATCACTGCAGTACGATTGTTTTTGGTTACTGAACTTGAAGTTGCTGTTGATGCAGTATGTTATTTTGCGATCTCAGATTGCCGTCGCGACAAAAAGTTTCGTCTTCTCTGATCTCAGAGGTGTGTCGCGACAGAAGATTTGGATTTCTCCGATATCAAAGTTGCATGTTCTGTTCAGTCGCTTGATTTTAGGAGCGGTTAGTTGCAGATAGGAAAGTTCGTAACTAACGTATAGGAGTTAATGATACGTATTTTAGCAACTTTATATTATGTTATGTTATTTTTGTAATTATATTGTATGTGTTTTAATTTTGTAATTAATTTCTAATTGTTGTATATTAATGTTAAGTACCCATTTTTTTATCATCTTGTTGAAGGGTTAGGTGAACTCTTAAACACGGATATTATAGGGTAACTATACTTGGATTTTGCTTATTATTTTTCATTTTTGGGTCTTGGCCTTCCTATGAAACACAAAAAAAGAATTATAATATCTTATGTAGGGGAAGAATTATATCAACATAAAAGTAAGTTTACAAAAAAATGGAAGAATAACACTTCTGTTTTTTCAAGTTGTCACTCACTTTCAAAGTCGTCTCCTAAAATTTTTTTTTCGCCAGTTAGGTCCTTAAAGTGATATTTTTTGACATTTCCGATCTTCCTACCCGATTTGACTCTAACCCGACCCATTTAAACCAAAATTTGACCCAACCCGACCCAATTTTACCCAACTCCAATTTTTAAAATACTAAAATATAATGATCATTTTTACTATTTTTAAAATAGTTATTTTTAATATTTTAAAACAAAATATTATTTTTAAAATAATTTTTATATTTAATATTTAAAAATAAAATTTTATTTAAATAATTATTACTTTAAATATTTCAAAAGAAAATATTATTTTTAAAAATAATTTAATTTAATATTCAGAAATAAAATATTTTCTTGAAATAATTTGAAAATAATAAACTTTTTTAAAAATATTCTTTTTAAAATAATTAGTATTTTTTATATTTAAAATAAAATATTATTTTTAAAGAGTTTTAAAAATAATTATTATTTGAAGGAAAAAATATTAGAAACTTTTATTTTTTTTAAAAATGAGTAAAGTTTCATAAAATACATATTCAAAAAAAGTAAAGTTAAAATTTTATAAATCTTAATTAGTTTTATGAAAATTTACACATCTTTAAAAAAAAGTATTTTTGTTTTATGATAATAAAGTTTTATTTTTGGAATATATATTTTATAAAACTTTACTCATTTTTTAAAAAAATGAAATTTTTTCCAAATATTTTTATTAAAAATAATAATAATTTTTAAAACTTTTTAATTTATTTTTGTAAAAAATTGAATCAGTTTTTTATTTATCTCTTACAGTTTTTTAATTTTAAATTATATTTTTAGTTTTTGTTTTAAAAATTCTAATATTAAGAATACATATAATAATGGTAAATATATTAAATTTTTTTCTGAAAATAAATATTAATTTCTTATATAATAATTATAAAGATATTAATTTTATTTTAAAAATAAATTTTTATTTTCTTATATAATTTTTTTGAATCAATATTTTATGAAACATTACAAATTTTTGAATAAATAAAATTTCTAATATTTTTCCTTAGAATAATAATTATTTTTATAACCTTTTAAAAATAATATTTATTTTTAATATAAACAATAATTAATATTTTCAAAATAATTATTTTTTAAAAATATCTATTATTTAAAAAATAATTATTATTTTAGAAATAATATTTTATTTTAAAATATAAAAAATAATAATTATTTTCAAAGTAATTTTAAAAAATATTTTATTTTAAAATATAAATAATTATTTTATAATAATATTTTATTTTAAAAATAATATTTTATTTTAAAATATTAAAAATAATTATTATTTTAAAAATAATAATTTATTTTAAAATTTAAATATATTATTTTAAAATATTAAAAATTGGGGTTTGGTCAAACTAGGTCGGGTTGGGTCAAAATTAATTCAAAATCGGTCGGGTTGGGGTCAAATCGGGTAGAAGGAACGGAAATGCCCAAAAAATATCACTTTAAGCATCTAACTGATGAAAAATAAACTTTAAGGGCGACTTTAAAAATGAGTAATAACTTAGAGGGATAAAAATATCATTCAACCTAAAAAAATTTGTAAACCTTTCGACACATAATTAAGTAATGGTATTGCACATACTATAAATATTTTGGTATGCATGAATTAAGATTCCTTGGTCATAATATAATAATATAATATGATTTGGAATTCGTATTTTCATGCTCACATAATGATATCGTTTAAAAATTTTCTTTTTTTAAAATAAAGTTTTATTTTTTTACTTAATTTTTTTGAATATATATTTTTAGGAAACATTACTCATTTTTCAAAAAATAAAATTTCTAATATTTTTTCCTTAGAATAATAATTATTTTTATAACTATTTTTAAAAATATTTATTTTTTAATATAAAAATAATTATTAATTTAAAAATAATTATTATTTAAAAAATAATTATTATTTTAGAAATAATATTTTATTTTAAAATATTAAAAATAATAATTAATTTCAAATTAATTATAAAAAATATTTTTTTTAAAATATTAAATATAATTATTATTTTAAATTTTTTAAAAATATTATTTTATTTTAAAATATTAAAAACAATTATTTTGTTTTAAAATATTAAAAATAATTATTATTTAAAAAAATAATTTATTTTAAAATTTAAATATAATTTATTTTTTAATTATTTAAAAATATTATTTTATTTTAAAATATTAAAAATAATTATTTTGTTTTAAAATATTAAAATTAATTATTATTCAAAAAATAATAATTTATTTTAAAATTTAAATATAATTATTATTTTAGAAATAATATTTTATTTTAAAATATTAAAAATAATAATTATTTTCAAATTAATTGTAAAATTATTTTTTTTAAATATTAAATATAATTATTATTTTAAATTTTTTAAAAATATTATTTTATTTTAAAATATTAAAATTTATTATTTTGTTTTAAAATATTAAAAATAATTATTATTTAAAAAATAATAATTTATTTTAAATATTAAATATAATTATTATTCTAAATTTTTTAAAAATATTATTTTATTTTAAAATATTAAAAATAATTATTTTGTTTTAAAATATTAAAAATAAGTATTATTTAAAAAATAATCATTTATTTTAAAATTTAAATATAATTATTATTTTTAAATTATTTAAAAAAATTTATTGTATTTTAAAATATTAAAAATTGGGGTTCAATTAAATTGGGTTGGGTTGTGTCAAAATTTGATCAAAATAGGTTAGGTTGGAGTCAAATCGGGTAAGAGGAACGAAAATGTCAAAAAATACAACTTTAAGAACCTAATTGACGAAAAAAAAACTTTAGGGACAACCTTGAAAATAAGTGATAATGTGGAGGGACAGATGTATCGTTCAACCTACTATCTTTTGATTCATAATTAAGTAATGGTATAACACATACTATAAATATTTTGGGTATGCAAGAATTAAGATTTTTTGATCATAATATAATAATATAATATGATTTGGAATTCGTATTTTCATGATGTTGTTTAAAAATCTACTTTTTTTAAAAAAATAAAGTTATTATTTAAGTTTTTTGAATATATGTTTTATGAAACATTACACATTTTAAAAAAAATAAAAATTTAATATTTTTTTTAATATAAAAAAAAGATTTTTTTAATATAAAAATAATTATTATTTTAGAAATAATATTTTATTTTAAAATATTAAAAATAATAATTATTTTCAAGTTATTTTTTTAAAATATTAAATATAATTATTATTTTAAAAATAATAATTTATTTTAAAATATTAAATATAATAATTATTTTAATTTTTTTTAAATAATATTTTATTTTAAATATTAAAAATAACTATTTTTAAAATAATTATTTTGTTTTAAAATATTAAAATAATAATTTATTTTAAACTTTTAATATAATTATTATTTTAAATTTATTTTTAAAATAATTATTATATTTTAAAATATTAAAAACAATTGTTATATTTTAAATTATTAAAAATAGTTATTATATTTTAAAATATTAAAAATTGGGATTAGGTCAAGTTGGGTCAAAATCGGTCGGGTTAGGGATAAATCGGATAGGAGGAATGGAAACGTCAAAAATATCATTTTTATACTCTGTTTCTGAGTTTTGGACGGAAAAAAAGATAGAAACGTTATATTAGAACAAAAAAAAAAGAATAGAAAAACTTGAACTTTTCTTTTGTGTTGTTTCTGAGTTTTTAATAGAAATTAAAGAATAGAAAATTTAAAAAGTTTATTTTCTTGCGTTTTTGAGTTTCAATAAAAAGAAAAGAAAAATATATCTTTTACAAATTTTCCCTTTTATTAATTATAACCATTGAACCATGAATAAAAATATGCAATAAAATTTTAATCAAAAAAAAATCTATAATCAAATACAAATATCCAAATAAATGTTGAACAAAAACTACTTCTATAAAGTCATTGTCATACCATACCCAAAAGTAATATATCAAACTTAATTTGTATTATTAATACTAACGGAGATTATTCATCGAATTCTTTAAGAAATTCAATCTCCTCTCTAATGGTAACCCAAATACTGCTTGTGTCTTATCTTAATTTTCTAGCAGCCAAAAATAGGTCTCATCGATTTTTTCCTCATCAAAATTATTATAATTGCTAAGATAATTATTACCTTAATTTGTTTATTATATATTTCAGGACTATATAATTACAAGCTAATTACTAATTCTATGTTTATAGATTATTTTTACATTAATTTATTCATTAGTTTTGATTTTATTTATTAATAATAAGATTTTTAAGCTTTTAAATTTTTCAACATAATTTTATAAAACAATACATAATAAAAAATTGTAAAAAATTTTTTTGGAACAAATTTAATTAAAATAATAATACAATAAAATATATGAAAAAAGAACATGACCCGTGCCTTGCATGGGCATTCTTGCTAGTATATATAAAATATAAAACGGAACTAATTAACTATACTCAATTAATATAATTTAATGAAATGAGCCCAATTACCCAAAACAATTATTCTCTTTATTTAATTAATGAAATTAATTAATTTCAAGTTATATTAAAATTAAATAATTATCGTTCGCGACAGTCTGAGAGCTCGTTTGCAGTAAAAAAAAAGTCGTTCACGCCAAGAAGTCTGTTTCTCTCTATCAGTTTAGGTTTAGTAGATAAAAATAAATTGGGGACATGAGTTGTAATTTAAGATTTATTATATTGAAAGTTGAGGATAATATTAGAATTATAAAAATATTACTTATTCTAATTTCTTTTCCGTCCAAATCATGCTAATTTTGGGCGAAAAACTTTGACAGAAAAAATGGCTAAGTTTTTTTTATTAATTTCTTTTATTTTCCGTTTATTAAAAAACTCATAAACATAGGAATTGAAAAGAAAACTTAAATTTTTCGTCAATTTCTTTTATTTTATGTCTATTTTAAAACTCAGAAACAGAGTGTAAGTCCTAACTGACGAAAAATAAATTTTAGGGACGACTTTAAAAGTGAGTGATAACTTAGAGGGACAAAAGTGTCATTCAGCTTAAATTTTTTTTTGTACCTACAACCTTTTGACACATAATTAAGTAATGGTATAATACATAGTATAAATATTTTGGGTATGCATGAATTAAGATTCCTTGATCATCTATATTAAGATAAATAATGGTTCAGATTCATTTTAATTGATTTGAGCGAAAAAACACAAAGACGGTTTATATTTATTTTAATTATTTTGGGCGGAAAAGGGTGGTGGGAGAATAAGGAGGAGGGATAAAAAATGAAAGTAGGATTGTTGAAACGGGGAGAGAGAATATTTCGTTACGCGCTAAATGCACGGGTAATTACTAGTAATATAATAATATAATATGATTTGGGATTTATATTTTCATGCTCACATAATGATGTCGTTTATATTTTTTATAATTATTTAATCATGTACAAAAATATAAGATTATTAATTATTTTTTATGAGGATTACGATGTTTCATTTTTTAATATGATTTACTGTATTTAATTAATTATCTTGCCCATTTTAAAGAAAAAACTTTATTAAGTTTTTCAATCCAATAATATAAACAATTTAAAATTTAAAACTTTAAACATAAATAACTAATCAATTAGAAAGAGATATGGATGCTAGTATTTAATGCAAAATTTCAGAAAAACCTAATTCTGTGACTCAACCAAAAATCTTTCAGCCGTCCCGTCCCTATACATAACCCCCATTTCCCTCTCTCCTCTCTCTCAGTTAAGGGCGACTCAAGCAGACTTCTCCTTCCTCTCAGTTATCAGGCGATTCAATTCTACTCATCTCTTCAGCAGGTATTCGTTAATTCATGTGTATTCACGTTCTGAGCCGCCCGACCCGGTTCGTAGGAAAGAGGCGAATTGGGTAGCACTGTTCTGACTTGAAAGTATTGATTTTTATATGAAAAACAAGTGAATTTATGTCTATTAACTTTTTTGATGGAGCTTCAATGCTTAATCTTTGTAAGTTTTTTAGAAGAGAGTGAGATGAAAGTTTTGATTGTTATCTGAAAAGAAGTATATCTGCTGCTAATAACTTCAATTTTTAAAGTTTGTCATTTTTTTAGTACAGGAGAGAAATTGAAGTACTGATTTTTATCTGGAAAACAATTATTTCTGCCTTGTAACCTTTTTGATGGAACTTCAATGCTTAGACCAAGTCAATTATTTTTTTTGGTACAGAAGAGGGCTTGATGAAAGTTTTGATTTTTATCTGAAAAACAAGTATTTCTGTTCAGTTACCTTTTTAATGGAACTCCAATTCTTAAAGTTTTTCATTTTGAAGAACAAGTATTTCTGTTCAGTTACCTTTTTGATGGAACTCCAATTCTTAAAGTTTGTCATTTTGAAGAACAAGTATTTCTGCTCAGTTACCTGTTTGATGGAACTTCAATGCTTAAATTTTGAATTTTTATTTTTGGGTGTAATGAAATTGTTGATATTCATCTGAAAAAGTTTTCTGCCTAGTTACTTTTTTGTTGGAACTTCAAAGTTTGTCATTTTTTTTGGGCACAGAAGAGTCTGAACTGGAGTATTAATTATTATCTGAAAAACAAGTATTTCTGCTTAGTTACCTTTTTGATGAAACTTCAATGCTTAAACTTTGTCCTTTTTTTGTGGGTATAGAAGAGGATAGAATGGCTGGAAAATCGAACAAAGGAAGGAACAGGAAAGGGTCGCAGAATAATGAAAATTCTTCAGAAACTGCTGCCTCTGCCTCATCTGATGTACCCTCAAAAGATAGCTTACCATCTTTAGAGTCACCAAAAGCTGTTGTTGCTAATGGAGACGCGACCATCAGTGAAGCAAATGCGGCAAATTCGGAGGTCAAGGAGTCAAAAAATGCGAATACCGAGAACCAGGGAAAGCAAGGTAAAGGTTTTGACTCGGAAATTCTTTTATTTCTATTTGTTGGCTTATCACATTGCTACGCTATCATCTAAAAAGAACTAATTTTTTTAATTTTGATTCTTATTGTTGAGTAGATTAAACAGCTAAGATTTGAGAGAAACCTGCAGCTCTCCAGTAGTTGAAAGAATGCAAATTTCTTTGTTATTATCTCATAGTTTAATTTTAGATAATGATCCTGGCTGGGGTTATATGGGTGACATTGGCAAGAACAACTTTTGGAGTTATTCATTATATGGTACTAGATGATTAAGCAATTAGGTAAATGGGAGGAACAGAGCAATTGCTCCTCTGTCATATTAATTGTCAATCTTTCATCTTTGGATGTACTGCCTCCTAAAGTAAGTGTCGAAATTAGGATGTTAGTGTTAATCCCTTTTCAGAATCACCGTTGTCACCTGTTGTTCGAGTGTGATGGGACATTTAAATCAATATTCTAAGAAGGGTTAACCTAGTTATCTAACGTTATTATATAATTTAAGTAATGATCGTCATGATGGATGGGTAAATTGTTAGATCTGTGATAGGAAACCAAGCTGTAAATGAGACATACAGTAAATGTATCTCAATGTATTTGAAGCATGAGAAGTTATTGTTTGTGGCATGGCCTAGCATCTCTCATTTTTCTCTGTCCTCCTTATCTGTACATCTTTAATTGTCTCACTTTTATTCTCTATCCTTTGTTGTGATTTGTTAAATAGTTGAAATTGACTAAGGCTTTTACTAGTGTTTGCACGTTTGCGGTAGTAACATTTGTACCTCCAAACACACTGCACCATTTTTGGTGCACTGCGTTGAGATTTAAATGCTGCATTTGTGAGTTAAATAAGCCCTATTTAATATAAGTTGTTTCTAAACGATCAAGATTTTCAAGTGTATTTAGACTTCCAAATGCTCCAAATATACTAAATGCTCCAAACTTTGTGCAATCGAACATTCACTAAGAAGTGATGCAATTGATACATGTGGCAAGGGAAGGTAAAACAATATAGGTTTAGAAAGAAACAAACCATCATAGCACATTTATGTATGTGTGGCAATATAAATTAACACAATGTAGGTTAAGCAAGAAACAAACTTGCACTCCACATTTTCGAGTTGTATCAAACTCATGAATTCCCTGTCTGCAATAAAATTGTTTAGAATGCAATATTTGCCACTCTGCTTGGTCTTGGTGTGTCTTTAGTAATGGCCTATTGGTTTGCCATTTACCAGATACTATCTATCGTGTGCGCCTTTTAAAAATAATTCCTAAAATTATGGGCTTCTACTTTTTTTAACTATGTTGCCTTAAATTTTAGGTGCTTTTATTTAATCTATCTTTGCCTCCTTGATTCTTATTTTCATTCATTCACCGTTGTTGCAATCGTTCTTGTTATGCCCTTACGAACATGAATTGCTTCATGAATAGGTAGGTTCCACCATAGGCATTCTTCCATTTGTTTTGATACTTGATTTAGAAAGTGGGCCTGATTTTAGTCCTTGTCTTTATGTCGTAATTATCTTTTACAACCATAGTCATCTCTCTATCAATCCTCTTTTACTTATTTTACAATTAGACACTTAAGAATAATTGACTCTGTATAGCCTTCCAACACGATTAATACTATATTGAGTTTATCATTCAGAATTTATCAATTGGATTTTTGACATATGGGTCACATATTATCTGAGAATATTTCTTCTGATGTGCAGGTGATATTCATCTATATCCTGTACCGGTCAAGACACAAGGCGGCGAGAAGCTTGAACTACAAGTATGCTACCTTACATTTACACCGTATCTGATGGATTACCATGTAGCTAAATTGATCACAAAATGAGGGAAATATATGCTTATGTTTACCTTTTTCATGCCATTGATCCTTATTTTTGGTGTCATAATTGCATAATTGTATAGTCTTGCACTTCTTTCTTAAAAAGTAGGTATTAATGTTGTTGATCAAACTTGTATTTTGAATTTTCTTGAAGGACTTGTATCTTGGCATTTAACATGTTTTCTCCATATGGCGAATTTGTACATTGATTTGTTTTGGCAGCTAAGCCCCGGAGATTCCGTCATGGATGTGCGACAATTTCTTCTTGATGCTGCTGAGACCTGTTTCGTTACATGTTATGATTTATTGTTGCATGCAAAGGATGGTAAAGTTCATCTTCTAGAAGACTACCATGAAATCTCCGAAGTTGCTGACATTACTTCTGGTGAATGTTCCTTGGAGATGGTGGCTGGTATGATACTGCTTCTCTTATTGATTGCATCTAAACAATTCACATAAACAAATTGCAAATTGCTTGCCATACTCTATTTTATATTACATTCAAAATGTATTGAAGGAGTAATATTAGGGCTTTTAATTAAGGATGCCACCTGTTCAGTCATTTTCTTAACTAATAGTTGTGTGGGTTGTTTTATGGGTTCTAACTTCAAGTAACTTCTGCAGCGTTATATGATGATAGATCTATCAGGGCTCATGTTCACCGTACCAGAGAATTACTTTCTCTTTCTACCCTGCATTCCTCATTATCAACTTCACTTGCATTACAGCATGAGGCGGGTCAAAGTACAACCGCAAATTCAGGAGGTTTGGGACTTTAGGCCTTCATATCTTTTAATATGGGTTTGTTATAATATTTCCTGAGACCCTTAGCAAGCTTAGCTCTTGATTATATTATTTCCCAGAACCCACGAAAACTGAAGTACAGGAGCTTGAGAATTTGGGTTTTATGGAGGATGTTTCTGATTCACTTACTAATTTGCTGTCATCTCCTTCCAAAGAGATCAAATGTGTGGAGAGCATTGTGTTCTCTTCATTTAATCCTCCTCCAAGCTATAGAAGGTTTGTTCTATCTTCTCACCTTTGATATTTGAGAAGTCAATTGTAACTTTGTAAAAATGTATGGCTTTTTATGTTTCCTCTTCTACAAAAGATGTACAATATCACACTGCAAGTTGTTGTGATACCTCCAGGCTTGTTGGGGATCTGATTTACCTGGATGTGGTAACATTGGAAGGGAATAAATACTGTATTACGGGAACCACAAAAACGTTCTATGTGAATTCAAGCTCAGGGAATAGCCTTGACCCAAGACCAAGTAAAACTGCTTCTGAAGCAACAACTCTTATTGGAGTTATGCATAAAATTAGCTCCAAGTTTAAGAAAGGTAGCAAAATAATTCTTTGAAGAATTCTAACTAATTTGGAATGTCTAATCACCTTTTTTATGTGGATAAATTACTTGTTCTTTCTTTTGGGTTGAAGCTTTTCGGGAAATATTGGAGCGAAAGGCATCTGCGCATCCTTTTGAAAATGTCCAATCCCTGTTGCCACCTAATTCATGGCTTGGATTGTATCCTGTTCCTGGTAAGTTGATATGATGAAACCTAATTTGATTCCTTATACATCATCTGGTTGCAAAAACATGGATGGGTGCTTCAATGTTTTCTAGATTGCATGTATTTATATATTTGATTCTACATAAACGCACATATATATAACTCCCAATCCAAAGTCTACATTTTATTTATTGCTTCTATATATGCGCACATATATATAACTCCCAATCCAAAGTCTACATTTTATTTATAACTTTTCATCTAGGGTTTGTGAACTTCCCTTCCATACATTTGCTGACAATATTTATTATTTCTTTTATGGGTACCTTTGGTTTTAGATCACAAGCGTGACGCAGCTAGAGCAGAGAATGCTTTGACGCTTTCATTTGGAAGCGAGTTAATTGGCATGCAAAGAGACTGGAATGAAGAGTTGCAGTCTTGTCGAGAGTTTCCACATGTGACTCCTCAGGAAAGGTATAATTGCTATTCTATATAGCACCTGTAGTTTTGCATTCGTTTTATTGATTTGTCTTGTTAAAATTTCTAGAGATGTTCATGACGGTTAAAATGTTTATTTGCAGGATTTTGAGGGATAGGGCTCTTTACAAAGTGACTTCTGACTTTGTTGATGCAGCAACAAGTGGTGCTGTTGGCGTAATCAGCAGATGCATTCCACCAATAAACCCAACGGATCCGGAGTGCTTTCACATGTTAGTACAAACTGGATTCAATACCGAGTGTTCTCTCTTTAACTTGGTGATTGGTCAGAAAAATTTATATGTTAACCACATCGATTACCACTCACCTGTATCATATATGCAGTAAATTTAACCTTTTGTTGTCCAAGAATTAGTATTTTCAGCAATAGGCTATTAAATTATCTGTTAATATTTCGACCTTCTTTTTGGCACTTGCTATTTACTATTCTATAATGCCTTGAGTGCAATAGAACTTCTATCCAGTTGATTCTATTTTTATGTTTGTTTCTTACATTTTCTTTTCAATGCTAGAAAAATTGTTATGCTTAGGTAGTGTCAAGTAATGCCACTGAAACAGAAATGTGGGCTTAATTGTCTAATGTCCCACTAAATCATCAAGTGGGGTAGTTGGGGTCAAAATACATGTTTTTAATAGATATACGTTACAAATAAATGGGATACATATATATACATCTCACAAAAGAGTACATGTCGTGTTCAAATTCAAATTAAATAAGTTTAATCCATTTATTAATTTATTTTACAAGCAGTCATCTAGTTATTCATATTTCCAAATGTCTTAGGTGGTGTTTGATTGCATCTTAATTCATCTTAACATTCCACCTCTTAATACCTCTTAAGAGTCCACATATTTATATTAAGAGGTCTTCTGAATAGTTAATATATAAATATGAGTCTAAACTATTCAGAGTACCTCTTAATACAAAAATGTGGGCTCTTAAAATGCATTAAGAGGTGGACTGTTAAGATACAATCAAACACTTGTCCCACTACACAGTTTCTTGCAATTTGCCGTGTCTTAGTGGTTATCCACTTTTTCTCCTTATTTATGCCTCTTAAATCATGTTATTAATCCCAATAATGAGTCACGTAACTTAGATGTTGGAGCTTGGAGAAGCCATCATTACCTATTTTTGCAAAAATGTGTGTTTGCGTGTGTAATTTCTATTGAGGTGATAGCTTTGTTTTGTTTTCATTTTAGGTATGTTCACAACAATATATTCTTTAGTTTTGCTGTTGATGCGGACCTAGAGCAACTTTCTCGGAAACACCCACCAGACACTAATTTAACAACAGAGAACACAAACTCATCACAAAATTTATCTGAGAAGACGACTGATAAATTATCGCAAGGAGTTACTAGACTTAACGAGGATAAATATAGTGGCTCAAATACAGAGGATCTTGTTTTGGAATTGCCTACTGATGCGCCTGCTGAGGCACAACTGGCTGAGAGTGAGCAAGCCACTTATGCGTCTGCAAATAATGATCTGAAAGGCACCAAGTCATATCAGGAAGCTGATGTTCCCGGTCTTTATAATCTTGCTATGGCCATTATTGATTATAAAGGTCATAGAGTAGTAGCACAGGTTTGTAATTAATCTGTTTCAACTTGGTTTTTTGTATGATTTCTTTTGCCGTAAATGACTCTTGATTCCCATATTACTCTTGGAGTTTCTTTGATGTTTTTAATTTTTATAAGATGCTAGTTTTTAATTTTTATTAGATGCTATTACGTTTTACTCCTCCACCTAACTGTCTAGTGGACATGTTGTATAACTTTTTTAAGGTGTTGGGCTTTTCTAATGCTAGCTAAATAACCTAGCTTTTTTCCCCTGCCTCGTGCAGGGGGGGATGTTGATGGACCCATTGTTTGTATGCACATTAATTCTCAATTAGGAAAAGAATCTGAATCTTTTGCTCAATACTTGATTGCTTCTTGTTGTCCAGATTTTCTTTACTTATGCCATGAGTCAATTTTGGTTTAACTTTTTTCCCTAACATCCTCGTAGAGAAGGCCGTTTTCTTTTATTTTCCCTCTTTATTGCCGACTTGACCTCCTCCCCCCCCTCTCTGGCAGAGTGTTTTACCTGGAATTCTTCAAGGTGATAAATCAGACTCCCTTTTGTATGGTTCTGTTGACAATGGCAAGAAAATCTGCTGGAATGAAGATTTTCATTCCAAGGTGAGAAAGAACATGGATTTTGACTTTTTTATTGTGGCTGATTTGCAAGTATTGTATTTTTGTTATTAAAGTTTGTTATACTAATTTCGTTGATAGTATTAGTATATAAGACATTATGTTAGTTTGTGTAGTATGTTGGATCAGTATTATTTCCAATTCTTATTATGAAAAAACTGCAAAAGAATTCCTTTGAAGAATTTAAAAGAATCATGAATCTGGATGCGGGGGGATTCGGAGATTTGCTGACCTTGACGAATCCTTGCTTCTTAGGTACACATTATTGAAAATGAGACTGATCTCTTGCTACAGATGTTAGAACTTTTGATTGAACTAGGAAATATTATATATAAGTATATGAGAACCATTGTAGAATGCAACCAACTAGAACTCTTCTTTTTATAATTTCTTCCATATGCTCTTGGAATTGGTGATGTGGAGATCAGGGCAGGGGATTTTTTTTAGTGTTGCAATTCTTCTTCTTAGAATTATTACTTATTTAATTTTTTGGTTGGCAATTTTGGTCCCATATATTACTTATTCAATTTTTTGGTTGGTAATTTTGGCCCCAAGTATGGGGATTGGAACCAGCAACCTCAAGGTTATTCATCTAGGTTGTCATTTCTCCCACGCTTTGGGGGTCTTATATTATGTGTTTCTTTTTGTTGCAAAAACCTCAACAAGGAGTCTTTATAACCATAGGTACTAGAGGCTTCAAAGCTCCTTCATTTGAAGGAACACTCTGTTGTTGATGGATCTGGAAATGTTTTTAAATTAGCTGCACCAGTGGAATGCAAGGGTATTGTCGGGAGCGATGACAGGTGAGTGTTATCTTTAATGATCATATTGAAAAATTGCTTCTAATTTTTTCATAAACTTGTTATATTTCCATTGTGGTTGCTTTATGGCCTTGTTTCTATGGGAAAATTTTGGATGTGTAAAACTATTTTACATCTTCAACTTTGGTCTGGTACGAATGCTAGAAAATTTTAAATTAGATCTCAACATTTCCTGTAGAATGGAGTATATGTGAAAGCTACAATGGAAAGATTGATGATTCTGATCAGATGCTTACTTGTCTCTTAGTTTATGTTAAGACTCCAAATTAAGTTATTTGAGGACTATTTGACATACAACCAACTATACAACTCAGCAATAACTATAAAAAAAGGGGTCATGTATGTCAACTTTCTTATACTTTGTCACTAATTTTTACTCTATTTTGAATTCAGGCATTATCTTTTAGACTTGATGAGAGTCACTCCTCGTGATGCAAACTATACGGGACCTGGTTCCAGATTTTGTATTCTGAGACCTGAATTGATTACTGCCTTTTGCCAAGTAAGCTGATTTAAATATTTTTTGAAGTTATTTCTCGACTTTATTTTGTGTACATTTCTAATTTGAGTTGGTTCAATGTGCGAAGGCTGAAGCAGCAGAGCAGTCAAAGTCTAGGTGTAAACCGGAGGATTCCCCTGGAGCCACTGATTCTCATGGAGCTGATGATTCTCCAAAGGTTGATGTTGCTGAAGAGCAGGTTGAAGAGAAGGCGGATACAGCAGTGGCAGCTACTGAGACACAGGTAATCTGTCCTATGAACATCTATCTTTAGTGATGCAGTTAGTTTGAAATAATATAAATGTACCTTTAGGGTGTTGTTTATTCGAGTTTTCTTTTCCTTATCGGCCTCTCTTGCTGAAACTACAGCTGAGAGCATACCCCTATAAGTCTTATTTTTTGAGTTCTCTTTTAAAAGCTCGAGTGTTATCATCTGATCTTGATTTGTCAAATTTTTTGTTAGTACGAACATCTTAATTAAGGGGCTTCCAAAGTAGTAAAACCACTCTTTTTCATTATGTTTTTTCTTTGATCGGCATTTAAAGTTATTTTTGTTTCCCGGGATATATCAAACCTGTGAATATATGTTATTTTGTAGTTAATGCTCTATTATCAGTTCCCAAATACAAACATAAAGACTGCCAGGAAGCATGATTACTTGCATGCATTGTTGGATTTTCTCAATTAATATTCCTTCTACCGTAAATTATGTAACTCGTTGTATTGTTCTACACAGGATGTGGTAGAACAAGGGAAAAAAGAGTCTACTAAAGAGTATGGTTGTGCACATGCTGTAAGAGGAGAAATGTGCGAGGAAATCCTTTTTAACCCTAATGTTTTTACTGAATTTAAGTTGGCTGGGAGTCAAGAGGTAATTCTTGTAACATTGAGATAATTTTCTGTCCTCCTTGGTCATCTGCATGAATTATCCTAACATTCACACAATGTTCTTCATTGGTATTCATCAGGAGGTAGATGCAGATGAGGAAAATGTAAGGAAAGTTAGTTTGTATCTTAGAGATGTCGTGCTCCCTAAATTTATTAAAGATCTTTGCACACTTGAAGTTTCACCCATGGATGGTCAGACATTAACTGACGCACTCCATGCTCATGGAATTAATATTCGCTACATCGGAAAGGTTTGTATTCATCCTTAGATAAGTAAACATTTTTAGTTCTTGACTTGGGAGATACTATATTTGATGCATAAAACCAAGCTCGAGTGTTTCTGTTCTCTCATGTATTGTATGTTGACGTTTTTTATTTAACTTTCTCCAGGTAGCTGATGGGACCAAGCACTTGCCTCATTTGTGGGATCTTTGTACAAATGAGATCGTAGTCAGGTCTGCAAAGCACATTCTCAAGGTGATAAGGATTTCCTTGCTTACATCTGCTTATTTTTATGTTATAAACTAACACAGGGACTCCTTTTGGAGACCTCTTTGAACAAAAACATTGGCCTGCAGATTAGAATTCAAAATCTTATACTAGCTAGAGCAACCCATGCTACTTGAATGGAGATGCTTGTTATCTCACTTGGTATTTGTGAATATTCATCACTCACGGTTCTTTACTTGTATGGTGTATTGGTGCATCTGTGTTGGCATGTGATGGCGATTGATAAAAGGGTTGAAATGTAGATATTAGCTGGTATCGGTGCGAATGAGTGCTAGTCATGTGATTTCCCCCCTCTTCTATAATGCTTCTTCTCTGCATGTATTCGTTTTTGCACTTTTCCTACTTGTTAGTAAATTGCGACATAGGGAATGGTTTATATGACTTGAATCAAATAGTAATTTGCTTTCAATCTGTAGTTCTTATTGCTTCCTGTTTTATTTCAAATGTTATTTTGGTGGCTAAATAAAAATCCTTAACATGTTCCTACCATTTTGGTGGTTGGAGGTAACAAAATCTGTAATTTAACCAAAATCAGCCCCGCTGATCCAGTTGGTTTTCTTAATGCATGTTATTTTAGAACAGATGATAATATGATATGGGTAGCCAATCTATAATGTTTACCAAGTGTGTCCTTGAATGAAGTTATCTCAAACATAGTTTCAGCTGAGTAAGTGTAATAATCTAGGGTCACAGGATATGCCCTAGTGGTATATTACTTACATACCATAGTCTCATAAAAAATCCTCCATCTAGAGTCTCTAGACCTCTTAAGAATATGAAATCGTACATATGGAAAGAGCATGCAAAAATATTAGAGTATGTAAATTTTTATTTGAGGCGAGTTTGTGGAGTACTATTAAATATTAACCGTGTAAAAAATAGGTATGTTTTTCGACTGCTCATATTTGTTTATTTTTTATTATTAAAGTCGCCGACGTACGTGACCCAATCATATGAAAAATTTATGTTGTCATATTTTGCATGCCCTTTTCATCTGTATGGTTGGATAAATAACTTCACAGGGGTCATTTTTAACTCTACAGGGCGTAAGAGTTATACCAACTAGAGTATCTCCCTTCTCCACAATTTTCTAATCAGTTGTGATATTTTATCGTAGTTCAAATTGTACATAGTCAGGAGAAGATAAAGGTTACGTGGCTTTGATTTTTAAAAATTATTACATTAATGTGTGTATCTCATCTGCTGGTACCTAGTTTTGAAATTGTAAACTGCTCATATCATCTCCACTTCCTAGACAAGTAACATTTTTCTAGGTTTATTTTGACAATTTCTGTCTCCTTAAACCATCGTATTAGTCTAATGGCATTAGCTACATTTACACCTGACACTCAAAATTTTAAACTTTTGGCTTTATCATAGAAATTGTAAGTGGTTTACATGATTGACGTGGTTCCTATCGATGATGCAGAACTTCTTGAGAGATTCAGAGGATCATGATCTTGGGCCTGCAATATCGCATTTTCTGAACTGTCTCTTTGGAAATTGTCAAGCTATTTCTGGAAAAGGTGTTGCTAATAGTACGCACTCACGAACACTGAAGAAGGTAAAGAATATTTTTTTCTGGTTCAAGTAATTTCTTGGTTCAAGTATTTCTGGCTCTTCTAATGTCATCATCTCTAAGTTGGAGATGTTAATTATGATGCCGAAGTGTTACATAGTAGATATTAGATATATGTCAAGTTAAAGTTCATGGGGTCTCCAGGGAATCTAAAAAAATAGCAGTTTTCTAGTGATGGGAGATGTATAAATTGTAAATTATGTTGGAAATGATGAAGTTAACAATATGTACAAAACTCAGCAGGATCACGCAGGTCATCAAACTTCAGGAAAATCTTCTAGGGGGCACTCAAAATTGAAAAATGGAGGGTCTGCAAGAAGGAAACTGTCATCATATACGAGTCTTATCTCTGATAGCTTGTGGTCGGATATTTTAGAATTTGCAAAAGTCAAATACCAGGTACCATAAACATGTTAATTTGCAAAGGCATGTAGATTAGATGTTTTATATTTTCATGCTTGATTTTGTAGTTGAGCTTTATTGTCCTTGCAGTTTGAGTTGCCTGAGGATGCAAGATCACGTATAAGGAAAATCTCAGTTATTCGCAACCTTTGCCAGAAGGTAACTCATCTGTCATTTAATGCATTTGAATTCTCATATTGTAAAGCCATTTTAATTTGTAGGTTTGGGCAATGAATTCTTTAATTTCTCTTCATATTATTGTTTCTTTTTATATTTGTTGTTTCATTCAATTGGTACCAGATGATTTTTAAATTCTTTCTGAAACATCATACTTTTACCAGTCAGTAGATTCTTTAACTACTGCTTCCAAACAATCTATTCTTGTACTCATGTAATGTGGTTTACCTTTAAGCAGTTTTTGATAAAAATATGGCTGTGCCGAAGGAATTCTTCGACATAATTTTTATGTAACCTATATTGTGTTTAAAAGTAATATAACAAAAAGGAATGTCAATTATTTTTATTTGTTGAATGTAAATTTTCTGAGAATTTGTACAAATCGTTACATATTTAAGAAATATGTGACATAAACTCTCTTTCTTGGTAGTACCCCGACTTTAAGTCTATCTTTTCGCTGAGGTTAGGGAAAGGGCTTGATCCAGACAGGGATTGGCTTGGACGAGGGTCTGGGGCTTTCAATAATCCAGAAAAAAAAGGGGGGTGGGGAAGATTACCTCACCCGATGACTTGTTACTATCCAAACATGGAGCGAGTGGTATTCAGAAATCCTGACTTTCAAAGTAGGCAGAATTAGATTGCAAAGCATTTTTGTAATTCAAGATTTGTTTCATAACTTGGGAGCTTATAAACGTAACAAATAAAGAAGAACAAAGACAAACCTTGGGGTATCTATTATGACTAATATAGCCAAGGAGTTGAAGTGGCACCCTCGGAAACTGATTATCCCACGTACATCAAAGTCTTCAACTCAGCTGTTTATGCTAATGTAAAAGAAAGTTTTGAGTTGGTGGTTGAGGGGTGATGCCTTGCTGATGTACTTGTTTGTTCTAACTTATTTTTGCCCTTTTGTCTTTATCATTCATCAACCCTAAATAGTTTTTAGTCAAAAACATTGACTCGCAACAAAAGGTATAGGTTTAAATGTCACCTTTCATTTCTCATTCACAGTCGATCAAGTTAAATGTGTAACCAATGTCTTGTCTTTTAACTTCTAACTTGGTGTTTGGTTTCAATGAATGATTGCAAATCCATCTTACATTGTCTGGGCCAGTATTTAGGTGCTTGATGTTGGTTTTTATGGGAAGCGACTCTTTTCAGTCATTTGTATTTCTGGTCAGGTTAAAAAGAAAAGAACAAAAGATTATCCTCTTAGAAACAGTTGATAGTATTTCTTATTTAGTTTTTTAACTTTTTATAGAGCTCTTGAATGGTTCACATAATGTTTCATTTTTGTGCTCCAAACAGATAGGCCTAACAATTACAGCTCGCACGTATGATCTTCTTGCTGCTCTGCCTTTCCAAACATCGGATATTTTAAATCTCCAACCTGTAGTTAAGCATTCAATTCCAGTATGTTCAGTAGCCAAGGATCTTGTGGAAACAGGAAAGATCCAGTTGGCTGAGGTATTCATTCTTCTCTTACATAATTGTGAATCTGAAAATATGTTCTTGCTGTTTCCATATATCTTAATCTTTGTGTGAGATAGGATAGTAGATGTAATAAAAATCCTTTTTCTATCTAAAAAACAAAAAAATAAACTGGTTAAAAAGTTTAGATAAGTCTAGTTTTGAATTACAGTGGGGTAAATTGATGTTAGATAACAACAAGAAGTTGCGCCAAGTTTACTAAATCTCTTTTTCAATTATCACATAGGGAATGCTAAGTGAAGCCTACGGTTTATTTTCGGAAGCATTTGCAATACTTCAGCAGGTACTCTGCTAATTCCTTTGCTTTGTATTTTGTCTCTTTCCTTGTAATATTTTCAAGGTCTTGTGTGTCATGCATTGCAGGTTACTGGTCCAATGCATAGGGAGGTTGCTAACTGCTGTCGGTATGTTCATCACCTAATTCAATTTGCACAAGATTTTACCATTTTATTTTGTTTTGTTTTTACTCTTGTTCTAATTATTATTAGGAAAAGAAAATTTTAATTTCGCCCAATTGTGTACAGCTGGTTACAGGAATTATGCTGTGTTCCATATTAGGCAATCCTGTTTGCTGTTTATTGACATTTTTAGAGTAGTTTTTACTTGGAATTCTTTTTTGGATGTTGATTTCAATTTTCTCCAATCGTCTTTATATATCTGGTTCTCGCAACTTGATTCAGTTTTCTTTATTTACTTAATTTTTTGTGCATTACTGGCAACTGGTTGCTTATATGTTTTTTAAGCAAATTATTGTTTTGAAAATTGATCTTGTAACTTTCTGAGTTTTCAGTTACCTTGCCATGGTTCTGTACCACGCGGGAGATATGGCTGGGGCCATAATGCAACAGCACAAGGAACTTATTATAAATGAAAGGTGCCTTGGTCTGGACCATCCTGATACTGCTCACAGGTACCAATTCTTTACCCTCTTTTATCTTTATTGTTTAAAGTACTTAATTAAAGCAATGTTCGCTTGTTAAAGAAGTTTATATACTACTTGGCTCGATAAATTCAAAAGACTAAAAGTTTATATACTAGGCTTGATAAATTCAAAAAACTTATTTCAACTCAGTAACTTGTATGGTTCCTGATATTACTATCTCCCACCTCTTTTTGGTCATCAACTTATCCTTTATTCATTTGATTTGCTATTGTCTGTTGCAGTTATGGTAATATGGCTCTTTTCTACCACGGGCTTAACCAAACAGAACTTGCTCTACGGCACATGTCCCGCGCGTTGCTCCTACTAAGTTTGTCATCAGGCCCAGATCATCCTGACGTGGCTGCAACATTTATAAATGTTGCAATGATGTACCAAGATATTGGAAAGATGAGCACAGCTCTTCGTTATTTGCAAGAAGCCTTGAAAAAGAATGAGAGGCTTCTAGGCGAGGAACATATTCAGACTGCTGTGTGCTACCATGCTCTGGCCATTGCATTCAACTGTATGGGTGCCTTCAAGCTCTCCCATCAGGCATGTATTAAATAAGATTTATGTATTTTATGAATGTCTGAAATATTTCTTGCTGCTTACATTGACCAAAGTAAGCTCTCTTATGTGACAGCATGAAAAGAAGACATACGATATACTTGTCAATCAACTTGGAAAGGAGGATTCTAGAACACGTGATTCCCAAAACTGGATGAATACATTCAAGAAGCGTGAATTACAGGTAAACGAAACCACTTTTATGACGACTCTTCTACAACTTCTACAACGGTCATTATCCCATGATGTTGATGTTTTGATTCTCTTAATTATTAATCCTATATGATAGATGAATGCGCAAAAGCAGAAAGGACAAACCTTAGATGCAGCTTCTACTCAAAAAGCTATTGATATCTTGAAGGTATGTTCGAAATCCCATCACATTGATGTCCTTCTTACTTGTCCCCTTAATATATTTAAGAAGCGGGATTATAGCTAGGCTTTTTGTTGTTGAAATGTTTGCTGAAGACGGTAGGGGTGGAAAGGAAGGAATTAGATTCTAGTTACTGCAACATTGTATCACACCAGATACGCAAGTTTTTTTTTACTTGTTGCATCTTAAGCTAAACATATTGCAAATATGCCCTGTACAGTATTGTTAATCATCTAAAATTTTGTAAACTTCCGATTGTCTTTTTATTGCGGTATATTTAGAATAAGTTGTTAGAAGCACATCTAACCTTTCACTAGTAGTCACTGATGAAAGGTACACTTTTTATATAATCCTTGAATAATTGGCTAATATTTTACATTACGATGTTATCTTCTTGTGATAATAATTGAGAACTATGAGTTAAATATTACTCTAGCACGTCTGGCTCAAATTTTCTGGATATTTAAAAAACACCAATGTCAAGGGCCATCATGGAAGTAGCCACATTAGTTGTTCTCTGTTGATTTGCTTGATGATGGTGTGGTAATGTAGGAAGATAGTAAGACAAAGAAATTGGGACACTTTGCGAATAAGGCTATTTGATCTCAGGGTCTCTTTTGTTATTGAAAAAACTGGATTTATCTTATTATTAGCATTGTAGAACATCAATGGTTGCAATGAATTGAACAGGTTTGGGGTGTGCCAAAGTAATGAATTTATACGCACTTGATATATCTCGTAACCCTGGTATTTGCGTAGTATGCGATGACGTGTGTACAGTCTCCTGGTAACAATATACCTTGTTTATGATAGCATGCCATAATAATTTCCTAAATATAAGTTGTACGGTTTGACAGGCCAATCCTGATTTGATACAAGCATTTCAAGCTGTGTCCGGTAATACTAGTGCATCTGGCAACAAATCCTTGAACGCGGCAATGGTTGGTGAGGCCCTCCCTCGTGGGAGGGGAGTTGATGAAAGAGCTGCACGTGCTGCTGCCGAAGTGAGGAAGAAAGCTGCTGCAAGAGGCCTCGCAATACGTCCACATGGTCTTCCTAACCAAGCTTTACCAACACAGATTAAGCAGCTTCTCAACATAATCAACTCGGGGAAGACCCCAGATGCCGTGAAAAATGAGGAAGCTGCTGATGGAATAAAGAAAGAAGCTAATGGTCATCCTCCAAATGGATCTGGGGATGTGCAAGAGGACGAATTGAAACCAAAAAAACAAGATGAAACACCAGTTGGCTTAGGTTCAGGCTTGTCTGCATTGGAACCCAAGAAACAAAAGTCGGTGAAATCCAAAGCAACAGCTTGAAAATTTTGAATTTAAGAATTTACTAATTCGCAAGTGTTTCCTTCCCCCCAGGGCTTCAAGGCTTAGTTTCTGATCCGAGTGAATGCGATTTTGTCAACCGGCTTCAGTTGAAAGGTACATACATATGTACTCTAAAAGGGTACATAATAACATGCCGTTGCTACTGTATTTTACTCCAATAATTTTATGCTCATAGAAATACCATTTTGAGCAGAGGGGAGCTTCTTAACAATTTTTTGAGGGGAAGATAGGCTTAAGAATAATGGAGTTGACCTGTTGCTTTTAGATTTGTGTTTTGGATTGTAAAACAAACTGCTTCAGGTTTCTCTAGATAAAGTTTGTTCTGCCACCTTTGAGGTGGACTTAGTGTTGTTCCTGGCTATGAAGTACTCTAAAAAAGATATTATTATTATTATTACATGTTTTCAAATTTAACCGAATGAAAATATTAAAGGAAAAGAAGAAAGAGAATTGTCATTTTCTATCAACTTTTAAAATATAAGAAGACCCTTTTATTTTTAAAAAAATAAATAGTAAATCAATTCTATTGGAAGTATTGAAATTTTATAATACAGAAATCAATGGGTTTTAGAATTATATTAAAGTTAATGGTTTGATTTGAAGAAAACGTTTAAAAATTAAATATCATATCTAACGTTGGATTTGAAGAAATGTTAAAAAAATAAATTTCATATATCAAGTGTTTTGTAGTTAAGTTTGGCTAAAATATGCCTTGCTCTTCGAGTGCACTGTACCTCAAAAACGAAAAGATTCAAGTGCGTTGAACTTTAGGCATAAATTATGAAACATTTTATTAAAGGTAATGAAACAAGTTGAATGCATATTCAGGAATTGTTTTTTTTTTTTTGAAGCATAGTGTTTCTCTTTTCTCAAAAGCATAGTGTCGATTGAATTTCTGGTAGTCGATTCATAATTAAAAAAGTTTTTGTAATTATTTCAAAAGAAATGAAATAAAAGATACGGTAAAACTAGTATAGTTATTGTATGAGGTCTACTCAATATTAGATACAAAGAGGCGCATGATAGATCGATATGAACATCATAGCGGACCCAAGCACGGGGCAAGGAGGGCACTTGCCCCCACTGAAATTTCAGCGAACGCACGCTCTGGCCATTTCACTAGTGAACCACCTGCAACCTCGTCTGAGCTGCTTACCTCTGGCAGGGGAGTGATGCAAGTCTCCATATTGAGTAAATCATAGTTAAATAAGATCAGTTCCATAAACAGGCTGGAAACATAAATTTAATGTTAATTGAGAAAAAAGAACATAATAAATTAGAAGGGGAAATATAATATTTTTTTTAAAAAACTAAAAACTAAAAACGAAAAAGAGTAAAAAGAGATCAAATAAACTTATAATCTGCATAGTATAATGTTTAATGTTGATACTGTTTTGATTTTTATATTTTTTGTTTTTATTTTGCCATACATTAGTTATTAATAATATATAACGGTGGATATTGTTCCAGTTTTTGAGCAAAACCCAACTCCAATGAAACCTATAAAATGATACATTAGTAATTTACATTGAGCGTGATATTCTGCAACTATTAAAAATGAGGTTATCATGCAATAATTTCAAACAATGAAACCTCGAAAAATATTATTGTAAATAATATTTTAGGATTATTTAGTTTTGTGATTCATTTTATTTTTATTTTTAAGGGATTTTTTTCTTCCGAATTTGACTTCACTGAACTCCGCGGCTGCGTGATGAACATCATGGATGGACAGTTGAGTTTCCTTATTCATTAAGTTTTAAACTACTAAACTTTAGGGTTTGTAAAAAGTATATTTGGAATTAGACTATTTATCTTAGTTTAACATTATTTTAGATTATTTAATCATTTAAAGTGGTACTATTAGTCCCTAAATATGAGACTATTAGTCTCAAAGTCATTTGATAGCTTAAAATATAGAGGGACTACTAATTCCATCTATTACAAATAGCCTTAAAAATAATTAATTTTTTTTTTTGATATTTTCACAACAAAACTGTCTATAGATCCTATAACGACTATAGTGAGGGCTTCCACCTTCGTTATACATCTATAACAATATTTTTATTGTGAAAATATCAAAAAGTGTTGTAAAATTATCAGTTTCCAAACAAATAGTCTATAAGATAATTTAAAGAATTATTAATCTCCATCATAAGATAAAATAGTTCGAAATAGTGTTAAATTAAGACAAATAATCCAATCTCAAACATACTTTTTACAAACAAACATAACATAGAAGAACTAATGCTCTATTAATTTTATTTATATTTATTTATTTATTAATTTTTTGTCGTCCATTATTTTATTTTATTTTGAATCTCAAGGTGAGAAGCAATGAAGAAGTAATAAATAAATAAATAATTAAGGTTATATTTTAAATGTTTTAATTGGACATTATCTTTTATTTAGGTCAAATTAGTTATTTAATTTATTTGGGCTAATAAGTATTAATAAATGATGGATACATTAAATTTGTAAAATTAGGGCTTAAAATTTATTTGAGTTTAATTTATATTCGTGGGTAATATTAAATCTTATTATAATTAAGAGAAGTAATAAAATCTATTAATAAATAATTACATAACTAAACCTAATTTACTTAAGCATTTCACCTAATTCGTAACTGAAAGAAAAGAGGAAGACAGGAAGCAGCGGTGGTGGAAGAACAATAAAGAAAAAGGAGGAAATTTCCTGCAATTAAGGTAGTATTATTACTCCTTCTTCCATACTATATGTCTTATATATTAGAGTAAAGTTCAGATCACCAGCTGGGCTTTGGGATCTTTCCCACTTAACCACCTGTAGTCAGTAAAGCTACATTTAAACTCCCGACTTTTTGAGTTGAAGTAAAAACGTCACCTTTTCCATTCAACTTAACCGTGCGTGTATGTTAGACGCCAAAAGCGTGTGAGAAGGGGCTGTAACGGTTAAAAAAAAACTGATAAATGTCTAAAATATCCCTTTCTTCTTCCTCTTGGCTTTTAAAAGTCATTCCTCTCTTCTTATTCTCCCTTCAACCTTCAAATCCACCACCACCACCAACAAACCCCATATTACTACCCTGCTCAAGAATAAGAAGAAGAAACAATACCCACGGTCTCCTCTCTCCTCCGCCGTATCTCCGCCCTCGAGTCCTCCATCTGCCCTCATATTACTACCCTGCTCAAGAAGAAGAAGAAGACATTTGGTTTGTTTGCAGGGTGGTGATCCGAAAGGTAAAGAAAATAAATGGTCTTCGAACTTTTTGGATTCTTGATTGAGAATGGAATTACAAATGGAGGCTTGATTGGAGAACAAATGGGCACTGAGTTTGTTTTGTTGTGGGATTTTGGTGTCTGTTTCTCCTCATTTTGGGGCAAAAAAAGGTAACTTTTTTTAATTGTTAATTAGAATTGATGGGTTTCGTTTACTGTAAGTTTATGCGTCTTCGCCCATTTCATCATTTTCTCTGAAATCCAAAATTCTCTTTATTTGTTAGTAAAATTGCTAACATAATGAAGAAATTGATTCGAAGACTCTCACGAGTTGCCGATTCATCGCAGTACTCTCTTCTCCGGTCAGAATCGCGGTCATCTACTACCCAGCCTCGTCGTTCGAACACTTTCCGCAACTTGAAGTTGCGCAGATCCGGCGACGTGTCAGAGGGACACCTTCCGGTATACGTTGGTGAGGAAATGGAACGGTTTATTGTCAGCGCTGAGTTACTAAATCACCCGATTTTCATGAATCTGCTCAATAAATCGGTGCAAGAGTACGGATACAAGCAAAAAGGCGTTCTTCGGATCCCTTGTCGTGTGCTCGTTTTTGAAAGAGTACTGGAAGCTTTGAGAGTCGGTCAGGTATCGCCGGACGTTCAAGATCTGCTTAATTCATTCTCCGATGAATTTCATTAGTATTTTGGAATTATATTATATTTTTTATTTTTGAAAAGTGAGGTTTAGAGAACATAGCAGATCTTGATCGTATTACTAGGTCAATCTTTGTTTTTCTTGTAAATATATTCTATTATCACCTTTGTATGTTTTCAGGTGAAAAATTAGGGTTCCGATGAGGGTGTTTTGCTCCGGTGTAGAGAGAATATATATAATGAAATGAGTATGCATGATCCGATTGAGAAGGAAGATGGAAGCTTTGTATTCTCTGCTCCCTTGCCTGTGAAGATGGAGCCTAGACCTGATCTGATGAACAAGAAGACTGTAAAAAGAACAAATTGAAAGGGCAGAACATGGTTTGTGACTTTGTGATCTTACTTGGTCAGTCTAGAATTTGCATGACCTGATACTGTGAAGATGGGACTTAGCCCTAGATATAAAACTGAAATGAAATGAAACAAAACCCTATCTCATATGTCGTTTTCAATATATATATATATGGAAGGTAATTAAGTCTTTAGCCAACTCAAGTAACGGAGTTAAGACGGAAAGCATTTATTCACTTCAACTCAAAAAGTTGGGAGTTTAAATGTAGCTTTGCTGACTACATGTGATTAAGTGGGAAAGACCCCAAACCCCAGGTGGTGATCTGAACTTTATTCTATATATTATTCATGTATGGTAGACTAGATTCCAATGGAATCATAGCATATGACCCCACCATATATCTTCTCATCAATTCTATTATTTTTCACTGTTTTCAATTGCACATAAACAAAAGGTGTGGTCAATTAATAAATTAATAAAGGAGAATTAATTGACAACAGTTGTATTCATTTATTCTTTCTGAATTTTGATAACTGAGGTGAATTATTTGATTATATTATGAAGAATGAATCTCCTGGATTGGAACGGAAGTTACGTTATTATTATTATTATTATTATTATTATTATTATTATTATTATTATATAAGGATTGTGCCTACATTAAATTTATAATTTAGATTTTTAATAAGGCTATATTTAAAAATTAATTGTTATATTATTTGTTATGGTCTTATATAGAACTATTTGAAAGTTTGAAATGGGAATTTACTTGAATATAATAATAATAATAATATGAGTTAAAAAAGAAGAAATTAGTAATTAGTAATTTAGCGCATAGTTTATTAATTTATTTTATTAATTTGTGTAATTAGTTCGAACGGAGGGGATTTAAGGAGTTACATTTGAAATATAATTTCTAGGTATTACATTGCTTAATCCAGGTACGGATTCCGTACTCTTTCAGCGAGTCTCATTTGATTTTAATTTGTTCGTTGTACTTCTCGTTTCGAAATTTGATATTGCCTCTCATGATTATTCCTTGTAAAATTTATTATGCTAGTTCATCTTGGCGTCTATATATAGAACTCCTATTTGTACTCTTTAAACTAGTATATCATGTCTAGAAATTATTTTGGTATTTGTAGAAATGTACATGTAATATATTTTGGAGGTTTGTGTTAATTATTTGTTTCGATTTAACATGTACATTTTAGAACCCCATTGTATTGATATTGTGTTGCATGTGTTGTGACATGGTATTTTTGTTAAAATATACTGTAGGATATACCTGAGCTATTACCACCTGTGGGGGTACCACAGACATGTTCTCTTGACACCGAGGCATGACACCTTCCTTGGCGGTGTGATCAGTCCACGACATATCCGTTTTGTGCTCCGATGGGAGTTGGCCTCCCAAGAAAGATTAATTGAATCATAAAAAATTTGGAACGTGAAGTTCAATTAGACCCATTTTTTGAGAGGGTTCATATTATTATTACCAATTAGAATAATTTTTTTGTTGTGGGAGGCGTATGGGTCGACCTTAGTTTTCTGATCTGTTTTGCGGATTTGTGATGTTTGTGCCAAACACGCTTTCGATTTTGCAGACATCTGGATTGCGCAGTCCGATATGTGATTGCCTATGTGGCATTATTTTGATTATTTGTGTAGCATTGTTTGACTTGCCTATGTGACGAGGTATATTTTTGAGCTCGGTATGAAATAACACCTAGCCATTTGATTCAGCATATTATTTTGTTGTATTAGTTTTGTTTATTACAATTCAGTTTATTTTATTGAGTTAGTTATTTCATGGAATTTGGCTCATGCTGTGTTTTTTCTTCCAGCAGGTAATCAGGGGGATCAAGGACAAGTGTGACAAGAGCTCCCTTTTATCCAAATGATTTAGATATATTATGTTTAAGTTATGATACATTAGTTGTTCAAAGTAGTAATAATTATCTTAGATTGTGGTTTGAACCAGTGTGACATTTATTATAGTTTGTCTTGTGATATTTAACCATTATAAGATTATTCTTTTGTGGCTTAGAGTCTTGTTATAATTTAATCGATTTTGTTAAGTTTTGTGTAACCTCTCTTCTATTTTGAAAATAGGGTGTTACACTAGATACTAAGGGTGTAAACGAGTCGAACCGAAGCGAACAGAGAGTTATGAATTTTTAAAATTAGATTACGTAGTAATAGGGGTGAGCATGATGCGGTTTGAAACTCAAATCGCACATGAAACCGCTTAGGTGCGGTTTGACAAATCCAAAATCGCACATGAAACATCTTGTGATTGGTGCGGTGCGGTGCGGTTTGGTTTCATTTGGTGCGCTTTCAGTTCCAAAACAAATTAAAACAACAAAATTTTATACAATTTAAATTAACAATTTAGCATCACACAATATTAAATACAACTTTGATAACACACACAACCTTACTTATAATATTTTATCTAAACAAAAGCTAAATAGAACCAAGACCAAACCGTAAATTCGATTTTATATAATATAGGGTGTGAATAATTTTATATAATTTAAGGTGTGACTAATTAATGTTGAACATAAAATGCTAAAATAATGTAATTATTTAATGAGTTTCATGCTTATTATCATATCTCACGTATCTGTTCATATTTATTCATATTTATCACTAGATTATCACGTTTGGCCACACTTCAATATTGTCATGCTAATGTAATTATTTAATGAGTTTCATGCCTATGTATTTTTAACTGTAATTATTTAATAAGTTTCATGCCTATGTATTTTTAACTGTTTAATATCATACGTTCGAGTTTATCATTCGATATAAATATAACAAACAATTTTTTTTTACTGTCGTGTTAGTTACACATGTATAATGTGTTCAGTGTGATAAGTGGACTAAGAATATACTCTCCCTACTTTAAAATATAAGATTATTAATAAATTTTAAAAAGTAAAATTAAAAAAAAATTAGACTCAATATTGATAATGATTTGTTTGCAATTATTTATATAGAAAATTAAATAATCATATAAGTAGTACTGTTCTTTCAAATAAATTTAATTAATTTTAAGTTTAAAAATATTACAAATTAACTTTTAAAATATCAATAAAATTTTATATTATTGAGAAGTATAGCAGTTGTATATTTCTGTAGTCAAAAAATGACAATTAATGATAATTTTACCCTTTTGGTTTTAAAAATTAATTATATTGGTTATTGATGATTATGAAATAAACTTAAAGTTCAGGATATTAATCTATAATTAGTCCTTACTTTTTCATGCCAAAAAAGATAAAACTGTCATTATATTAATTATTGATGATTATTAAATAACAAGATTTTAATTAGTAGTATATTTATACATTTTAAAATATTTATCATTATTTTGATTATTGATGATTTTTTTAAAGCTGAGTTTGCAATGTATTAAATTTACTTTAAAAAATTAATAATGGTCTTATATTTACCCTTTTTGGTATAAAAAATTAATGGAATAAATGTTAAAATGAAACTCAATATTACATAAATATTTTTTAGCCATGTGTCGCGCTGTTATGCCATCAATTTCTGACGTGTAATATCAATTAGACGTAATCAGAAAAAATTAAAAGTTTAATTCTCTAATTAAAAAAGTTGAGAAGATTATCCCCAAAGTGGAAACAAATTAAGAGTTTAATCTCCAAATTAAAAAAAAATGAGAAGACAATCACCAAATTGAAAAAAATTAAAAAATCAGGGTATTAATTCATATTCAGACATTGTGCTTTTCTTAAGTATGTGTGCAAAATATTTAATTAAATGCCTATTTCCATTCTTATAATTATGTCCAAGTGATTTTTACTAAGAAAATATTCATTATGAAGTATTTGAATATACTAACTAACGAAGTTGATATATTAAAAGATTATTAAATACTCCCTTCATCCCCAAAAATGCAATATTTTTGAATAATAAAGATATAATTTTATTACATGTATTAATTCCCTAAAATTAAAATTTTGTTAACTACTTAAAAAATATTATATCATTATTATTTAATAATGTTAACTCCTTTTTTAAATTAAAAATAATTGACAAATATATCTAGGGGAGTACAAGAGTATTAAATATTAGAATGTCTAAATAAATACTCCTTTTATCCCACAAAAGATATATCAAATACATAATCATACAAATTAAGAAATTTTGAGGGAGATCCACTTGTTAGGAAAAAAGAGGATTAGTTTCCAAAAAACTCGTCCCTTTTTCAAATTAATATTACCTTTTTCAGTATGTAATAGATAAGTTCTTAATGATAGCAAACACTCCTCCCTCTCCCCCTACACCCACTCCCCCCCCCCCCCACTCACTCCTACTCCCCAAAAAAATAAAAAATTGAGCAATTAAACTAGTCTTTATATTAACTAGCAGTATACCCCATTCTTATTTCTTAAATCTTAGATTTTATTTTTTATTGATGTTTTTTATATAACATTATGAATATAATAAGTAATACTTCTTATGTTTCAAAATTAAAAATATAATTTGACTTTTAAAATCAAACAACGACATATTAAATTTTAAATTGATATAAATTTATTTAATTTTAGTTGATATAATTAGTATAATTTTATAATATATAACAAAAACTATTAATTACAAAATTTATTTTATTCTAAACTTTAATAAATCATACCAATTTTAAAATTTAATATGTAATCGTTTAATCTCAATTATTAAATTACATCTCTAATTTTAAAACTAAGTATCACTTCTAACGTAACAGACTATTTTGTTTTTTACACGTTATTTTGTTTTATTACATTTTCGTTAAAAACAAAATTGTACTAAGCATTAAACATAAACTTTTTTTTTTGCCTTTAATTAATATAATTTACAAGGAAATAATTATCCATTAATTTGTATTTTTATTGTGTTATTGGGAATTTTTTGGTGGAGTCTCCCTTCTTCCCATCCATTCTCCTATCCAACAAATAAATGTTTTTCCTCATAAATTGACATGTAGATAAGACCAGTTCATAACTGCTTCAACCTGACTCATATTTATAAGACCTGATAATATATACATATATAAATAAAGAGACCTTCACAGATTTAGCTCTGCTGTCACACCAAATAATTTGCAGGCTTTGATGCAACATGTATAATGGAAAAGATTTACTATTTATATAAAGAAGGAAAATACTCGATTCTTATCACTGAAATTTTAGATGTAGGTTGTTCATTATAAGGTGTATATACAATATCAGTTACAAGACTAATCGGCGCCGCCTGCACTCGTGATAGATATGAGAGATTACGCTTTTGACAAATAAAAACACGTTACATTCGTTACAGAACAGAAGAAAAAGGTAATAATTCGATTAAAATGACTCCTACAAAACTCTCGATCTTCGGAAATGGGTTTGCTTTCTAAATCCCAAAAAAAATAATTCCATTTTTCTTTTTTATCCTTTTAGGCAGGCTAGGCATGAAATGGAACAGGTACCACCTAAAGCAGTTGATGAAACTTGCTAACCTGATGCTTCACCAGCAGCAGCCCCCTTATACTCTTCCCCTTGCTCTTCTTTGGAGAACTCCTCGATTAGTTCGCGCTGTCTCTGCGTTAAATTCCTGAAAAGAAAAGAAAAGCTCCTCAACATCCGAGTGGGAGAATATCTCTCTCTAAAAGTTGTAACCAACGAATCCCTTGGTTATAAATTGTACTTTTCCAAAAAGAGTTAAGAGTACAAATGAACCTACATTGGGATGCTAACATTGAAGTGCACGAATTGATCCCCAAATGAGAAAGAGTTCCTTGTTTTAATTCCTGCAAAATTACATTAAGCAATTATGTTCAAAATCCTAAGCACATAGACCCAAACTAGTAAGAGATAAAGAGGACAAGAAACAGTAAAAATGAAATTGTAAAATCAGGTTCTAAAATGCCAATCCAAACAGGCAAGATGTAGAATTATAGCATACTATTATGCATAGGCAAGCTGTAAAAAGAACCTGACGAGGATCGACAACATATTTCTGTAAGTTTTCATTAGTAGGATATACTGTGAAAAATATTCTCACCTTTCTTCTTCAACACAACCTTCTGACCAGGTTGAGTTCCAGGACGAACCTGTGAACCAGAATAGGTTTCAATTGTGTTGCTTGATTGTTAAAAGAAGTAAAAAGAACCATGCAATAGTTGAAACAAACCTTAAGAACAACATCTCCTGTTAAAGTCGGGACCTGTATTGTTCCTCCCAAAATAGCCTACAAGAGAGTAAGCCCACCAACATCTATCAGAACACAACACTCCCATAAGGAATGGACAAAATAGAAAATAATAAGAAACAGCATTTTGGGAAGCACCTGTGACAAGAAACAAACATGACTAATTGAACATAGCAGACAGAAGTTTTACTGTTTGGTTACAAACAAAGTGAATGTAAGTATTGATTTGTGTTCCACAAAATAATATTAGTATGTGAGAATGTTTTGATACATTCTAGGATTGAGCAAAAAAGTGGGTAAAACAGCGTTACCGAACCAAACTATAATTTTAACTGTTTAAATTTTCGATATTTGGTTATGGCTAACAAGATTTTGTTAAGCTTATGAATTATTATGGTTGTGGTTGATGATTGCTTGGAAACTCCACTGAAAATTTGAAATGAAAATTTTTGTTTGATGAAGATGGGTTCTAATTTCAATTATATACTGAAATAAACAGATAGTAAATTAGGTATTTCAGTTTTCAGTAATTTGGTTATTCTATAATTTGATTTTTTGTTCAGATATGAAAAATATGATAATATCAGTATTCCGTTATAGTCGAATAGGCAATTTCAGTTCGGTATAACCGAATGCTCGGTCCGATTATATTCACAACTAAGGGGCTGAAGTAGATGTTTTATAATATTCAAGACTAGATATGTTGTTTCAACTCTAAAACAATATATACATATATTTCTTAGTCAAACCCATGATATATCTTTGTCCATGGTCATTTGAAGTTAAGACACACTATTACACTATTTCCCCAATGTATCTCATATTAGCTCAACAATTCACCAATGTGTTTACAATTTATATGAAATTAAACTCCAAAAGTCATGCCCTTTGTTTTTTATGATTTGTTTTGTTTTGGGGGTTGGGGGGGACAAGTCTGGTGCAGAGATAACACCTTTATTGCGAGGGAGGGAGGGATATAGTACATAGAGAGAGAATTCTTGGTCAAACACAAATAATATCTTCAGTGTTACCTATAATGCAGCTGATTCGGATTGAGAAACTAATACGAGTACGTGGTATGTTACATACACTAAAATGCAGTACTTTAGGGTAGCTTTATATGACTGTTTATAGTTATGACTTATGAATACTATTAGAATTTAAATGCAATAAAACTAAATTTTATAAAAGATTTGTAGTTGAATCAACAATTTGATTGTTCAATAAATAGTTTAGTATCTACAATTTTTAGTTAGAATATGTTTGTGCAACTATAGGTAAAACAACATAGAAATATCTAGGTACCTTAAATATAGAGCATTGGTAAATAAAAGTGCCATATTTAAGTATGCAAGTACCAATACACAATTAGCTAGGGGAATAATGGTCTCTGGTAACTCTGCTTCATTTTTTAAAGAAACACTTTTAATGCAAATTTGCAATAATTGGCCAAAAAACATTAAAACCTTTTTAGCATTAACAAAACTATAAAGTATAAAGCATAAAAAAATATCTCATCATCACATTAGAATAGTTTTACCTGAGTAATGCTCAGATTAGCATCGACATGAATGTCCGGGCCTTCTCTACGGAAGATAGGATCTTCTCGGATCTAGAGTAAATATCATGATATAATATAAGCTAACATAAAAATAAAAACGAAAACGCAGTGCAGTGCAGTAAAAAAGAAGACAGGCTTCCTGACCAAATTTATACACGCAAATAAACCAAGTGGTAATTTAAAAGAGTTACAGAAGTAGTATTTGTTACCTTAAAAGAAACATAAAGATCACCAGGTTGATTTCCCTCAGGATCTGCTCCACCGCTTCTTGCGACTTTTAAGGTTTCATTTTCATCTACTCCTACAGATGCCAATAAATAAACTGCTCGTTAGAACTAGCCATCTAAACATTAAGAAACAAATGTTTAGTCATATTTTTTCTCTTCTTAGTTACTACAATGTTATTTCACTTTGTTTCTCCTATTTGTCTTGAACAAAAATGTAAGAAACACAAAATACAAGTTTCTCTATAAGACGCACTTCAAATAACTAAATCCTGCACCCATAGCCACATACTTTAGCTACACCTAATTTAAACATGAACATAGTTCTAGACCAAGTCACTAAGATGCTAAGTTCTCTCAGAGTTTGAAGGTAGGCTGTAGGCATGGTATTCGGCACAATCTCTAGAACTAATAAAGGAACAAAATGTTTCTCAAGTAAAACTGCTACTGAAATTAAATAAGAAAATTGAATAATAAAAAATGGAATGTTATGTCAACACATTTTAAGATCTGCCCGGTTCCCACTAAACCGCCAGGGTCGCAAGCGTAATGAACCTGTCAAGGCTAAACGGTTCACATGGGTTCTCCATTATCAGACTATCAAATCGGAGCAGTCAACGTCTCGAGCCACTGTTAGTGGTTTAACCAGTAAGTCCGCTAATGAATCAAATCACTTGAGTTATCCTTACCCCACAATTCAACATTCTAAGTTCTCATTATTAGAAAAAGTGCTTCATCTGTCCCAAAAATGAGACTTCTTTTAAAACATATTAAGGTTTGGTTCAATAAAAGAATAAAATATTAAAGATTTTTCACTAAAATTTTTGTTTTGGAATTTTTTTATCAAAACAGATTATGTTCAAGCATTTGGTTGACAAACCTTAATACCCGTAAAATAGGTCAAAAGTCAAATGAGACTATTTTGTGACGGAGGGATTATTACTTCTGCCTTGACCTCGTTTTCATAGATACAAAAACTTCTTGTTGTGCTCGACACTTCAATCTGAAGGGCCTAAGGGGCACTTCTAAATTTGACATATCAAGAAAGTCAGAAAATTGGTTGAAAAGCGTACTAAACATTCATAACGTAACCACTTTTCTTCATAACCTACTGATACCTGGCATGATATCCAACTTGACTGACTTTGGTCCTCTCAACACTCGCTGGCCATTGCAAGACTTGCATAAGTTCTGATGGCATACCATAAAAACCATGTAACATAATCAGTCCAAGGTAAATTATCGAGACTCCATAATTAGTTATTGAAAAACGATGAGAACAGTTAAACATATGGTACAATGACAAAGCAATCTACAAAACTACAAAATACAAAAAGGTGTCAAGCGAATCAATAGCTGTTTGAAAACAAAGGTCAGCAACCTTCTAGATATATTCAAATACTTTAAAACCCATCACCCCAGAAACACGCATTCATTTAAAAGGTCATCAGGCATTGGGTATGAGTAACCTTAATTACTTGATTATGCGTAGACTGTCAACTGTTAGACGTGAATAATTAGTCTATAAAGCACATTACTCAACCAGGTCCAAATTGAATCAGTAGCTGTTTTAAAAATAAAAAGATTGAACATAAGCAAACTCTTAGGACTTTAACTTTTTAAAACCCTTCAGATTAGCAATTCAGTTTTATGGGATAAAGAACACAACAGTCTAATTTTTTCCTTCATCAATTTGAAAAGAAGTAAATTCACATAGGCTACCTGCAAACCACGAGCTATCAAGTTAACAAGACAAGACCATAAAATGTAGTCATATGCATGTGTAAAAACAAAAAAGACCAAGTATGTATTATTTCATAATGTTCCATGTGTTATACCTTCACATATTTTCCACTCCCGCCACATTGACTACACGTAACCTGGATCCTAAATGGACCACTTTGCTGGGTGGTCTGCATATGACACAACATATGTTATAAATGAAAGATGTCAACAAATGATTAGTGATGAAGTTTCAAGAAAACTGACCATCCCTGCCCCTCTACAGCGCCTACATGTTTCAGGTCTGGTTCCAGGAGGAACGCCAGTCCCACCTAAAATAAATCACAGAAAAACATAATTGCAAGAGACAGTACACAATTTGGTGTCTATATAGAGTGTGAGTGCGTCCTATTATAGAAAAAATAAATGCCATACTGCAAGCTTCACAAGGCAACTCAGTTTGGAACAGCACAGTTTTTGTGCATCCCTGTACTGCTTCCATGAATGATAGTTCAAGAGAAACCTAAAAATTAAAATTAAATGTTAAATCGCTAAAACATGTTATTATGAACAAAATGAACTCCAAAAAAGAGAAACAATTAAACCTTGACATCCCGACCGCCGAAGTCTCTATTACCGAAAATTTTACTGAAGATCTGATTTCCATTGCAGATGATAGTATGACAAAATGCAGAATCAAATATAAAGTTAGATCAGGAGAACTAAATATTATTGGAGATTAATGCATTCACTGAAATCAAAAATGATACACTTGTCAAACTAATATAATACCAAGACTATAAGAACCATTGGATTAGCTGGTCCAAATTTAAGAGCATTTTACACAAAGCCATTCAGTCGGAGAAAAAGAATTACGAGTTTTTCCTTGATCACTCATCATTCATCACATTGCAATATACATAACAACACAAGCATATGTTACGTATCAAATACAGACTTTATTTTTGAATGCTTTCTTCTAAAAACTTGCCATGCAACAATTATGTCTCTATTATGATCCCATGATGCGATAAATACCTTTTGAGGGAAAAAAATCATTACATCATCTGGTAAGGAGGTGAAGAGTGCTTAAGATACACCCTAAACTCTCCCTTCTGACTCACATAAGCGTCTTAAGAAAATATTTTTATTCTTGTTAATTCAAGAGGGTGTTTGGGAAGCAATCAAACATACTTATACGCAGTTCCAGAAAGCAAAAAGTGTCTAGTGAACTGATTCTTAAATCTGCTTATAAGCACATTTCATGAAAATAAGCAGAAACATCAATTTGGTGTTTATATCCACTGAGCAGG
Source organism: Panax notoginseng (assembly GCA_016801055.1). NCBI lineage: Eukaryota > Viridiplantae > Streptophyta > Magnoliopsida > Apiales > Araliaceae > Panax > Panax notoginseng. The sequence goes on from CM029019.1 coordinate 183,201,182, forward strand.
TTTGACCAAGTATATTACTATTCTATCCCTACTTTATTACTTCCTTACCTTATTACTATTTTATCCCTACTTTTATCATTATATACTTGAGTTATTAATTTCTGCAATGCCACACATTTTTTTTTTACTCTTTTACTTACTTATTCATCACCAAACCACAAAAGTTACCTTTTTATAGCAGGGCTTATAAGCAAAAGCAGTAAACAAAAGCACTAATCACTATTTTTAAGAAATACCAACTAAACACTCTTTAAATCCTTCAAAGGCAATTGTAATAAAATAAAAATCTTAACCCCCCTTATTCAAGAAAAAGGTTTAGAAAGTTTTCATTTTGACTGTCATCCCCCCCCACCCCCCAGGCTGACAAACTTGAATGTGTAAATCAGTTAAGAGTCTAATGTGTATTTAATCTTTTAATTATATATTGCTTATTTTGTCTTTTTTAGCATAAGAAGTGATGGTTGCTACCAGAATTTTGTTTGGTGTAAGAGAATATGGTCTGGTTAGTAAAGGAGGTTCCTTTTTTTATTTGAGAAGTAAAAAACTATATTCAAGGAAGCACCAAAGCAAAGGAAAACCTGAGAACACGTGTGGGAGGAGATCGCATTTTAAATTCTTCAAGCAGGCACGGGTTGAATCCTTTTTGGCATTATCTTAGAATCCTTTTCAAACAAAGACACTATGCAACATATTTTATTACATCTTAACATAGTTAAAAATGGTTATTTGGTGAGTTGGAGGGAGGTAGGGTGGAGAACAATTAATGAATTAATGTGTTCCACAAGGCTCCAAAACAATTAGTTCCAGCTATATAGGCTCCAAAACAATTAGTTCCAGCTATATAGATTCCCCACAATAATAAACATGATAGCAAATGAATACATAAGAAGATAATGGTATTTTCAAATACAAAGTTTCGACTATTCTTAATATGAGTAATTTTAAATATATTGAACTGAATGGCATTTAGAAAGTACTATTATTCTAAAACACGTGATAAAATATACTACGGACCAACATTCCAATTACTTTACCACCCCATGGCAAATGGTCAACATGTTAGATTCTGATATAATATTTTGGAACTGTTTAAACTCTTTCTAGCATCAACACCAACAAAGAGGTGAATAATTGCTGGTGATATCTGTAGAGTCAAAACATAGAAGGAATGAATCCAAAGTAGGAACTGACACAATAGCCTGTACTATGCACAAGCTTGTTTAAAAGGTATATTGCATTGAAGTGGTTCAAAATAAAAAATGGTTCGATCTCCTGATACGTACACTCTCTTTCAACACCAACTTAGATACACAATCAAGATGCATAACATAATGATACAATTCCCCTTGCTAATCCCACCCAAAATCAGCTTCCAAGACTATCAGTTTTTTCTCTAGGCTGATCATAAGAAAGATGTATATTCAAAAATTCATTCATTTATCATTCTGATTAAAAATGATATTATGTAAATAATATATTTACATGACTCATCAGCACCAAATCATGGATAAAAGAAATTCCAGTTTTTCAAATTGTACAGAACCTTTAAATGATTACAAAAAATGATCACAATTTAGATTCACTATGTACTTACATCTTCTGCTCCACCACTAAAGGGGTTACTAAATGGAAAACCTTGATCCCAACCACCTTGACCCATGTCACCGTCACCAAATTTCGTATAGTTTTCATGGCCAAGCTGAGAGATAACTCATATCAGTGACATGAGCATAGGTTTTAGCAAATAAACTAAAAAGAAAAACATTACACACAAATTATAAATAGAACAATTAAATAACAAAGAACAAATGGATAACAAAAGGAGGAATACACAACAATGATCAAATATTATACAAATTTTTAGATAGAATAACAGAGAATTCAATAATGTATTTTAAACTAATCCCTTTAAGATGACAAGGAAAAAGATGGTTTATCAACTAAAATATGGTGAGCAGAACTTTCTAATTCAGAGATAACCTAAGCAACTAAAGTTAGCTAAAGAATAAACACTATTGTATATAAAAAGCATACATGAGAGTATTAGTATATGAATGAATGTGTTTCCAGCATATTCCTAAGAAAAAATGTATAGAAAGATAGACGAGACCATCCAAGATTTTAAAAAAATATTTATCTGGATAAAACTTACTTTTCAACATCAATGTGAACAATAATAAGAAATTATCTTTTATATTATATTAGAAATTCTATTGGAGTAGATAAGCCAATCAAAAGAAGAATCGGATGATGAGAAATCCTCCAAAATGACAACAGTGTAAAATACGAAACCCTTATAAATGGTAGTCGTTCCCAATACTTACGTAAAACCAAATCGACATCACATCAGAAGCACTCGTATCTGAGAACCACATTGATGCAGTTTGTTTTGGGAGAATGTAGACTGGGTGGTCTGCCTTATTCAGAGATATAACTCAGTAATGGCTCTTATTTGGTATATTATTCACATTGCTGCAAAATGGCCGCCAAACTTCATTTAACGAGTATGTATATTGTCTTTTCTTAATACTGGTTTTTATTTTGCGATTACGAGTCTATAGTAAAATCACTAACTAATAGCGTCCTTCCACTCCTTTATATTGTACCAAACAAAATATGGTAAAGGAGGTTCCTCAGCCACTAGGGGTACCCTTCCCTTTGGAAGGGCTCCTTCCCCTTCCCCTTCCCCTTCCCCTTCCCCTTCCCCTTATCCTCCTATCTTTTCTCATACTTGAACCAAGTGGAGAACAAGGGATGGGGGTAATGGGAAGATGAGTACCTATCTAAGAACAAAAAAGTAAAATAGAACTAGATCGAACAGAGGATCTCAATCGTTATATGAATAGAGTCAATATCCAGAGATGTAAAACATGAACAGACAGCTTGGTATAGACAAGAAATCCCAGGTGCAGCCATGAAGTTTATACAGTTAAGAAATTATTATAAACTAAGTAGCACTGAAAACCTAGATATAAACATTATTAGCGCAAGACACCAATAACCTAATCCCCTAATCACGATAGTTCTTGAACCTTACGATACCAAACAATTAGACAACCAAAAAAAATTATATATATATATATATATATATATATTGCTATAGCCTATAGCTAGTGATGATAAATGCCTTAGTGGAGTCACTAACATCATACCATAGTAATGCTTCAAACTAATCAATCTGCTTTTACAGCAAAAATGAGAGCATTATACCAAGAATCAGCATAAGCAGTACATAAGGCCAGACAAAATATAATAGAGCCAAGATGCACAAGATTAAGTGACACATTAACTCAAATTAATGCCTTTTATCCCATCTAGTTGGGGTACGCCAGTGCGATAAAAACGAATCTAATATGTAGGAGTTAGGTAGAAATGCAAGGAGAAAACAAAAATTATAAATTAATAAAAACAAAATAATAGAGATGGGAAATGAAAATATACACATGTAACTTCTATTGTCAAGATTATTTTATTTGTTTAATATCATTGTTGGACTGAAAATCCTTTTTATTTGCTATCTAAATTGCTTAAGAGAAGACGAGCAAAATATTGTTTGATTCAGTTCTTTAACGACCCTTTTGCCTTAAAAGCTGAATAAAAGAATATGGATTGGAAAAATCTGCAGAGTCGTCACCCCTTGCTTTTCCAGATCTTTTCAAAATATGATTATTTGGACAATTAAGTCAATCCAAACATCTAAAGTTAGCTTTCTGATTATAAAATGAAATATCGGGATTCTAAACAATAGCCCATCCAAATTCCCTCTACAAGTCATATAGTCTCAATTCTTCACTGGATCTTTTCTTTCACGAGGAATTTATTTATTTGATAAATATCTTTCATGAAGTTCATTATGTATTATCAAATATCTAAACCTACAAGTATTTCAGTTTCAAGTAATTGATAGGTTTATAATGTAGCGCATAAACAATCCATATTAAGCCTAGGAAATAAAAAAATATATGTACAAATATTAAAAGAAACAATTCCGAAACCTGATCATATTGTGCACGTTTATCTTCATCTTTCAAGACCTGTTATGTCACGTTCAACAGTGCTCTTTTAGTAATTTTGGCAGCATATTAGCATCATATACATTCTCACCAGTTAACAAATTAACAAAGCAACAAGTACCTCATATGCCTTCTGGACTTCTTGGAATTTCTTTTCGGCTTCAGGATCATCTTTATTTGTATCTGGATGTAACTTCTTTGCTTGCTGGAGAATATGCCAGATTAATGGTTCAAGGAACATGTAGTAAATAGGATTTGTCTTGGACAAAAATTAACAACTCAACTACTAAGGCACTACTACGAATCCAACATGTGCTCAAGTACAAAAGTATAAACTTTAAAGAGGATTAAGAGAGCATGAGATGAGGCAAGGCAAGGCAAGGCAAGGCAACTACATACCCCATAATAAGATTTCTTGATATCGGATTGAGTTGCGTTCTTACTCACACCAAGTGTCTCATAAAAATCTTTTGCTGCCGTGTATGCTGATTACCGGAAAAAGAAATGAAGTCATTATATTACCTCGAACTACTGGGTTAAAGATGTATGAAAGTTGAGAGATAGCAAACAGCTACAATAGAACAACAGATACAAGTAGAAAACACCGCACCAAAAGGAAAAGAGTATAATAAAAAAAATTATTTAGAACTTTCACTAGCCTAAATATACCCAGGCCGAGATATATTTATGTGGGTTCTCATTAAAGGTTGTACTCTTGGGGAGTCAAAGAAAGGCCTTACATTAAGGTTGCATATCAGGAAGCTGTTAGGGCTGGCGCAACTAAACAGGGAATTTGGGTTTTATACCGATACCAGGAGAACCGAACCGGCCGGTTAGGTATATTTTCCAACCGGTATGGTATCGGTAATTTTAACCGATTAAATGGGACCGGGACCGGGAACGGGAAACGGAAACGGGAACGGGATCTAGATTTTAAAGTTCCGTAAACACTGAAACGTACCGATGTACCATTCTATGTTAAATATCTTATAAATACAGTAATTATATACACTCATTTAATATTTTACTCCCACTAGCTGTCTCTCTCTCTTATCTCACTCACGCACATATCACACATTTTTCTTTATAATTTCTCACTCACACACGAACATACGCACAAAATTATACAAGATTTTTTATTTTTCGCAAAGTATTTCAAGATTAATTGTGGTGATTAGAATGAGCGGCAATCCTTCTTCTTCTTCAAAGTTTGTTTCTTTTTAAGGTTCAAGCTGTGATATGTGTACTTGGGCATCCAATTTTGGCTTGAAATATTTGTGGTTTGGCACTAGCTTGGTTGAAATATGCAGTGGGTATTTATTTGTTTGGATAAACTTGGAATTATGGGTTGATTATCTTATGCACCGACTGTTTCTGACTAATTTATTTGTGAAATTAATTTTGAGGGTGAAAAAAAAGGGAGACAAAATTCGGTACAAATTGGGTATATACCGTACCGAGCCGGTACCAAACATACCGGTAATTCAATACTGGTATCGGTTTTCATTTTTAATTAATCGGTAACCTGTACTGCCTGGTTTGGTATGGTTTTTTCCCCAGGAACACCCCTTGAAGCAGTTCCAATCTATGATACAATTGAACAATACATAATACTGTTTTCTTGGGCCAAGTCTTCAACTTTAGTACTCAAATTTATGCCTTTTTCCTGCATTCTCTTAGAAATTACCAAATCGGACTTTAAATTACCATTTCAAGAAAAACTATAAATCTATCTTATAATTTATGGATTTGAATTCTTTTTCTCTCCACCATTTCTTCAGAACAAACGAATGCGCACCTCTAAAACATACAGAATTAGAAAATGTAAAATAATGAGAAATAAAATTCTCTTATCATTCATGCTTCTTAATTCACCTCGAAATATATCTCAACTAAAATCAATAGGTAATCAAGTTAGCAAATTTATTTTCCCCTCTTCTTCCATTTCCACATGAGCAAACAAACAAAAAAGAAACAGAATTATTAAGAAACTGAAAACAAAGAAACTTACCAGTGCCATGAATTGATCTCGGCCCACCCAGATTGGCTTTCACTAGCCCGAGACTCAACCAATTCCTGTGATTAACTATTTTTCCAACACCCAAAAGAAAAGGATGAAAAAGATACAAAAGATTACACTTTTCTTCAATCAAAACATAAACTCCAGAAAAATGGCATAAAAATAATAAGAATCCTCGTTTCAAATACCATGTGTTGCGTAGGAATCAGTAAGAACCCGAGATTGGCCGGCGATTGCTGTGCCAAAGTTTCTATTAGCCTCTTTCAAAACCGACTCATATATCTGTACCCAAATCACATAATTAAAAATTGCTCAAGTATAATGAACGTATATAAATATACATACATACACACACATAGATATACATATAAATATGAAGAGACAGAGAGATGGAGAAAGAGGGAAATGAAGGTACAGTGGGTGAAAAGGAATCCTGGAGGGACTGTGAGTAGAGAGACTGGCGAGCAAGCCATCGAGCGAGCCTGACGCGAGCCATGGTGGAAATTGTTAGCGTAAGAACCAGAGGATTTTTTTTGGGGGGGGGAATAGGGATATTATAAACCCTAGAGAAACCCTAATTGAAGGGTTGAGCCGTTGAGGAGGGAAAGAAGAGCCGCTCAGTTTCCGAGTTCTTAGAAGAAGGTTCTACTGTTTTTATTTTTTATTTTTATTTTTATTTTTATTTTTATTTTTATTTTTTATTCCAATTTGATCAATTCTATTGGAGGGTCTCTCTTGGGCCCCTTTTTGTCGTGGACAACTTTGACATATTTTGTTTCTTTTTCTTTTTCTCCATTTTCATTTTGTTCCTTTACTTTATTTATTTATTTAGTTTAGTTTAGCTTCCTACAAGTCATAAGGTACGAGGTAGGACCGAGCAAGTAACTAAATTAGAACTGAAATCACAATAAAAATTACACGAACCGCACTAATTAAAATCGCATTAACGATTTCTGCCTATGTGGTAATTTTAGGTGGGTTGAATAATTAAATTTACGGTTTTGGTTTGATTACTAACCAAAACCGCACGCATAAAACCGAAACCGCACCATGTGTGTGTGTATGTATGTATTATCTCTAGTAAATTCTTAAGTTACTTCAGTTCAGAGAAAACTTCAGTCTTACATTGTCATTTTTTCACCAATTGAAAGAAGGTGGTTAGAGGTTATAGAGTCAAAATTGAGCATTTGAATTTTGGAATTTCAGATTTGTTTGATGCGTTACTGGAGGGGATTATAACTAAGAGGCCAAATTTGTTGGTTTGAGCACTTGATGTATTGGTTAAGGTATATGCTATAATAATAATAGTCTAATAGATTATTTTTCAAATTAGGTACAGTTAGGATTATATTCTATAAGTTCTCCCAATAATATATAAGATAGAATTTCATTCTATCTCTGGTATATACTTTTAATTTTTGAGAAACTAGATAAACCTTCTTACTTGTTATCGAATATATGGTCTCCGTTATTTTATATTAACGTATGTTTTAATTTTAAAGCATCATTCCTTTATTATAAACTAAAACTATTTTATGTGTCTCACTGTTCTATGATGTGATAGCGAATTTGACATGTTTGGCAGAAGGAGCTTTGTTTCTATACTTGAAATAATTCTCATTGCCGACTTTGTCACTAAGTTAATTGCTCGATGTGAGCTCTGTGTTAAATTCTATTGAATGCTTAAACTTTTTTGTTGTTTCAATTGGTTTTGGAACTGAAACCGCACCGCACCAATCACAAGCGATTTCGTGTGCGATATTGGATTTGTCAAACAGCACCTAAGCGGTTTCGGGTGCGATTTGGACTTCAAACCACACCATACTCACCCCTAGTACGAGCTATAATTATGTTTACCAATCTTTGAAAGTTGAGGCCCATTACAAAACTCTAATCCTAGGACAATAAAATTTGTACTCCCTTCGTCCGAAGATAAAAATTTTGGTTGACTTTTTGCGCATATTAAGAAAAATGATAAAATGACAAAATTGTTCATATTTAAATTCTCATTTAATTCCATAATTTTTTGCATATTACTAGTGATGCTCCATAAATATGCATAGAGAATACAAATATAACAATTAATAATAAGGATATTAAAGACAAATTATTGTAAAAGATAAATCATTTAAGGTAAATAGACATTTAACTTGGGACTACCTGAAATAGTAATAAAGACTTTTATCTTGAAACGGAGGAAGTAATACTAGTAAATTAAAAAAAAACATCTGGAGAAAGGTTCCCAACATTTTGGAAGATATTTTGAAAAAAGGTTTTAGAAGAAAAGTGACTCTTATCGAGAGTCGTGTCAGAAATATCTTTATCTAAGGAGGAGGCTCTTCATAAATGATGTTAGAATCGACCGGCTCATCCTCGGTCCTCAAAATCTAAAGGAAAAAAATCAAGACCCAAAGTGAAGAATCTGATATCTCCCTTTTTTTTGCACTCAAGCTAAAGAAAATTGATGCCCACAACACTCAAAAGACAACTAATCAAGAATGGGAAATCAAAAGAAATATGTGGAAATTAACATAAGGGACTCTTTTGACAAGTTACAAATACACTCATCATAAAAATACTTGCTTTTTCCTTAGTTTCGCATTGGGGGACCCTCCTTATGAGGGCTACAAACGATTCGATCCGATCTGAACTCTGATGAATTCGAATCGAACTCAAACACTATAAGTCGATGTAACACCCCGAACCCGATATAGGCCCAAAGTGCTACACGCCGCAAACCCATAGGTCCGCAAAGTAACAATATCAATAACGCGCAACCCAAACAAAATAACTTAACAATAATCTTAACTTAAAACCCAACAATAAATATATTTTAAATCAATCCACATGAAATACTAATAAATACCACATTCAAATAATGGAGACGCAACTCCTCGAAACTAAGAGTTTTATCAAAGTCCATCAACAAAAGAATAACATCTAAAACTAAACTACAGCTATTCCAAGCATATCAAATAAGTGCTCAGCTTTCAACGATGAGACCTGTAAAAATCTGTAAGGGGGTGTGTAAGACCCCAACTTTTATGAGTAAAGAATAATTTTCTCGAAATATATTTTTGAATATTATGGTGTGAATTTGATATAATGTTATAGTTGAGGGTAATATTTACAAATTTTGCAAAGTAAGCAAGTGGTTATATAATATTCGATTGGTTGGGAATATTCGTTTTATCATTGGTGGACCCCACAATGGAAGTATTGTCGTAGTTAGAAAACGACAGAATTATCTTTTTATAAAAATAACAGTGAAAGTGTTACCGTTAAAACTGTTGAACTATCCGATAGTAAAAGTACAGTAATACACGTGGTTGCATAGTAGCACACGGTATTAATTATTGATGCTTACGTGAGAAGTCACTCAGTTATACTCAATTATTGCTAAAGTAATTGCTGCATCATATCTCTTATATTATTGATTCAATTATTCTCACAGTATCATCTGCATTATATTTATTATTATTAAATCAATAATTGAGACGACAAAGTTATTCATATTATTATTTGTAATATTGACAATGTCTAGAAGTTCTGTCAAGGAGAGGTATAATCAACACAACTTATTCATCATTAATATTATAACTTACAATATTTAACAACCAGGTCGTTCCCAGGAAAGAGGGGGCTTTCCGATAAGGATTTCTCCTTATTGGCGCGCAATTAGGTGACCAAATCTCTCCTTGACAGAACTTCTAGACATTGTCAATATTGCAAATAATAATATGAAAAACTTTGCCGTCTCAATTATTGATTTAATAATATAACATATTATACAGATGATACTGTGACAATAATCGAATCAATAATATGAGAGATATGATGCATCAATTACTGTAGCAATAATTGAGTATAACTGAGTGACTTCTTACGTAAGCATCAATAATCAATACCGTGTGCTACTATGCAATCACACATATTACTGTACTTTTACTACCGAGTAGTTCAACAGTTTTAACGGTAATACTTTCGTCGTTATTTTTATAAAAAGATAATTCTGCCGTTTTCTAACTACGACAATACTTCCGTTGTGGGGTCCATCAATGATTGTGTCGTCGTACGAATATTCCCTATTAAAACGAATATTCTCCGACCAATCGAATATTATATAACAACTTGCTTACTTTGCAAAATTTATAAATATTACCCCCAACTATAACATTATATCAAATCCACACCATAATATTCAAAAAAATATTTCGAGAAATTTAAATCTTTATTCATAAAATCTGGGGTCTCACAATCTCACCTCCTTATGAAATTTTGCCTTCGAAATTTAAGTACGTACCTGGTATGCCAAAGATGTGAGGATACCTTGAATACCTTTATCGTCGAAAACATTACACATTGCATACGTGCATGCCTGATGTCCTCCGATTACCTCTGAATGCACATCAGTCCCTAAAATAGCCATTTTAGGCCTTGATACCGACCTCAAATCTCAAAATATAAATAACGAAAGTTTTAGGTCTACTCGTTATCTTTCTGAGTTATCCTGAATCACCTCAATCGGAGTTCGTATGAAAACGTTATGCCCAATTTACTAAGGGACGCCCGAACAGATTTTGGCTTAAGACTAGCGCCTAGGCGCCCAAATTTGGCCTTGGGCAAGCGCCTAGGCACCCAAGAACAGATTCTAAGAGCCTAGCCTAGTGCCTAGGCGCTCGACCTTTGGTACTTCACTCCAATTTTTCAGATTTTGCAACGTTTGACACACATACTTCAAATCTTCATAACTTCTTCATCCGTTATCGGAATTAGTCCGTTTTCGAGGCTATGGAAAGCTTGTACAATGCTCTATAAAACCCCCATGATTTGATCATTTTTCAGATTCATTAATTGTTCTGAAATTTGGCTCCAAAGTCCCCCAAGACTAAGTTTTTACTAATAACGATACGTGAAAAACGTTATGAACATGAGACATATTTGGCGGTAAAACGAGTCTATAGGCCACAGTTCCTACTTGATCGAGGATTTCAAATGGGCTAATTAAATCGAGGGTTGAGATTTCCTCTCTTCGTCGATTCTTGCTTCTAGAATAACGCCCCCTTGAACCTTCTTCTTCACATTCATCAGCTCTAAGTATGTAGCTTGAGCGGCTTTAACTTTATCGATTAACGTCGATTCTAATCGTATATTCATTATCTTCACGTGGGTCCCTAAAGTCTTTAACTCTATCTTCATCATTTGTAAGTTATACGAAATGGGTTTTTGTGTTAACAACATCGTACTTATAAACGCATACGATCTTTTACTCAACGCTTCAGCTACCACGTTCGCTCTTCCACAATGATATTGAATGATATAGTCATAGTCTTCAACAGCTCGAGCCAACATCTTTGGCGCATTATACGTTCGTTTTGGTTGAAAAAATATTTAAGGATTTTAGCAATGGATTTTGTACTGGGTCAATACAAAATTCGATTTCACACTCTGGGGGTGGGCTAAGAAGTTCTTCGGAGAATACATCAGGGAGTTTATTAACAATAGAAATATTATTCAAATCTGACGTATTTTTGTTTAAATATGAGACATGAGTTAAGAAAGCTTGACATCCGTTTCTCAATAAACGAATAGCTTTATGACTTGAGATGACCGTGATTGATTTTAATGGTTTGGTCGCTTGAATTCACATAATAGGTTGGTTAAGAATATGAAAGCTAACAACCTTACGAAAATAATCAATTTTAGCATGATGAGTAGTTAACCAATCAATCCCTAAAATCATATCAAATGCAAGTATTTTCAAAGAAATAAGATCGACAGGTAACGTGCGGTTACCGATTTTAATCAAACAAGACTTATAAATAGTGGATGTAATGAAGGTTTCTCCCAACAGAGTTTCAACCGATAAGTCAAAGTCTAACTTCTCTGGGGTCAAATTTAAACGTTGAGTGCAAGCAAGAGAGATAAAAGAATGGGTAGAACCGGTATCTAATAAGGTATAGACTTTGCAAGAATTTATAATTAACTAACCCGTGCTAACTTCGTTCGGGTTACTCGCTTTTTGAGCAGTCACGAAAAACGCTCTCACTTGCACTACCTGCTTTGACTTTTCTGGGACGGCCTTTGGTGCCTCCATCCCAGCTGGACTTGTCTTCGGTGAACGACAAAATCGGGATAGGTGACATTCTCTTCCACAATTGTAACATGATTTGGATTGCATCGCGCAGTTTGGACTGATATGTCCCTCCCCTCTGCATTTGAAGCATATGATAGGTGGTCGTTCTCCTTCCTTGAAAACGGGTGTTGGTGCTGCTGTCTTTCCATCGTTGTTGAACCTTCTCTTCTTAAAATTTCCACTCCTATTATCTTGGCCATGATTACCACCAAAGTGGTTACCATTCTTGGCATGATAATTTTCCCCGCGATGGTTATCATTGTTCTGATGGCCGTTGCCACCGGTACGATTATTATAGTGTTGTTGCTCGTTATCCTTTCGTTGGGTTGGCTCATTATCGCGTTCTAATAACTGAGCTCTATTCACTACATCTGAATACAAACACAATTTGTGAGAAATTAAGTATTGACGTATCTCGGGTTTCAAACTTCTTAGAAACATTCGCGTCATTCTCTCCTCATTATCAACCAAGTGAGATGCAAATCGGGACAACTCGGCAAACTTAGCTTCGTACTGTGACACGGTCATATTGTCCTGTTCCAACTTGATGAACTCTACCTCTTTCATGTGACGAATACTTTCGGGAAAGTACTTGTCGTTGAATAGTTCTTGGAACTTCTCCCAAGACATCTTCAGTGCGGCAGGTTGAGTACGCTTTACCGATTCCCACCAGTAATCTGCTTCTCCTCGCAACATAAAGGTGGCAAATGGAACCATTTGCTCCTCGGAACATCCCAAAACATCAAATATCTTGGTGATCTGCTTTATCCACGCTTCCGCCTTAAGTGGTTTTGGCTCTCCAATAAACTCCGGCGGTCCCAACTCCTTGAACTGTTTAGCGGTGACCGTCCGAGAGCTTCCAGTGTTTCCACCTACATTTTGGACAGGAGCTGCTCTCGCCTGATGTTGCATGAATTGCATAAAGCCTCTGAATATTCCATCATTCATCATTTGGTCAGTGTTGTTGTTTGCATGAGGATTGTCGCCTTCCTGATGCACATTATCCTGATTATTGATCTGTGGAGACTCAACGGTTTTCTGTGCTCCATTGCTATTCTCAACATTCTCGAATGTCATTTTCAAATACTGTCACAAAACAAGGGTTAATTGACATGTCACATATTATCCCTATACTCTGACCGACCAAATAAATACCAAATACACTTAGGTAGGTCATACTAGCGAAGGAATTCCCCGTCTCTCCCCTCCTGGTTCTTGTCTCACATCTCAGCCAGGGATCATATCTCTAAGCTTTGATACCAACTGTGACGCTCCCAAAATAGGTATACATCACCCATCTTGGGTAGTCAAATACATGGTACAAAATTCAAATACAACTTAATTATACAACAGTCGTGTAAAATACGACAAAAAATAATCTAAGAGTTTTTAATAAGAATATTGTCATCTAGACAATATACAAACTCAATGTAGTCCTCATTACATTTATTATCACACTATTTAACAGAATAATGAGGACTACTAATGCTATCATCTGGACCGTCACTCCGTTTTCCGACTAGTCCCGGCTACGTTCTCATTTCCTGAAGAGAATAATGAAAGAAAGGGTGAGCTCAATTAGCCCAGTAAAAAATATTATGACTAAGATAATGCATAATAATTTATCGTTAGCCTTCAACAGTGTTAAACTGATAAAATATAACAAATATCAAGTTTAACTGCAGCGGAACAAGCAATCCATTAGAAGAGTCAAGTAGAGAATAAAATCTACTATCTTCTATGATTTAAAAGGTTTTTCATCACTTTTATCGCTGAGACTCAGCTTAATAAATAAACCACATCATCCCTGCACTACGACTAAGGATATTCATTAGTATCACAACCACAAATTATCCATGCACTACGGGCCAAGGATATTCGTGTATTCATCAATGATCATGATCATGCTAACAACTGTCCATCAATGCACTACGGGCCAATGAGGACTTTTACCACATCATTTGTAACATTACGGTCATGATTATACCGAATAATCCCTGGTCATAATCATACCAAGTCCATCTATGCACTACAGGCCACAGATGACTTTCAACATAATATAAACATGAGGATGATGACAATGATATAAGAATTCAATAAAACAAGTTCAAGAATTAATTTATCCAGGAACCGATAACGTCCAAATTGTCAACATGAGACTGCTTTGTGGAGTAAAATTTAAGAATGCTCAGAAGAATATTTCCATGAAAAGATACTGGATGAAGCGCAAATATCAAGGATATTCCACTAATTTAATAGAGTATAAAAGCCAAAACTTTAACCAACTGAGTATAATAAAGAATGAAATAACAAAAGAATTCACCAGACATGCGATAGACCGCACAGACCGGTTATTTCAACAGAATAATAAATAATAGAACCAAGTCATGCGTAAACGCACAGACAGGATATTCCAACTGAATAATAAAAAATAGAATAAATGAAGAATTCACCATGCATGCGATAGACCGCACAGACATGTTATTCCAACAGAATAATAAATAATAGAACCAGGTCATGCGTAATACGCACAGACAGGATGTTCCAATAGAATAATAAAGAATGGAATAACAGAAGAATTTCACCGTGTATGTGGTACTTCGCATAGACAGGTTATTCCAACAAAATAATAAATAACGGAACCAGGCCATGCGTAATTCGCACAGACAGGATGTTCCAACAGAATAATAAGGGATGAAATAACAATAGCTCTCTTCAAGAACACGAAAGAAATAATACCCCTTACCTTAGAAAAACTGGATACTGGAATAGTGAGGTAGCAGACTTCTCTTCTTCTTTCTCTCTATAATTTATCTCTATAATAATTGCTCTAAATCTTTTTGTGAATTGGTGAGAAATGAAGGAAGAATGAGCTTCTATTTTTAGAAAAATATAGTTTCGATAATTGCACGTTTCGGGGCTCGAAATATTATAGTATAATACCTTCCTCTTTTTCTTTATTTTTAATTTAGTCCTGCAAGTATTAACAAACTTGCACCACCTCCCCTAATAGTAAATAATGTGAATTAATAGTTCATTCATGTGACTCAATAGTATAATCATGTGAAAAAATTAATTACAGTATAGTACCTTCAACTATATCTCTATTTTTAATTTAGTCATGCAAGTATTATCAATCTTGCACCACCTCCCCTAATAGTACATGAATGCGAATCAATAGTACACACATGTGAACAAATAGTTATAAGCATGTGAAATAATAGCAATTAATTGCTTATTTTCTGATTAATTACCCGATTGGTCAATATAACCTCCAGACATCAATTATTATCGAAATAAATATCGATTTCCACTAACACTAATAATCCCAACACAATGGAACTATCAATTCATCTTTAATCAACACAACTTATTCATCATTAATATTATAACTCACAATATTTAATAACCAGGTCGTTCCCAGGAAAGATAGGGCTTTTCGATAAAGATTTCTCCTTATTGGCGCGCAATTAGGTGACCAAACCTCTCCTTGACAGAACTTCTAGACATTGTCAATATTACAAATAATAATATGAATAACTTTACCGTCTCAATTATTAATTTAATAATATAACATATTATACAGATGATACTGTGACAATAATCGAATCAATAATATGAGAGATATGATGCAGCAATTACTGTAGCAATAATTGAGTATAACTGAGTGACTTCTTACGTAAGCATCAATAATCAATACCGTGTGCTACTATGCAATCAAACGTATTACTGTACTTTTACTACCGAGTAGTTCAACAGTTTTAACGGTAACACTTTCGCCGTTATTTTTATAAAAAGATAATTCCGTCATTTTTTAACTACGATAATACTTCCGTTGTGGGGTTCATCAATGATTGTGTCGTCGTACGAATATTCCCCGACCAATTGAATATTATATAACAACTTGCTTATTTTGCAAAATTTATAAATATTACCCCCAACTATAACATTATATCAAATCCACACCATAACATTCAAAAAAATATTTCGAGAAATTTAAATCTTTATTCATAAAATCTGGGGTCTCACAACCGGAGTTTATTGGAGAGCCAAAACCACTTAAGGCGGAAGCGTGGATAAAGCAGATCACCAAGATATTTGGTGTTTTGGGATGCTCCGAGGAGTAAAAGGTTCCATTTACCACCTTTATGTTGCGAGGAGAGGCAGATTACTGCTGGGAATCGATAAAGCGTACTCAACCTGCCGCACTGAAGATGTCTTGGGAGAAGTTCCAAGAACTATTCAACGACAAGTACTTTTTCGAAAGTATTCGTCACATGAAAGAGGTAGAGTTCATCAAGTTGGAGCAGAACAATATGACCGTATCGTAGTACGAAGCTAAGTTTGCCGAGTTGCCCCCGTTTACGTCTCACTTGGTTGATAATTAGGAGAGAATGGTGCGGATGTTTCTAAGAGGTTTGAAACCTGAGATACGTCAATATCTAATTTGTCATAAACTGTGTTTGTATTCAGATGTTGTTAATAGGGCTCAGTTATTGGAGCGCGATAACGAGTCAACTCAACCAAGAGAAAGCAGCCGGCAAAATGATAATACCAGTGGTAGCAGTCATCGAAGCGGTGACAACAAACGTGGAGGGAATCAACATGCCAGAAATGGTAACCACTTTGGTGGTAATCATGGCCAAGACAGTAAAAATTGACAGTTCAAGAAAAGGAGATTCAACAATAATGGAAAGACGTCAGTACCAGCACCCGTTGTTAAGGAAGGTGAACGACCACCTATCATATACTTCAAATGTGGAGGGGAGGGACATATCTGTAAGGCCCTGAATTTTATGAAATGAAAGTATTCAACTTTCTTATAATTATTATTTTATTTCGTAAATGGTTAAATTGATAAAATGTTAAAGTTAAGGGTGAAATATAAAAATTGTTACAAAGTATGCAAGTTGTTATAAAATATTCGTTTGGTTGAGGAATATTCTTTTTATCGGAAAATATCCGTACGACGACACAATCATTGGTGGACCCCACAACGAAAGTATTATTGCAGTTAGAAAACGACATAATTATCTTTTTATAAAAATAACGGCGAAAGTGTTACCGTTAAAACTGTTGAACTACCCGGTAGTAAAAGTACAGTAATACACGTGGTTGCATAGTAGCACACAATATTGATTATTGATGCTTACGTAAGAAGTCACTCAGTTATACTCAATTATTGCTACAGTAATTGCTGCATCATATCTCTCATATTATTGATTCAATTATTGTCACAGTATCATCTGTATAATTTGTTATATTATTAAATCAATAATTGAGACGACAAAGTTATTCATATTATTATTTACAATATTGACATTGTCTAGAAGTTCTGTCAATGAGAGGTTAGATAATTTAATTGCGCACCAATAGGAAGAAATCCTTATCGGAAAGCCCCCTCTTTCTTGGGAACGACCTGTGTGACGCCCCCAAATTAGGTATACAACACCCATTCTGAGTCGCCAAAATACATGGTACAGAAACAACTACATCTTTATTATTACAACACAAGAACTGTGAGTTTAAATACAAATATTGTTATTTAGACAATATCCACACTCAAATAAGTCCTCATTACAATTATTGATACATTATTTCACAAAAATGGTGAGGACTACTACTAAAGTAACTTCTAGAACCATCATTCCATACCCCGACTAGTACTCGCTACATTCTCGCCTCCTGAGAAAAATGGAACAAAAAGGAAAAGGGTGAGCTCAACTAGCCCAGTAAAGAACATTATGACTAAGATAATACAGAACAAATTATCGTTAGTCTTCAACAGGGAAAAATCTAATAGAATACAATAGACAACAAGTTTTAAATCAATAACTGCAGCGGAAACAGCAAACCATTAGAAGAGTCAAGTAGAGAATGAGTTCTACTATCTTCTAAGATTTAAAAGTCCATCATCAATATTTTATCACTGTAACAACAATCAATAACCATCTTTAATCAAATATTCATCTTTGCACTACAGGCCAAAGATATTCATTTGTATCACCAGTCGGTCATGTTCATCTCAACACCTGTTCATCTTTGCACTACGGGCCAAAGATATTCATCAGTTAATCATTCATCTTTGCACTACGGGCTAAAGATATTCAGTAATATCATCATTTAGGACTGAGGATGATGAAAAATATCTTAAAGAAAACGAATCCAGTGAAACAAAATAACAAATATTAAGGATTCGTATTTCGATTTATCCATGTCCAAAAATACCTTATAATTATTCATAGTGAAGTAGAATTCAAGAATGATCAAAACATGGATACAATCAAAGCTAGTACCCAGAATAGATATTTTGGACGAAAAGAAGAAAATTTTATTTTTTGGTGAATAGTAACTCGTGAATAGTAACTCATGAATAGTAACCCCGACGTGAAAAGTTCCAAATTTGATAAAAATTTCTAACCAATATTTCGGCATAATGATATTGAAGAAATAATATCATTTTTGAATAAAATAACATCCCTTACCTCGTAAAGACAGTACTTCTGGTCGGAATACAGGTATAAGGCTGAAAGACACTTGCTCTGATGAATAGAAACTCTCAAAGTATCTAAATACTCACAAAATACACTCAATAATCTAGAGAGAGAAAGAGAGAAAACTTGTTTCTGGTGTGATTTTCAATTCTAACTTAGCCCTCTATTTATAGGAAAATGTTAGCACGCCGAAGCAGACTTAACCTGCAACCTGATGGCTTTACCTGCTACTATTTCCACCCACCACATTTGAATAAAAATCTCAGCACATTTTTTCACCAACCAAGAGTGGGGCCCACCAATTCTAGAATTTTCTATCAAAATGATTAACTCCGAAAATTCAACAATTTCTGAACCAGTCATCTCGTAAAATTCATAATAAATCATACGTTCATTTTTAACGGTTCAAAATTTGTGGACATATACTCAACTTATATATGTATAACATATCCAAAAATTACCACGATCCAACGGTCGGATTAAAAATTATAACCCCCGCAAAATATCTCAAAAACCCTGATTTTTAATACCTCCATTCCGACAAAAATACTGATAAAAACCTCAACATTAACTCCTTCATTTTTAACCACAAAAATATATCCCTCATTTATATCCACAAAAATAAATATTTCCTTATCATATGAATCAATAATTAATTATTCACAAATAATATTACAGAATCACATTTATGACAACCAGGCCGTTCCCAGGAAAGAGGGGGCTTTCCAATAAGGATTTCTCCTTACTGGCGCACAATTAGATGACCAAACCTCTCCTTAGACAGAACTTTCTAGACATTGCCAATAATGTTATCTAATAATATTATTCAAATAATATGAATTATTGATCTGATAATGGGAAATACTGTGTAGTGACAATTATTGAAACAACAGTAATATAAAATATCAACGCAGCAATTATTGAATCAATAAAATAAAATACTGAACAGTAATTACTGTAACCATTATTGAGTAGTGCCTTCTTACGTAAGAATCAATAATTGGTGCAATACAGTGTGCTACTGTGTAACAACGCGTATTACTGTGTTTTAACCACCGGGTATTCCAACAGTATTAACGGTAACAACTACGCCGTTATTAATAAAAAACATATACTTGTCGTTTTCTTCATCCAATCGCTTCCCGTTATGGGGCCCACAAAAGACTGCGCCGTCGTACGAATATTCCCCGACAGGAAGAATATTCCACGACCAAACGAATATTCCCCGACAACAATGAATATTTTATAACCACCTGCTTATTTGAAATATTTGCGCATTTTACCCATAACTAACCTCATTAATCAATTTAACACTTACTATTTCAAAATAATAAATAGAGGGAATTTAAATTTCATTTATTAATAATTTGGGGTCTTACAACCTCCCCTCCTTATGAAATTTCGTCCTCGAAATTGACGTACGTACCTGGTGTTTCGAAAAGATGAGGATACCTCGCTTTCATTTCCGTTTCCAACTCCCAGGTCATTTCCTCAATAGCATGGTTTCTCCACAAAACTTTAACTTGTGGTATGACCTTCGTGCGTAGGACATGCTCCTTTCTATCCAAGATCTTGACATGTACCTCTTCGTACGTTAAGTCTTCAGCTATCTCGTCCGGTTCTAACTCAATAACGTGGTCTGGGTCTTTCACATATTTACGTAACACAGATATATGAAAAATATTATGAACACGAGACATACTTGGAGATAACGCGAGTCTATAGGCCACATTTTCTACTCGGTCAAGAATCTGAAATGGACCAATAAATCGTGGATTGAGCTTTCCTCTCTTCCCAAATCTTGTAACTCCTTTCCATGGAGCCACACGTAACAATACATGATCCCCAATGTCAAATTCCACGTCCTTTCGATGAAGATCCGCATAACTCTTTTGTCGATCCTGTGCCGTTTGTATACGTTGTCGAATCGTTTGGATCTTCTCTGTAGTCATGCGTACCAACTCTGGTCCCAACAATGTTGCTTCACCCACCTCGTCCCAGCATACTGGAGAGCGACACTTTCGTCCATATAATGCTTCAAATGGGGCCACACCTATACTTGCCTGATAACTGTTATTGTAAGAGAATTCCACCAATGGTAGGTACTTATCCCAACTCCCTTTGAAATCTAGGACACAAAGTCTTAATAGATCTTCAAGAGTTTGAATAGTCCTCTCTGATTGTCCGTCCGTTTGAGGATGGTATGCCGAACTAAATCGTAAATCTGTGCCCATAGCTTTTTGCAAGCTAACCCAAAATCTTGAAGTGAATCTTGGGTCACGATCTGAAACTATGGATACTGGCATGCCATGCAGTCTCACAATCTCATCTACGTATATACGAGCAAGACGTTCAAGGGAATAAGTCTCCCGTATCGGCAAGAAATGAGCAGACTTGGTTAATCTATCAACAATAACCCAAATAGCATTTATGCCTTGAGAAACCGTGGGAAGACCCGTAACGAAATCCATGGTAATGTGTTCCCACTTCCATTTCGGAATCTCAAGTGGTTGCAATGGACCCTTTGGCACTTGATGTTCCGCCTTTACACGTTGACAAGTTAAACACCTCGAGATAAACTTTGCAATCTCTCTCTTCATATTATTCCACCAAAATGTATGTCGAAGATCACGATACATTTTGGTACTTCCAGGATGGATTGCAAATGGTGTATTGTGTGCTTCCATCATGATCTTGTACTTCAAATCAGAATTGTTAGGAACACAGAGTCTGGAGTGGACTCGAAGTATTCCTTCTTCATCGATTCTTGCTTCTGGAATAGAACCTTCTTGCACTTTCTTCTTCATACGCATCAGCTCTATGTCCGTAGCTTGAGCAGCTTTAACTTTATCGATTAAAGTCGGTTCTACTCGTATATTTGATATCATCATGTGGGTACTTGGAGCCTTCATCTCTATCTCCATCCTTTGCAAGTCATACAAAATGGGCCTTTGTGTTAACAACATTGCACTCGTACCCGCATATGATCTTCTACTCAATGCGTCAGCTACTACGTTTGCTTTTCCAGGATGATATTGGATGGTATGATCGTAATCTTTCAACAGCTCGAGCCAACGTCGCTGCCGCATGTTGAGTTCCTTTTGGGTGAAGAAATATTTGAGGCTTTTATGATCTGTATAGATCTCCACTTTCTCCCCATACAGGTAGTGTCTCCAGATCTTCAACGCGAAAACTACTGCTGCCAACTCCAAATCATGAGTAGGATAATTCCTCTCATATTCTTTGAGTTGTCGCGAGGCATAGGCTATGACTTTCCCATGTTGCATGAGAACACATCCTAACCCTTTGCCTGAAGCATCACTGTAGATAACAAATCCATCCGAACCAGATGGTATTGTCAGAACAGGTGCCGAAATGAGTCTCCTCTTAAGCTCTTGAAAACTCTTCTCGCATTCCTCGCTCCATACGAATTTGATATCTTTCCGAGTCAGCTGAGTTAACGGGGTAGCGATTCGAGAAAACCTTTCCACGAATCTTCGATAATAACCAGCTAAGCCTAGAAAGCTACGTACTTCGGCCACCGTCTTTGGTTGCTCCCAACTTTGTATTGCTTCAATCTTCGCCGGGTCAACAGATACTCCATGTTTTGACACCACGTGCCCTAGGAAAGCTACTTCCTCAAGCCAGAACTCGCATTTCTTCAACTTAGCATATAACTTGTTTTCACGCAGCCTTTGGAGTACCAGCTTCAAATGATGCTCATGATCTTCACGGCTTTTGGAATATATGAGGATGTCATCAATAAAGACAACAACGAACTGATCCAAATAATCCTTGAATACTCGGTTCATCATATCCATGAAAGCCGCATGAGCATTAGTCAATCCAAAAGACATGACTAGGAATTCATAATGCCCGTACCGAGTTCTGAAGGCAGTCTTTGGAATATCCTCAGTTTTAACCTTCAGCTGATGATATCCAGAACGAAGATCGATCTTTGAAAAGAATTGTGCTCCTTGTAACTGGTCAAACAGGTCATCAATACGAGGTAGCGGATACCTATTCTTAATAGTGACATGGTTTAATTCCCGGTAATCAATACAAAGTCGCATACTCCCGTCTTTCTTCTTTACAAATAAAACAGGAGCACCCCAAGGAGATGTACTAGGACGAATGAAACCGATGTCCAACAACTCTTGTAGTTGGACCTTTAACTCCTGAAGTTCAATAGGAGTCATTCGATATGGGGTTTTAGAAATGGGCTTTGTACCAGGTTCAAGATCAATAAAGAATTCAATTTCTCGTTCCGGGGGTAGACCGGGAAGTTCTTCAGGAAATACGTCAGGAAAGTCAATAACAACATGAATATTATTCAAATTTGACGTGTCTTTATTCAAATCCATAACATGGGCTAAGAAAGCTTGACATCCGTTTTTTAATAAACGAATGGCTTTATGGCTTGATATAACAGTGATTGATTTTAATGGCTTAGTTGTTTGAATTCGTACAACAGGTTGGTTAGGAATATGAAAACTAACAACCTTACGAAAACAATCAATTTTGGCATGATAAGTAGTTAGCCAATCAATCCCTAAAATCACATCAAAATCAAGTATCTTTAAAGAGATAAGGTCAACAGGTAAGGTGATGGTGCCAACTTGGATCACACAAGATTTATAAACAGTGGATGTGATGAAAGTTTCTCCTAACGGAGTCTCCACAGATAAATCAAAGTCTAACTTCTCCGGAGTCAAGTTTAAACGTTGAGCACAAGCAGGAGAGATAAAAGAATGGGTAGAACCGGTATCTAATAAGGTATAAATTTCGCATGAATTTATGATTAGCTTACCCGTGATCACCCCGTTTGGGTTCCTCGCATGTTGACCAGTCACGATAAACGCTCTTCCAGGAACCGTTGACTTTATCTTTTCTGGGACAGCTTTTTGAGTCACCATCCCCGCTGGACTTGGTTTTGCTATAGTGCAATCTCGAGCGATATGTCCTTCCTTTCCACAATTATAACATACCTTAAACTGTTGTGGGCAGTTTGGGCTGATATGTCCTTCTTTTCCGCACTTATAGCATATAATCGGTGGTCGTTCTCCTCCCTTGGAACCAGTTGCTGTTGGTGCTGACGTCTTCGTATTGTCATTGTTGAATCTCCTCTTTTTAAAATCTCCTCCCGACTCGCTTCTTCTATTTTCATAGCCACGATTACCACCAGAGTGGTTGCCTTTCTTGTCTGTATTTTTCTTTCTCCGCTGGTTATCATTGTTCTGATGACTGCTGTCACCGATATGATCCTGGTTGTGGTCCCTCAGTTGACCGTACTCATTATCTCGCTCTAATAATTGAGCCCTGTTGACAACATCTGAATAGAGAGAAAATTTATGAGAAATGAGATATTGACGTATGCCAGGTTTCAAACTTCTCAAAAACATCCTCGTCATACGTTCCTCATTCTCCACCAAATGAGGTGCAAACCTGGACAACTCTGCAAACCTCGCCTCGTACTGATACACCGTCATGTTATTCTGCTCCAGTCTAATAAACTCTACCTCCTTCATATGACGAATACTTTCAGGAAAGTACTTGTCATTGAACAGTTTCTGAAATGTCTCCCAAGACATGCTGAGTGCGGTTGGATGGGTACGCTTCACAGACTCCCACCAGTAATTTGCCTCGCCACGGAACATAAAGGTGGCGAATGGAACCTTCTGTTCCTCCGTGCATCCCAAGACATCGAATATCTTGGTAATTTGCTTGACCCACGTTTTCGCCATGATCGGATCCGGCTTTCCCTTAAATTCTGGTGGTCCCAATTCTTTGAACTGTTTGGCTGTGACAAACCGTGAATTGCTATCATTTCCTCCTGTATTTTGAACACGAGTCTCCCTCGTCTTGTTTTGCATGAATTGCAAAAAACTTCTAAACATTCCATCATTCATCATCTGCTCATTGGTGTTGTTCACAGGAGGAACATTGCCAGCCTGTTGCACGTTCTCCTCGTTGGTAAGCACCGGTGTCTCCACGGTCTCATTTACTCCACTGTTAATATTCTCAGTCGACATTCTCAAATACTGCCATAAAACAAGGGTTAATTAAATAAATTAACAAATCACATAATACCCCTATATTATGACTGACCAATAAATAAGCTTAGGTAGGACACACTAGCGAAGGATTTATTCGTCTCTCCCCTCCTAGTTCTATTCTCCGATCTCCGCCAGAGATCATATCCCTAAGCTCTGATACCAACTGTGACGCCCCCAAAATAGGTATACAACACCCATTCTGAGTCGCCAAAATACATGGTACAGAAACAACTACATCTTTATTATTACAACACAAGAACTGTGAGTTTAAATACAAATATTGTCATTTAGACAATATCCACACTCAAATAAGTCCTCATTACAATTATTGATACATTATTTCACAAAAATGGTGAGGACTACTAAAGTAACTTCTAGAACCATCATTCCATACTCCGACTAGTACTCGCTACATTCTCCCCTCCTGAGAAAAATAGAACAAAAAGGAAAAGGGTGAGCTCAACTAGCCCAGTAAAGAACATAATGACTAAGATAATACATAACAAATTATCGTTAGTCTTCAACAGGGAAAAATCTAATAGAATACAATAGACAACAAGTTTTAAATCAATAACTGCAGCGGAAACAGCAAACCATTAGAAGAGTCAAGTAGAGAATGAGTTCTACTATCTTCTAAGATTTAAAAGTCCATCATCAATATTTTATCCCTGTAACAACAATCAATAACCATCTTTAATCAAATATTCATCTTTGCACTACAGGCCAAAGATATTCATTTGTATCACCAGTCGGTCATGTTCATCTCAACACCTGTTCATCTTTGCACTACGGGCCAAAGATATTCATCAGTTAATCATTCATCTTTGCACTACGGGCCAAAGATATTCAGTAATATCATCATTTAGGACTGAGGATGATGAAAAATATCTTAAAGAAAACGAATCCAGTGAAACAAAATAACAAATATTAAGGATTCGTATTTCGATTTATCCATGTCCAAAAATACCTTATAATTATTCATAGTGAAGTAGAATTCAAGAATGATCAAAACATGGATACAATCAAAGCTAGTACCCAGAATAGATATTTTGGACGAAAAGAAGAAAATTTTATTTTTCGGTGAATAGTAACTCGTGAATAGTAACTCATGAATAGTAACCCCGACGTGAAAAGTTCTAAATTTGATAAAAATTTCCAACCAATATTTCGGCATAATGATATTGAAGAAATAATATCATTTTTGAATAAAATAACATCCCTTACCTCGTAAAGACAGTACTTCTGGTCGGAATACCGGTATAAGGCTGAAAGACACTTGCTCTGATGAATAGAAACTCTCAAAGTATCTAAATACTCACAAAATACACTCAATAATCTAGAGAGAGAAAGAGAGAAAACTTGTTTCTGGTGTGATTTTTAATTCTAACTTAGCCCTCTATTTATAGGAAAATGTTAGCACGCCGAAGCAGACTTAACCTGCAACCTGATGGCTTTACCTGCTACTATTTCCACCCACCACATTTGAATAAAAATCTCAGCACATTTTTTCACCAACCAAGAGTGGGGCCCACCAATTCTAGAATTTTCTATCAAAATGATTAACTCCGAAAATTCAACAATTTCTGAACCAGTCATCTCGTAAAATTCATAATAAATCATACGTTCATTTTTAACGGTTCAAAATTTGTGGACATATACTCAACTTATATATGTATAACATATCCAAAAATTACCACGATCCAACGGTCGGATTAAAAATTATAACCCCCGCAAAATATCTCAAAAACCCTGATTTTTAATACCTCCATTCCGACAAAAATACTGATAAAAACCTCAACATTAACTCCTTCATTTTTAACCACAAAAATATATCCCTCATTTATATCCACAAAAATAAATATTTCCTTATCATATGAATCAATAATTAATTATTCACAAATAATATTACAGAATCACATTTATGACAACCAGGCCGTTCCCAGGAAAGAGGGGGCTTTCCAATAAGGATTTCTCCTTACTGGCGCACAATTAGATGACCAAACCTCTCCTTAGACAGAACTTTCTAGACATTGCCAATAATGTTATCTAATAATATTATTCAAATAATATGAATTATTGATCTGATAATGGGAAATACTGTGTAGTGACAATTATTGAAACAACAGTAATATAAAATATCAACGCAGCAATTATTGAATCAATAAAATAAAATACTGAACAGTAATTACTGTAACCATTATTGAGTAGTGCCTTCTTACGTAAGAATCAATAATTGGTGCAATACAGTGTGCTACTGTGTAACAACGCGTATTACTGTGTTTTAACCACCGGGTATTCCAACAGTATTAACGGTAACAACTACGCCGTTATTAATAAAAAACATATACTTGTCGTTTTCTTCATCCAATCGCTTCCCGTTATGGGGCCCACAAAAGACTGCGCCGTCGTACGAATATTCCCCGACAGGAAGAATATTCCACGACCAGACGAATATTCCCCGACAACAATGAATATTTTATAACCACCTGCTTATTTGAAATATTTGCGCATTTTACCCATAACTAACCTCATTAATCAATTTAACACTTACTATTTCAAAATAATAAATAGAGGGAATTTAAATTTCATTTATTAATAATTTGGGGTCTTACAACCTGGTTGTTAAATATTATGAATTACAATATTAATGATGAATAAGTTCGTGTTGATTAAAGATGAAATTGATAGTTCCATTGTGTTGAAATTATTAGTGTTGGTGAAAATCGACATTTATTTCGATAATAATTGATGTCTGGAGGTTATATTGACCAATCGGGTAATTAACCGAAAAAATGAGCAATTAATTGCTATTAATTCACATGCTTATAACTATGTGTTCACATGTGTGTACTATTGATTCACATGATTTACTATTAGGGGAGTTGGTGCAAGATTGATAATACTTGCATGACTAAATTAGAAATGGAGGTATAGTTGAAGGTACTATACTGTAATTAGTTTTTTCACATGATTATTGTGACAACCTGAGAATTTAAAAAAATTTTAAAATCATAATTGATTAATTTAAGGTTCAATATTAGAACCTAGACTGAAAATAAGTGTATGGATTTGAAGTTTCTGGGAAGAAATTTTAAGGATTTCAAAAATCTTGGACAAGACTGGAATGATTTGATAGACTGTAAGTGATACTATGGTAATGAGGTATATGTTTAGTGTATAAGTATATAAGAAGCTATGTATGTGATTTTATGTGTACATTAATTGTTTATGTGATCAAGGATTGATCGGATAAATTGTAGCGTTAGCAAACCCTAAAGTTATGTTGAAGATGTCATGATTAAGTTAGAAAACTCTAACAAACTGTTAGAAACCCTAACGATATGCTCGGAAACCTAATCTAAGTCCCGGGAATCCGAAACCCTAATTCAGATATTCGAAACCCTAATTCGGGAGCTTAAATGTTAAGTGTAAATGGCTAAGTGTTATAAGTTATGGAATAAAAGGGAAATATCCAAATTGCCCTTCAAGTTATAGGGGAAAAGACCAAATTACCCTTAGTAGGGGTAAAAAGACCAAAGTACCCTCGAGCTTATCTTTTAACAAAAGATAAATACAAATCTTGGTGACTCATCACTAAGATTTGCCATGTGCCTAAATCCATAACATAAATGACTAAATTACCCTTAAATTTGAATGGGAAATTACAAAAGTACCCTTAGTGGGTACGAAATGACCGAAATGCCCTTTTTCTTACTGTTTAAGTAAAAGATTTTGCAATCTTGTGAGTCATCACTCCAAGACTTATCCCATGTGATCTAAATCTCCGAAGATCAGATTTGTTATGCCACCTTGCAACATTACATACATTGTATACATAAATCAAAAGATAAAAGTAAGAAAAGCTTACTTTATCTCTCATTCTTGCCAAGCCTATTCTCTCTCTGCAATTTTGAAATCTAGAGTGATATAGAGTGAGAAACAAAACCTTTATCAGCTCTTAGCCTTCCAAGAAGCAGATCAAGAGTCAGAAATCAAGATCAAAGCATAAAAGGTATAAAATCCTAGCCTTATAAAAATCATGTGATTTCATGTTTGATGTTGTTGTTTGTTGTCTAGAGTTGTGTTAAGGGATGTTATTGAGTGATCCAAGATGTTATATCAAGGATCCATAACATCTAGGAGCCAGAAAATCAAGTTTTGAAAACTGACCAAGAACTCTAATTTTTAGGCCTGACAGCCATATGTCAGGGCCTTTAGATCTGTCTATGTTAAGTGTTAGGTGTGTTAGATGTTATAGATTTGTTCTTTGTCATGAGGAGAGTAGACTGAAAGTGGAATCAACTCCATACCATGTCTAGATCTCAAGATATAAGCAGTCAAACATGGTTGACCGTTCACGAGGACTGAGTTTCTGGGTAACCCAGAAACCCATAACCGGTCTGACAAGTTTTTATGGCTTTTGATCTTGCAGTTGTTTGCTTGTTTGGCCATGTTGTTGTTTTGGTGTTGTAGTATGACATGAGTTCTACACACTCATGCCTTTAGATCACCTAGATCCTTAACAGAATCAAAAATAATGATGGTCAAAGTATCGTTGACCAACTGTTCTTGACGAAATCTGGAAAACCCAGAAATCGTGAAGAACAGCTCCTAACATCACTTTGACCGGCCTTAATCTCTCACCTGTGATGTTTATTAGACTGATATGAGGTTATGTAGTTGTACCCTGACATGTGTTCTACAAAATAGAACCTTTAGTTCACGCGAACAAGCTATAACATGCAAGGTATAAGGATCAAAAGGTAGTCACTTGGACTATTCTTCATTTCTGGGTAACCCAGAAAATGAAGAACAGGTCTGACACGATTTTTAAGGGCTTAGATCTCTCTATTGTTATGTTGTTTAGCTATGAACTCTAGTTGGAATGGTAGTATTACACTTATACTACACTTATGATACCATTAGCTACCCAGAAAATAACAAGAACATGAATCTATTGTTGGTCAAACCTACCACCCTACACACTGCCTATGAACTTCTGGGTTTGGCTCAAGAACACCTATAGCGACGGTTCTGTCGCTATAAGGCCCTTTAGCGACGGTTTTATTTTCTATTTTTCAAAAATTAATTAAAAATAGAAAAAAATGTCTTTTAATTATTAAAAATACATAATAAATTCTGAAAAATTATTTCAAATTCTGAAAAATAGTTTTTAATTATTTAGAGTATATTTCATAAATATTTAATATTTTTGGAATATAAATGGTATTTAATTTATTTAATTATAATATTAAATAAATGATTTAAAAATGATTTTAATACATGAAAAATCATGAAAAATAATATTATGGTATAGGAAAATATTTTAAGTTATTTTTAATGACTTTTAATATTTTATGATGAATTTCATTAATTAATCAATATTAATGATAGTTAACTTATTTAATGAATATATTAAATAAATTATGAAAAAATAGAATTAATGATTTATAAATCATATAAAAATAATTTAAGTGTTATAAAAATATTTTAAGTTATAAAATATAACTTTTGATATTTTGCCATGAAAATATTAATATTTTAATATAAATAGCAATTAATGGATAATAAATTTAAGTGTTTAAAAATCATATAAAGGTGATTTTAAAGTATTAAAAGTACTTTGTGATATTATAAATATATTATAATATTATGACATGTATTTCATTGATATTTGATAATAAATAAATATTAATGATAAAAGAATTATGTAGTATTTAATTCATTTAAATACGAATTTAATGATTGAAAATTTATGATAAATAGTAATAATTATTTAAAAATTATTACGAGCTTATGAAAATATTTCGTCTGTTATTAAAATTATCTGAGTTAATTGTTAAGTGTCTAGGCAGAGTTTAATTGAACTTAAACTCGAATATTGTCCGACTAGACCGTCAGGATGTTAGAATCTTGTTGGATTCAAGTCAGACTGAAATAGTTTGACCTGATATTAGGTCTTATGTGTGTTGTAGACTGATAGGGTTATGTGTTATGTGTTTAGGTTATTCTATGTATATCTATATATATTATAGTATTATATTGTGATAATATTATTCTAATATTGGAGATCTATATTACTAATATTAGGTCTTCTGATAAAGCGTTATAAATTGCGTAGCGGTAATCAACGGTTCAGGCAAGTTTGTTTTACTTAACTCTACTAAGAGTGTTTTATTCATATATGCTTATGGATAATCATTGCTGATTGCCATTGTAGAATTGTACTCTGTACATATTGCATGTATAAGTCAGGTATGAAAGGCTGATCACCTTCATTACCCTTCGGTTCAGATACATTTGTTCATGTTATATATTTATTCAGTCAAAAGTTTGTTCCTGCTAGTTCACAATTATATTGTTGAATTATAGCCAGCTTATTATTCAAATCTTTCAATCATGATATATCGTTATATTATTGAAATTAAACTTGCTGGGCAATCTTATGCTCACCCTTGCTATATCATGATAAACATTACAGATTAAGACAAACGCGTCGGATATAAGGAAAGGTTAAAGATAGTCCAGTTTAAAGTTAATGTGTGCGATTAGATTTGTAAAAGTATTTTATAATAATAATGTTATATGTTAGACAGTTTATGAATTGTGTATAAGTTAAGGTTACTCGACCTTGGGGAATTAAGTGTAAGTTTAATGTATAAACAATTTATGTTTATATCTTCCGCAAATATAGTAATAGTGATAGAATGATCAAACCGGATCCGCGGTGATTCGGGACCTCGAATTCTGGGCCCTCACAATTATACTATTGAGTCACATGAATGAACTATTAATTCACTTGACTTACTATTAGGAAAAGTGGTGCAAGTTTGATAATACTTGCATGACTAAATTAAAAATGAAGAAAAGGAGGAAGGTATTATACTGTAATATTTCGAGCCCCAAAACGTGTAATTATCGAAACTATATTTTCCTATAAATAGAAGCTCATTCTTCCTTCATTTCTCACCAATTCACTAAGTCTCACAAGAGCAATTATTATAGAGAGAAATTATAGAGAGAAAGAAGAAGAGAAGTCTGCTACCTCACTATTCTAGTATCCAGTCTTGTTTTGAGGTAAGGGGTATTATTCTTTCATATTCATGAAGAGAGTTATTTTCTTTCAATACTAGTAAGGGTTGTTATTCCATTCTTTATTATTATATTGGAATAACTTGTCTATGCGAAGTACCGCATACATGGTAAAATTCTTCTGTTATTCCATTCTTTATTATTCAGTTGGAATAACCTGTCTGTGCGGTCTATCGCATGCCTGGTGAATTATGTTGTTATTCCATTCTTTATTATTCTGTTGGAATATCCTGTCTGTGCGGATTACGCATGACCTGGTTCCGTTCTTTATTATTCTGTTAGAATATCCTGTCTGTGCGGATTACGCATGACCTGGTTCCATTCTTTATTATTCTATTAGAATAACCTGTCTATGTAGATTACCGCATGCATGGTGAATGATCCTTCGTATTCATTCTTTATTAAATTGTAGAAATGATCTGTCTACGTGGATTACCACATGGCGGGTGAAAATCCATTTGCAGTTTCGTATATTCTATTATACTTGTATGAGATATCATTTCTTTTGTACTCGTCATGAAATATCATTTTCTTTGGTATTTTTTCTTTTACGAGTTACTATTCACGGGTTACTATTCACCCGATTACTATTCACTCTAGTATTATTCACTCGGGTATTCGGGGCACTTTTCGTGCCGGAGTACTATTCATGGGTTACTATTTACCTGATTACTATTCACTCTAGTATCATTCACTCGGGTATTCGGGACACTTTTTGTGTAGGGATACTATCCACGGGATACTATCCACGGGATACTATTTCCGAAGTACTATTCACGGGGTACTATTCACTCGAGTACTATTCACCCAGGGTACTATTCATGATAAAAAAAAATTGATTCATTTTCGGTCTAAATTATTTTTGGTACAATATTATTTTTGAATTTTACTCCACAAAGCAGTATCATGTTGACAATTTGGACGTTATTGATTTCTAGATAAATTAAATTATAAATCTTTAAAATTTATCCTTGAACTTGTTTTATTGAATTGTCATCATCCTCATGCTTATATTATGTTCAAAGTCATCTTTGGCCGTAGTGCATAGATGGACTTGGTATGATTATGACCAGGGATTATTCGGTATAATCATGACCGTAATGTTACAAATGATGTGGTAAAAGTCCTCATTGGCCCATAGTGCATTGATGGACAGTTTTTGGTATGATCATGACCATGGGTTTTCTTCGACCAAGGGTGCAAAGATGAATTATTTTATAGCATGATCAGGACCGTTGATGAAAACACGATTATCCTTGGTCCGTAGTGTATAGATAATTCGTGGTCGTGATACTAAAGAATATCCTTGGCCCGTAGTGCAGGGATGATTCGATGATGTGGATTATTTATTAAGCTGAGTCTCAGCGATAAAATTGATGATAAACTTTTTAAATCATAGAAGATAATAGATATCATGTTCTACTTGACTCTTCTAATGGATTGTTTATTCTGCTGCAATTGTTGATCTAAAACTTGTTGTCTATTATATTCTATCAGTTGTTATATTGTTGAAGGCTAAGAATAATTTATTTTGCATTATCTTAGTCATAATATTTCTTACTGGGCTAGTTGAGCTCACCCTTTTACTTTCATTATTCTCTTCAGGAAATGAGAATATAGCTGGGACTAGTCAGGGAACAGAGTGACGGTCCAGATGTTTGCATTAGTAGTCCTCACTATTTTGTGAAGTAGTGTGAAAATAAATGTAATAATATTGAATTTGAATTTGTATATTGTCTAGAAGATAATATTCGTTTTGAAACTCCCAGCTTATATTTTGTCGTATTTTACACGAAAGTTGTATAATTAAGTTGTATTTGAATTTTGTACCATGTATTTGGCGACTCAAGATGGGTGATGTATACCTATTTTAGGGGCGTCACAGTTGGTATCAAAGCTTAGGGATATGATCCCTGGCTGAGATGTGCGACAAGAACTAGGAGGGGAGAGACGGGGAATTCATTCGCTAGTATGACCTACCTAAGTTTATTTAGTATTTAATTGGTCGGTCAGAGTATAGGGATAATATGTGATATGCTAATTAACCCTTGTTTTGTGGCAGTATTTGAGAATGGCAGCTGAAAATGTTAACAATAGAGTGAATGAGATCGTGGAGACACCTCTAGTCACTAACCAAGATAATGTGATGTCAGGCGAATAAGGGATTAGAGATATCCATGTGGTGAGTGAAGAATTGATAGTTGCACCCGAGATAGTCGCAGAGGTAGCAGCTGAGAGTGAGGAAGAAGATGAACCTGAGGAGAATTTATTAGAAGAATTTTATGATCGAAATTTAGAATTGCAAAATCGTATCCATGAGTTAGAAGAGCAAGCTGAAGAACGGCAGGCGGTCGTGGAGCAAAAGGATGCAACAATTCAAGCTTGTGTTACCCGATATGTGATGCTTGAACAGAAGCACTCTTTGGCAAAGTATAAGATGATAAACCTGGAATCTGAGCTGAAAGAAGAAGTAACTGAATGAGTGAGAATGAGTGATGCATGGGTAAAAGTCGCACGACGCGCTGATATTGTGGAAAGAGATGTCCGATCTAAGAAGGCTAAAATAGATGATATGTATTTCTCTTTTTGGACAGCAATTGAGAGAACCCAACATCGAGTTTTGAATTACCATGTACATTGCGGTCAACCCCAATTCGATATGGATCAACGATTAATGATTCAGATCATGAAACAAGAGTACGATGAAGCAGTTGAGGGTGAAATATGCCCTATAGCGAAAGTCAATTCTAGCGGTAATGATGACACCAAAGGCTGTCCCAGCTAAGTCAAAATCGGTGGTTCAAGTGAGAGCGTTTTTCGTGACTTCTCAAAAAGCGAGTAAGCCGAACGAAGTTAGCACGGGTTAGTTAATTATAAATTTTTGCGAAATCTATACCTTATTAGATACCGGTTCTACCCATTCTTTTATCTCTTGCTTGCGCTCAACGTTTAAATTTGTCTCCGGAGAAATTAGAGTTTGGCTTATCGGTTTAAACTCCGTTAGGAGAAACCTTCGTTACCTCTACTGTTTATAAATCTTATTTGATTCAAATCGATACCCTCACGTTTCCTGTCGATCTTATCTCTTTGAAAATACTTGCCTTTGATGCGATTTTAGGAATCGATTGGTTAACTACTCATCATGATTTTCGTAAGGTTGTTAGCTTTCATATTTCTAACCAACCTGTTATGCAAATTCAAGCAACCAAACCACTAAAGCCAATCACTGTCATATCAAGCCATAAGTAAAGAGTCTCGAGCCTTTATCTGGTGACTTCCTTGTGTGGAATGCGCCGATGCCAGACTATCCGTAGGGGACGTTGTGAATGACGATGGCAAGTTGATAGGTATCAATGCGACGTACTGTCCACGTCTTGGATGAGAGTCACAGTTTTGAATGATATTTCTATTGTTAATAAATTTCCTGACGTATTCTTGAAGACTTCCTAGCCTACCCCTAGAGCGTGAAATCGAATTTTGTATTGACCCCAGTACAAAACTCATTTCTAAAACCCTTAAATATTTCTTCAACCAAAACGAACGTATCATGCGTCAAGGACGTTGGCTCGAGCTGTTGAAGATTACGACTATACCATTCAATATCATCGTAGAAGAGCGAACGTGGTAGTTGACGCATTGAGTAGAAGATCGTATGCGTTTACGAGTGCGATGTTGTTAACACAAAAACCCATTTCGTATAACTTACAAATAATGAAGATAGAGTTAAAGACTCTAGGAACCCACGTGAAGATAACAAATATACGATTAGAATCGACTTTAATTGATAAAGTTAAAGTCGCTCAAGCTACATACTCAGAGCTGGTGAATGTGAAGAACAAAGTTCAAGAGGGCATTATTCTAGAAGCAAGAATCGACGAAGAGAGGAAATCTCAACCCTCGATTTAATTGGCCCATTTGAAATCCTCGATCGAGTAGGAACTGTGGCCTATAGACTCATTTTACCGCCAAGTATGTCACGTGTTCATAACATTTTTCACGTATCGATGTTACATAATTATGTGGACGACCCGAACCACATTATGGAATTAGAACTAGACGAGATAGCAGAAGATTTAACGTATGATGAGATACGTGTTAAAATCTTGGATAAGAAGGATCATATTAAACACTCAAAGGTTATACCTCAAGAGTTGGAAAATGAAATGAAGTCAAGGTATCCTCACCTCTTCGGCATACCAGGTACGCACGTAAATTTCGAGGGCGAAATTTCGTAAGGAGGGGAGATTGTAAGACCCCGAATTTTATGAAATGAAAGTAATCAATTTTCTTATAATTATTATTTTATTTCATAAATGGTTAAATTGATAAAAGGTTAAAGTTAAGGGTGATATATGAAAATTGTTACAAAGTATGCAAGTTGTTATAAAATATTCGTTTGGTCGAGGAATATTCTTTTTGTCAGGAAATATCCGTACGACGGCACAATCATTGGTGGACCCCACAACGGAAGTATTGTCGTAGTTAGAAAATGATTGAATTATCTTTTTATAAAAATAACGGCGAAAGTTGTGACACCCCCAAATCCAGGTACTTCGATTCCACGGGATTTGGTGTTCACTGTACAAATATCATCTATCTATTTACCCATTAAAATGCAAACCATGCAATAGATAGAAATAAATCTTCCCCTTATGGGGTTACATCATCTGAATAATAAACATAATCCCAGGTCATACTAACCTTAAACATCTGTGCGGAAACATAAACAAATAAGTCTTAACAACATCATTAACTTAAGTCTTAAACAGAAATACATCATCATATAACACAATAAGTCTTCATCACTTGTTAATCTTGCCCTTGCCTTTGCTAGTAGAAGACTCGTCGGACATTTCGTTCTTGACTGCAATGTTATTATTACGCAAGAGTGAGCACTATTGCCCACAAGTAAAATAATGAAATAACAATATGAAATTATCCAAAGGAAGTTTGATTTGGATAATTCAATAAGGGTTCAGAAATTTAGAACATTCATCAACTATGGACTAGTCGAATCAATAAGGGTTCGCTAGTCTAATAAGGTTCAACAATAATGATAATTAAATTGAATAATAATCTCAAGAAGTATACAATAGAACAAATATTGTATAACAAATTCATACTTTGAAAGGATAATCAATCTTTAATATAATAATTCGAACTTGAATAATAGTAATGAGAATTTACTCAAGGTAAATAATAAACTTGAACAATGATAACAAGTAGAGGTAGGAAACTTGCCTCGTGCGTAGATTACACTTTAACTAAACTCGTTCTTTGATTTAACTCCTACATATCAATTACGTTCACAATACCAGTCAATTATAACTTACTAAACATCACACGTATATTCTTTGTCTAACTTGAATTCAGGACTATACTTAGTCATATTACCATACTTGTTTCCACATAATATTACACTATACGAACAACAAGCTAAGTATATAATCAACAATTCAATCAACATGTAATTGTCTTCTTGACTTGGTAAAAACTCACTTTAATATCTCATTATATATCTAACAAGTTTTTATATTCATTAGACTAGGTTACTAACACATTTCTATATTAAAAAAATACATTTTCTGGACATTCTGCTAAGTGGCGCTGCGACGTCACTTTTGTACTGGGTCTTGGCGCTGCGGCCTGGTACTTGGCGCTGCGGCGCGGGAAATGAACTAGGAGTTGGCGCCGCGGCGCGACACTCCAGACTCTGAATTCCCAGTTCGCGAAGAACACAGAATTCAGCGAAATAAACACTACATAATCATAAATTCTCCAAATTAAACATACCCATATGTTAGAATTCATATATAGTCAATATCCAACATTTATAGAGTGATTTTAACCCATTAAAACACATAATCACATAATTAAATTATGCAAATTATACTGTTCTTGATGTTCTTGAAGTGTTGAACATAAATTCCTAAAATTCAACGCCACAGATTCGTTGTAAAACCAAATCCAACCATTCAATTTTCGTTTTGTTCGTTTTATCATGCATAATCACATATAAGTGGAAATTTTGTAGAAAAATTTATGGTTGACATATTAAAATTACATATAAGGGTCGTATGACCATATACCGTACTCTGTAAATTTTTGAAATAACAAGTCATAATATTATGAAACTTATGATATAGAATCATATACAATATATATAAAACATGCTATATGTAAGACCCCAAATTTTATGAAATAAAAGTATTCAATTTTTCTTATAATTACTATTCAGTAAATGGTTAAATTGATAAAAGTTTAAAGTTATGAGTGAAATATGATTTTTTTTCAAAATAAGCAAGTGGTTATAAAATAATCATTGTTGTCGGGGAATATTCGTTTGGTCGTGGAATATTCTTTTTGTCGGGGAATATTCGTACGACGGCGCAACTATTTGTGGGCCCCATAACAGAATAACTGTCGGGTGAAGAAAATGACAAATTTGAGTTTTTACAAATAACGGCGTAGTTATTACCGTTAACACTGTTGGAATACCCGGTGGTTAAAATACAGTAATACGCGTTATTGCACAGTAGCACACGATATTGCACAGTATTTTTGAAATTATTGATTCTTACGTAAGAAGGCACTACTCAATAATTGTTACAGTAATTACTGTTCAATATTTTATTTTATTGATTCAATAATTGCTACGTTGAAATTTTGTATTATTGTTGTTCAATAATTGTTGCTGCACAGTATTTCCCATTATCAGATCAATAATTCATATTATTTGAATAGTATTATTAGATAGCATTATTGACAATGTCTAGAAAGTTCTGTCTAAGGAGAGGTTTGGTCATCTAATTGCGCGCCAGTAAGGAGAAATCCTTATTGGATAGCCCCCTCTTTCCTGGGAACGGCCTGGTTGTCATAAATGTGATTCTGTAATACTATTTGTGAATAATTAATTATTGATTCATATGATAAGGAAATATTTATTTTATGTGGATATAAACGAGGGATATATTTTTGTGGTTAAAAATGAAGGAGATAATGTTGAGATTTTTATCCGTATTTTTGTCGGAATGGAGGTATTAAAAATCAGAGTTTTTGAGATATTTTGCGGGGGTTATAATTTTTAATCCGACCGTTGGATCGTGGTAATTTTTGGATATGTTATACATATATAAGTTGAGTATATGTCCACAAATTTTGAACCGTTAAAAATGAACGTATGATTTGTTATGAATTTTAAGAGGTGGCTGATTCGGAAATCAGGTTATAAATCATTTTTGCTGGAAAATTCTAGAATTGGTGGGCCCCACTTGTGGTTGGTGAAGAAATGTGCTGAATTATATTTCAAATGTGGTGGGTGGGAATAGTAGCAGGTAAAGCCATCAGGTTGCAGGTCAAACCTACCAAAATTTTCCTATAAATAGAGGGCTAAGTTAGAATTGAAAATCACACCAAAAACATAAGTTTTCTCTCTTTCTCTCTCTAGATTATTGAGTGTATTTTGTGAGTATTTAGATACTCTGTGAGTTTCTATTCATCAGTGCAAGTTTCCTTCAGCATCATATCCGATATCCAGTCAGAAGTACTGCTCTTTTGAGGTAAGGGATAGTAAGGGATAGTAAGGGATATTAAGGGATTTTAAGGGTTGTTATGATTTTCAGTTTCGTAATTTTTCTGATCTTCAAAAATTATGGAAAAATTTAGAATGATATTTTGATGAGTTTTATTGATTGTGTCCAAAAATGGTGATTTTTGGATGTATAGATTAAGAGTTATGAATTTTACGGGAAAAGACTATTTTAAAAGTAACCGCTTATAATTCCTTGTGGTTAACTCCAAAATTGATAAAATTTTTATTGGGAGTACATGTGTATGATAGAAGTATACTCTGTAAATTTCAGAATTTTTGGACAAAAGTATAATTTTTGATAAATGTCTAAATATTCGGTGGTTTTGGCCATATGAAAAATAGTAAATGACTTTTAAAAATTCTGAGAAAAATATATGTTCACTATGGGACTATATTATGCTAAATCTCAGAAAAGAAATATTTTTGGAACTGATTTGGTATTTTTCATAAAAATGGTCTAGTTATGAGTAAATAAATTAAATATGTTTTGTGAAGAAAGAAAATTGGAAAATAGGATTTTATGGCTTGAGAATCCTATATGAGGTATATGCAGATTTTTGATGAGGGTTTTGGTTATTGATGATGAAATTGTAAGAGTTTGCATTTTATGATGATTAAATGCATTATTTAGTAAAGTGTAAACAATTAAAATAAATTGTTTATAAGCTTAAGAAATATTATTCTTTCAATATCATTATACCAAAATATTGGTATGTATTTTATTGTGGAATTTCTACCTTTTTGTGTCGAGTTTACTATTCACGAGTTACTATTCATGAGTTACTATTCACGAGTTACTATTCACGATAAAAATTAGTTTCTTTTTCTAACCAAATTATAGTTGATTTACGAATATTACTCTTGAGATTAAAACTATATGTTGATTATATTATTTTTATTATCATATATAACATTTTTATAACCCTAATGATGATATTTCTCTTTCACTTGAGTGTAAAGATGGGTAGATTTTTGGTATGATCATGACTATGGGTTCTCTTTGGCCAGTAGTGCAAAGTTGAATTGTTGATTGGTATGATCATGACCATTGAATTTATAATTGAATATCTTTAGCTTAAGTGCAAAGGTGAAATGATCAACATGGTTATAATTATTGTTTATATAAATTCTGAAATGATTATATATTTCTTTGAGATATGAATATATTTGGCCTGTAGTGCAAATATGAATTGTTGAGGAATATCTTTGGCCTGTAGTGCAAAGATAAATTGTTGATGAATATCTTTGGCCAGTAGTGCAAAGATGAACTGTTGATGAATATCTTTGGCCTGTAGTGCAAAGATGACTTGTTGATGAATATCTTTGGCCCGTAGTGCAAAGATGAAATTATTAGTATGATTATGAACAGGAACTGTGATTTGGTATAACCATGATGTTTGATGTTTCAGGTGATGAAAATTATCTTCGTCCTAGATGAGAAGAGGAATTTAGAACTACAGTTATGATTATGAGTTATTCATATGATTGTGGACCAGAATTGTTGATTGATGTTACAGGGATAAAACATTGTTGGTGGATTTTTAACATGGAGAAAATAATAGACTTTATAGTCTATTTGACTCTTCTAATGGATTGCTCGTTCCGCTGCAACTATGGTTGAAATTTTTATCATTTACCATATGTTCTAAATCTCTGATTTATTATTGATGAAGGCTATTGATAATTTAATTATCTTTAGTCATGATATTCTTTACTGAGCTAGTTGTGCTCACCCTTTTGCTTCACAATTCCTTTCAGGTAATAAGAGTGTAGCTGGGTCGAGCGGGGGTAACAAGGGAATAGAACGGTGGTCATCATTTAGTAGTTATATTTGGTGAAGAAAATAGGGTGAGGCGAACCCAACGTTGGAAGGGTGTTTTGTCACTATCATACAAGATGTCTAATGACATACAACCTCGTGTCATCATAGGACAGGGTTGTGCTCATCCACTTGCTGAGTATCTTTACGAGCACTACCTATATAATCTTGGTGTTTGTTTGAAGTATAATTCTCAATTAGAGACAGTGGAGATAATGATAAGTCAAGAGAAGACTCACCATTGGGAAGAATATGATAGTAATCTTCTCGTTTTTCTTTGGGGTCTATTGGGTCAACCAAGAATAATTCTGTGGCCATATGATATCTATCATAACCTAGACGCGTGGCCTCCCATGTACGAAGGTTTTCTTGAGCACTTCCCAAAGATTCTAATTTCTAAAACAGTTTTTGACTATACCTTTATGTAAGGTGTTATTGTGAGGTGATGTCCACGGTTGGAACATGAGTCACATTTGGTATATATTTGTATCCAAACTCACAGCATATGTGTTGTTGTATTTTGCACGACAATTGTTGTAATAAAGTTGTAGTTATTTTCTGTACCATGTATTTGACGACTCAGAATGGGTTGGGTGGAATGAACCTATTTTGGGGTCGTTACATTTGGTATCAGAGCTATAAGTAAAGAGCCCCGAGCCTCTCGCTGGTGACTTCCTGTTGATGGGGGATGCACCGAAGCCAGACTCTCCGTAGGGGACGCCGTTCTGCGGTGGCAGTATCAATGTAAGGTGCTGACATAGGTTGGTGTCCAGAGTTACATTTGGTATCAGAGCTTAGGGATATGATCTCTGGCGGAGATCGGGGAATAT
The DNA here is from genome assembly GCA_016801055.1 of Panax notoginseng. Taxonomy (NCBI): domain Eukaryota; kingdom Viridiplantae; phylum Streptophyta; class Magnoliopsida; order Apiales; family Araliaceae; genus Panax; species Panax notoginseng. The sequence continues at coordinate 183,243,233 of CM029019.1, forward strand.
AACTAGGAGGGGAGAGATGAGTAAATCCTTCGCTAGTGTGTCCTACCTAAGCTTATTTGTTGGTCAGTCATAATATTGGGATATTATGTGATATGTTAATTTGTTCAATTAACCCTTATTTTGAAGCTGTATTCTAGAATGATATCTGAAATACAGGAGATGAGCAATGGAGAAATCATGATGATAGGGAAGATGGAATCTGAAATGAAAGTAAGGTATTCTCAACTCTTTGAAATACCAGGTACGTAAATTTCGGGGACGAAATTTCATAAGGAGGGGAGATTGTAAGACCCCGAATTTTATGAAATAAAAGTATTCAATTTTTCTTATAATTACTATTCAGTAAATGGTTAAATTGATAAAAGTTTAAAGTTATGAGTGAAATATGATTTTTTTTCAAAATAAGCAAGTGGTTATAAAATAATCATTGTTGTCGGGGAATATTCGTTTGGTCGTGGAATATTCTTTCTGTCGGGGAATATTCGTACGACGGCGCAGCTATTTGTGGGCCCCATAACAGAATAACTGTCGGGTGAAGAAAATGATAAATTTGAGTTTTTACAAATAACGGCGTAGTTGTTACCGTTAACACTGTTGGAATACCCGGTGGTTAAAATACAGTAATACGCGTTATTGCACAGTAGCACACGGTATTGCACAGTATTTTTGAAATTATTGATTCTTACGTAAGAAGGCACTACTCAATAATTGTTACAGTAATTACTGTTCAATATTTTATTTTATTGATTCAATAATTGCTACGTTGAAATTTTGTATTATTGTTGTTCAATAATTGTTGCTGCACAGTATTTCCCATTATCAGATCAATAATTCATATTATTTGAATAGTATTATTAGATAGCATTATTGACAATGTCTAGAAAGTTCTGTCTAAGGAGAGGTTTGGTCATCTAATTGCGCGCCAGTAAGGAGAAATCCTTATTGGAAAGCCCCCTCTTTCCTGGGAACGGCCTGGTTGTCATAAATGTGATTCTGTAATATTATTTGTGAATAATTAATTATTGATTCATATGATAAGGAAATATTTATTTTATGTGGATATAAATGAGGGATATATTTTTGTGGTTAAAAATGAAGGAGTTAATGTTGAGATTTTTATCCGTATTTTTGTCGGAATGGAGGTATTAAAAATCAGGGTTTTTGAGATATTTTGCGGGGGTTATAATTTTTAATCCGACCGTTGGATCGTGGTAATTTTTGGATATGTTATACATATATAAGTTGAGTATATGTCCACAAATTTTGAACCGTTAAAAATGAACGTATGATTTGTTATGAATTTTAAGAGGTGGCTGATTCGGAAATCAGGTTATAAATCATTTTTGGTGGAAAATTCTAGAATTGGTGGGCCCCACTTGTGGTTGGTGAAGAAATGTGCTGAATTATATTTCAAATGTGGTGGGTGGGAATAGTAGCAGGTAAAGCCATCAGGTTGCAGGTCAAACCTACCAAAATTTTCCTATAAATAGAGGGCTAAGTTAGAATTGAAAATCACACCAGAAACATAAGTTTTCTCTCTTTCTCTCTCTAGATTATTGAGTGTATTTTGTGAGTATTTAGATACTTGTGAGTTTCTATTCATCAGTGCAAGTTTCCTTCAGCATCATATCCGATATCCAGTCAGAAGTACTGCTCTTTTGAGGTAAGGGATAGTAAGGGATAGTAAGGGATATTAAGGGATTTTAAGGGTTGTTATGATTTTCAGTTTCGTAATTTTTCTGATCTTCAAAAATTCTGGAAAAATTTAAATGATATTTTGATGAGTTTTATTGATTGTGTCCAAAAATGGTGATTTTTGGATGTATAGATTAAGAGTTATGAATTTTATGGGAAAAGACTATTTTAAAAGTAACCGCTTATAATTCCTTGTGGTTAACTCCAAAATTGATGAAATTTTTATTGGGAGTACATGTATATGATAGAAGTATACTCTGTAAATTTCAGAATTTTTGGACAAAAGTATAATTTTTGATAAATGTCTAAATATTCGGTGTTTTGGCCATATGAAAAATAGTAAATGACTTTTAAAAATTCTGAGAAAAATATATGTTCACTATGGGACTATATTATGCTAAATCCCAGAAAAGAAATATTTTTGGAACTGATTTGGTATTTTTCATAAAAATAGTCTAGTTATGAGTAAATAAATTAAATATGTTTTGTGAAGAAAGAAAATTGGAAAATAGGATTTTATGGCTTGAGAATCCTATATGAGGTATATGCAGATTTTTGATGAGGGTTTTGGTTATTGATGATGAAATTGTAAGAGTTTGCATTTTATGATGATTAAATGCATTATTTAGTAAAGTGTAAACAATTAAAATAAATTGTTTATAAGCTTAAGAAATATTATTCTTTCAATATCATTATACCGAAATATTGGTATGTATTTTATTGTGGAATTTCTACCTTTTTGTGTCGAGTTTACTATTCACGAGTTACTATTCATGAGTTACTATTCACGAGTTACTATTCACGATAAAAATTAGTTTCTTTTTCTAACCAAATTATAGTTGATTTACGAATATTACTCTTGAGATTAAAACTAGATGTTGATTATATTATTTTTATTATTATATATAACATTTTTATAACCCTAATGATGATATTTCTCTTTGACTTGAGTGTAAAGATGGGTAGATTTTTGGTATGATCATGACTATGGGTTCTCTTTGGCCAGTAGTGCAAAGTTGAATTGTTGACTGGTATGATCATGACCATTGAATTTATAATTGAATATCTTTAGCTTAAGTGCAAAGGTGAAATGATCAACATGGTTATAATTATTGTTTATATAAATTCTGAAATGATTATATATTTCTTTGAGATATGAATATATTTGGCCTGTAGTGCAAATATAATTGTTGATGAATATCTTTGGCCTGTAGTGCAAAGATAAATTGTAGATGAATATCTTTGGCCAGTAATGCAAAGATGAACTGTTGATGAATATCTTTGGCCTGTAGTGCAAAGATGACTTGTTGATGAATATCTTTGGCCCGTAGTGCAAAGATGAAATTATTAGTATGATTATGAATAGGAACTGTGATTTGGTATAACCATGATGTTTGATGTTTCAGGTGATGAAAATTATCTTCGTCCTAGATGAGAAGAGGAATTTAGAACTACAGTTATGATTATGAGTTATTCATATGATTGTGGACCAGAATTGTTGATTGATGTTACAGGGATAAAACATTGTTGGTGGATTTTTAACATGGAGAAAATAATAGACTTTCTAGTCTATTTGACTCTTCTAATGGATTGCTCGTTCCGCTGCAACTATGGTTGAAATTTTTATCATTTACCATATGTTCTAAATCTCTGATTTATTATTGATGAAGGCTATTGATAATTTAATTATCTTTAGTCATGATATTCTTTACTGAGCTAGTTGTGCTCACCCTTTTGCTTCACAATTCCTTTCAGGTAATAAGAGTGTAGCTGGGTCGAGCGGGGGTAACAAGGGAATAGAACGGTGGTCATCATTTAGTAGTTATATTTGGTGAAGAAAATAGGGTGAGGCGAACCCAACGTTGGAAGGGTGTTTTGTCACTATCATACAAGATGTCTAATGACATACAACCTCGTGTCATCATAGGACAGGGTTGTGCTCATCCACTTGCTGAGTATCTTTACGAGCACTACCTATATAATCTTGGTGTTTGTTTGAAGTATAATTCTCAATTAGAGACAGTGGAGATAATGATAAGTCAAGAGAAGACTCACCATTGGGAAGAATATGATAGTAATCTTCTCGTTTTTCTTTGGGGTCTATTGGGTCAACCAAGAATAATTCTGTGGCCATATGATATCTATCATAACCTAGACGCGTGGCCTCCCATGTACGAAGGTTTTCTTGAGCACTTCCCAAAGATTCTAATTTCTAAAACAGTTTTTGACTATACCTTTATGTAAGGTGTTATTGTGAGGTGATGTCCACGGTTGGAACATGAGTCACATTTGGTATATATTTGTGTCCAAACTCACAGCATATGTGTTGTTGTATTTTGCACGACAATTGTTATAATAAAGTTGTAGTTATTTTCTGTACCATGTATTTGACGACTCAGAATGGGTTGGGTGGAATGAACCTATTTTGGGGTCGTTACACTATACTACTCGTATTATTACATATAAACATATAACAACACAATCTCCAATTACAGAGATTTACAGAATGTATGAAAGTCATTTTATAAAACTAAATGACGTAACAATGAAAATTGGGTTGGAGAGAATTACCCAAGCGTAAAGCGTAGATTAGTAGGGAATGAATTCCTTCTCAACTCTTCTTCAATCATAATTCTCCCTCAACACTTCTCAATCTCTCTCTGAAACTCTCTCTGTTTCTACTTTTCTAGACTTAGGAAAAATAATGAAGAAGAAGGAAAAGAAAACGTAAACTAAATAAGGAACAACTGACGCGTTGGTGGTCAGTTACCCAGTCATGGGTTAACTGCCCCCAACTCCCTTTAGGGCCATGTTTGTCTAGCTAGAATAGGTTTCAAAAACCATTTAATTTACTAAAGCTTTATCATATAGTTTAATTAATGTCACACTCCTTCATAAAATAATCAATATCTTATTTAATTTATTTTAAATAAAATATAATAATTTCTCATTAATTCACATAGTCACATAATTAAATTTCTCATTGATTAATAATGTCACATTCTTAAATCTCTAATTAATAATTAAATTAATTAAAATAACACTAGGCTTATTAAATATTTCTTTTAATACAATAAGCTCACATAATGACATACTTCGAATAACAAAATTTCTCCACATTAATTTAATAAATATAACACATATAATTAAATTAATCTACCACAATTTCATCAATTAATTATTTAATCTAATAATTAATTCATCGAAAAATATTTATTCAATCCAATAAATATTAAAATTAATTACAAAATCTCGGTTGTCACAAAAGTGTTACCGTTAAAACTGTTGAACTACCTGATAGTAAAAGTACAGTAATACGCGTGGTTGCATAGTAGCACACAATATTGATTATTGATGCTTACGTAAGAAGTCACTCAGTTATACTCAATTATTGCTATATTAATTACTGCATCATATCCCTCATATTATTGATTCAATTATTGTCACAGTATCATCTGTATAATTTGTTATATTATTAAATCAATAATTGAGATGACAAAGTTATTCATATTATTATTTGCAATATAGACAATATCTAGAAGTTCTGTCAAGGAGAGGTTAGATAATCTAATTGCGCGCCAATAGGGATAAATTCTTATCGGAAAGCCCCCTCTTTCCTGGGAATGACCTGGTTGTTAAATATTGTGAATTATAATATTAATGATGAATAAGTTCGTGTTGATTAAAGATGAAATTGATAGTTCCATTGTGTTGGAATAATTAGTGTTGGTGAAAATCGACATTTATTTCGATAATAATTGATGTCTGGAGGTTATATTGACCAATCGGGTAATTAATCGGATAAATGAGCAATTAATTGCTATTAATTCACAAATTTATAACTATGTGTTCACATGTGTTCACATGTGTGCACTATTGAGTCGTCGGAAGGCCAACCACGAAGTCCATTGTAATATGTTCCCATTTCCATTATGGGATCTGCAACGGTTGTAGCAATCCACTCGGTCTCTGATGTTCTGCTTTCACTTTCTGACAAGTCTGACACTTGGCAACACATTCTGCAACATCACGTTTCAAATTCGGCCACCAGAAATGTTGTCGAAGATCTTGGTACATCTTGGTACTACCAGGGTGAAATGAATATCGTGAACTATGAGCTTCACTCAAAATGTCTTCCTTAATCTCTTGTACTGGCGGTACCCAAATTCTGCTTTCAAATCTCAGTATTCCTTCCTTATCCATCTTAAATCTTTGTTTGGTTCCTTCAGATATCTTCTTTGTTACCTTTTTACATTCTTCGTCCTGAAGCTGAGCCTCCTTTACTTTATCTAGTAGAGTTGTACCAGATTGCATCTGAAATAGCTTCTCATCAATCTCCATAGGATACTTCACTTCCAACTCCAGTTTCTCCATTTCTGCAATTAGCTCCTCCTGAGCAGTCAATATCATCAATTTCTCACGACCCTTTCTACTTAAGGCGTCGGCAACCACATTTTCTTTACCCGGATGGTATAAAATCTCACAGTCGTAATCCTTAATTAATTCCAACCATCTTCTTTGACGCATATTCAAATCCTTCTGTGTGAAAATATATTTCAGACTCTTGTGGTCCGTATATATTTCACGCTTCTCCCCGTAGAGATAGTGCCTCCTGTTATTCGATTTCACAATCAAAATATCTGTGCAAGTATACACGATCAACAAGTAATAAAGTGATAAGAAAAGTATCGTTCCCACGAGGAATTATTTAATAAAAATCATCAAGTACTAATTCTTAACCAAACTAATTTTATTTAAACAATCTCAATCGTGATTTTTCTAATTAAGAAAACTAAATTAACTAATTAAACTGAATTGCTTTATGACTGAATTCAGATAAATAAAGATTAAGACTTCAATATCCTCAATTATGAACTATAAATCAATTATCTAATTATCCCAATTATTATGCCTACTGAATTGTTAACAGGAATTCTCAAATGCCAAAAGTCCTTTTCCAAGCGATCAATTGCCTTCTATTTAATCCAGATTAATTTTGATATATTCCTATGCAAAACAATTGAATTAAACTCCTTCTAATCCCAATTCCTTATGTGTTACATGCGGTGAACATATATTTCCATTCAATTCACAAACCTAATTATTCACTTTGCAAATAACTAAGTCACATGATATCATGCCCAGTTCTAACCCTAGAATTCCTCTTTCAATTCCTTCTAGAGTAACAAGGTAATAACTGATCAAATAATTAAGCAATAAGCACAAGACAAGATAAACAATTCACCTTGACATAAATAATTGGAATAAATCAAATAATTAATTCATAGACATAAAAGCTTCAATTGAAATCTTAATGAAAGAGTTAGTTCATAATTAATGAATTAAAACCAAGAATCCACAACTGAATAGACATTAAAAGATTAAAGTATGATAAGAAAAGAGAATAGAATCTGTTGTCAGCAAATCTGATTCTCCCCTCTTGCTCTTGCTCTTGATCTTCAGTGTTCTCCAAATTGCTTCAATCTCCAATGGCTAATTAAGAACTAGAGTTTATATTCTAATCTAATAGGGTGTTTTATCTAATCTAAGCTATGTAATCCCTCCTTATTTTATGCCTTACATTATGTATTTATAGGTTACAAGTCCAATTTTTAGCTTAGGAACAAACTCAATCCAATTTAGAGTCAAAAAGGTGTCAAAATTCGTCCCAAAACGCGTCCAAGCCTGACCAAACTCTTCCCCAGCGCCCCGGCGCTAGGCACGGCACTGGGATTCTGCCCCTTAGCGCCCCGCCGCTGCAAATAAGCCTAATTTGGGCGCCCCAGCGCTGGTCCCTTTTTTGGAAATTTTTTGCTCCGACGTCCTTTGGGAAAATTGCCATAACTTCTTCGTCTGAACTCCGATTTTGATGGTTAAAGATGTTTTGGAAAGAGGAGAAGTAGATCTACAACTTTTATTCTTTGAGTTTTTAGAAATAAGGTGCGTAGCAATACTCAAATTGGCTCTGAAGTGACTACTGTGTAAATGGCAAGCCGAAAACGCATATCTAGCCACCCTAAACATCGATCCAAGTAACTTTTATCCCAATTCCTACAAAACAACGTAAAACATGCATGAATAGACACAAACACTTAAAAACATTCAAAAGATTAAGCTCAAATGCACTCAATTCATGGGTATAAAACTCACTCATCACCTCCAAATTTTTAAAGCAAAAACAACTGCAGCTAACTCCAAGTCATGGGTCGGATATCCCTTCTCGTAATCCTTCAATTGTCGTGATACATATGCAATGACTTTGCCGTTTTGCACCAGCACACAGCCAAGTCCTTTATACGACGCATCACTATAGACAACAAAATTTCCTGTATCGTCCGGAAGAGACAACACAGGTGCTGTACTCAACCTCTTCTTCAATTCTTGAAAACTTTCCTCACACTTCTCCGTCCAAACAAATTTCACAATTTTTCGAGTTAAATTCGTTAATGGAGTTGCGATCTTGGAGAAGTCTTGTATGAACCTTCTATAATATCCTGCCAATCCAAGAAAACTTCTTACTTCCGACGGCATTCTCGGCTGATCCCAGTTAATCACGGCTTCGACTTTTGATGGATCTACCGAAATTCTGTTTTTATCGATCACATGACCAAGAAATTGCACTCGTTCAATCCAAAATTCGCATTTCAAAAACTTGGCATACAACTTTTCCCTTCTTAATACTTCCAATGTTAATCTCAAATGCTCTTCATGTTCTTCCTTGGTTTTTGAATAAACCAAATTAATGTCATCTATAAATACCACTACGAACTTGTCCAAAAACGGCTTGAACACACCATTCATTAGTCCCATAAATGCTACATGAGCATTCGTAAATGACATTACTAAAAATTCATAGTGACCATATCGCGTTCTGAACGCTGTCTTCGGTACATCCTCTGGCCTCACCTTCAGTTGATGATAACCGCTTCTCAAATCTATCTTGGAAAAGTATCTCGTTCCCTTCAATTGATCAAACAGGTCGTCGGTCCTCGGTAATGGATATCTGTTCTTAATCGTGACCTTATTCAGTTCTCTGTAGTCAATGCAGAGCCGCATCGATCCATCCTTCTTTTTCACAAACAACACCGGTGCTCCCCACGGCAATACGCTCGGTTGAATGTACTTCTTGTCCAACAATTCTTGTAGTTGTACCATTAGTTCTTTCATCTCTACTGATGCCATTCGGTATGGTGCCTTCGATATTGGAGCAGTTTCGGGAGCCAAATCGATCACGAAATCTACCTCTCTATCTGGTGGAAGTCCTGGCAAATCGTCTGGAAATACATCGACGAAGTCTCTCACAATCGGTATCTCTTCTACCTTCGAATTCTCTTTTCGACTGTCGACTATATAAGCTAAGTATCCTACACAGCCTTGTCTTAATAATTTCCTAGCCTGCATCATCGTCAGACAACTCGCTTGTCTAGGCGACTTGCTACCATAAAACAGAACCTTTGACGGAGTCATAAGGTTAATAAGTTTCTTTTGGCAATCAATTACAGTCCCGTAATTGAATAACCAGTCCATTCCCAATATAACGTCAAATTCTCCAAGTCGAATAGGGATAAGATCTACGTTCATGATATTACCCTTAATATCCACTCTACAGTTCTTATTCACGTACTTAACAATTCGCAATTTCTATGTTCATGGGATATTCCAACTCATCCTTAAGTAAACCTAAACTATTAGCAAAGTCATCGGATATAAAGGAACAAATAGCATTCGAATCAAATAAAACATAAGCATTAATTTTATTGATCGGAATGATACCTGACACCACATCACGAGACTGAACTGCATCCTGCACCGTCATGTTGAAAGTCCTGGCGATTGGTCGGTTTATTGCGGTTGGTCCGGTGATAGTCAAAGTGTTTCCATTGTTGTTTTCCTGGTTTCCTCCTGGTCCTGTCCCTCCCGATCCCTTCTTAGGACAGTCTCTTGCCAAATGATCTTTTGAACCACACGTGAAGCAAGCACCCTTCTTTGGGTTAGGACAGTTAGGTGCTATGTGGCCTTCCTGACCACAATTGTAGCACACTCTTTTTTCCTTCATACAAATTCCCATATGAGCTTTCCTGCAGGTCGGGCATGCTTCGATTCTTTTCTTCTGACTACCTTGCTGATTCCCCGATGATGAGTTGTCATTCCACCTTTTCTTCTGATTAAAATTACCACCTCCTGTGCCACTTCCACTAGTCTTGTTATTTCCTTCACCTTCACTCTTCTTCTTCTTCTTCTGATCTTGATTGTACTTGGTCATCGCATCGCTTCCACCTTCAGCGAGGATGGCCTTTTCTAGTACTCCGGCAAATGTGTTTATCTGAAACATTGATACTTTACTATATACCCATGACTTTAGTCCTTGTTCGAATCTTCTGGCTTTTCTCTCTTCCGTGTGTACTTGATATGGGGCGAACCTCGCCAACTCGTTGAATCTAGCCGCATAATCAAGTACGCTCATATTTCCCTGCTTCAATTCCAGAAATTGAACCTCCATCTGGTTCTGCGAGCTGGTCGGGAAATACATCTCGAAGAACATCTCTTTAAATCTCTCCCAAGTAATTACACCTTTACCTCCTCGAACTTTGTTTACTTGCCACCAATAGCTAGCTTCTGACTTCAGCATAAACGTTGCAAAGGCGGTCTTCTGGTCTTCTCTAACCCTAGCGACGTCGAAAACCTTCTCCATTTCCATAACCCATGTTTGAGCCTCGATCGGGTTCATGGAGCGTTTAAATTGTGGCGGTCCCACCGCCTTGAAATCCTTAAATGTAGTATTTGGTGGAGCTTGAGGTTGATTATTCATTGCTCCAGCTAGCAAGTTAACCAATTGCTGAACAGGATTAACATTGGCGTTATTGTTGTTATTCATAGACTCTTCCTGAGCTGGTTGACGTTGTTGTCTTCTTCTTGGCGGCATAATTCTGTTAAAATATATGTTTATTAAATCTTTATTAAATTCTCTAAATAGTTAAGACTTAACTCAACAATTTAATATAATCATTTAACACATTATCTTAAACAACTTGATATATATTCATTCAAATCTAAAGTTTTAATATCAGACGATAGCATCACTACTATTTACATCAACTATCCTGAGATAAAGAATCCACAGGATTTAAATATTAAAATATTCCTTTGTTCATAACTACATCGGAATTTACATCTAAATAATAGACAAGTTTATCACATAAGTAAACAAATTTTATCACTGCCTGTCAAGGCGCTGAATAGCCTTGCTACGCTCCTCTTCCATGATACGAGACATCATTCTGCGATCCAGCATATACGATGGAAGTCCTTCGAACTGGATGGGGTACCTCAAAACTCGATCCTGGGCCTCATCCACTGCATGATTAAGTGTAGAGTATGTCTCACCAAACTTCACCTTCTTTGCACGACCATCCTTTTCTGCAAGATCAGCACGACGTGACTCTCTTACCCAGCCTTCCTCTGCTATGATCAGCCTTTTAGAGTTTTCCTTCAGTTCTTTCTTCAACTTCTCTATCTCCTCGGTCTTATCTTCGGTTTGACCCTTCTCGTGGACCAAATGCCATTCTACATTTCCCAGTCGTGAGTGAAGAGTCGAAATCTCCCTCTCCTTCTGTTCTAGAGTAATCTGCTGAATAATAGCCCACCCAGTCAGATCCTGGACCTCATCTCGTAACTCCACGTTACGGTCGTATAATGTGTTGTACATCTCAGCATCAATGGAGTGATGTGGAAACTCCTCTTCTTCCTCTTCCTTGTCAAATTCCTCCTCAGGATCAGTCTCAGGTTCATGCTCCTGACCAACAACGGTGATTAATGGAGATGACTCCCTCTGTATCAATTGTTCCCTAACGACATGAATGTCTCTAGGCTCCTTCTCTGTAGGTACTGTAGGTACTCGGAGTTCCTCCTCCCCTGCTCGACTAGTTCCTCCAACGTCAAACATCCTGACAACAAAATTTTGAGTTTTAGTTACTAAGTCGTACTAGTGAGCACATAATTTAACACATAAGCACATAAAGTCTTTTATTATCTTCAATGAATTACAAAAATTCATTTCTTAGAACTCGATAAGAGTTTTCCATCACTATGTTCTTTCTATAAGGCTATTACCTAAGGTTGTTTCCCCCACGTAAGGTTCATAACCTACAGCTTTGATACCAACTTGTGACACCCCCAAATCCAGGTACTTCGATTCAACAGGATTTGGTGTTCACTGTACAAATATCATCTATCTATCTACCCATAAAAATGTAAACCATGCAATAGATAGAAATAAATCTTCCCCTTATGGGGTTACATCATCTAAATAATAAACATAATCCCAGGTCATACTAACCTTAAACATCTGTGCGAAAACATAAACAAATAAGTCTTAACAACATCATTAACTTAAGTCTTAAATAGAAATACATCATCATATAACACAACAAGTCTTCATCACTTGTTAATCTTGCCCTTGCCTTTACTAGTAGAAGGCTCGTCGGACCTTTCGTTATTGACTGCAATGTTATTATTACGCAAGAGTGAGCACTATTGCCCACAAGTAAAATAATGAAATAACAATGTATAATAACATGCGAGTGAATCAAAGACTTTTGAAATAAAAGCTCAACTTTTGAATCAAGAATGAATAACAAGAATCAAAAGATTTCTGAGGGTCACAAGACCTTGAACTATGTCCTAGGTTATCAAGGGTTATACTTGAAGCCTTTAACAGTTATATGACTAAGGACTCTTCTTCTCGTACTTAGGGGGATCAACCCTTAGTACTATACTGTGCACAATATCTTAACGCTAATGCATAAGTAAATCCCTTTGCAGGGTTGTTCATCTCAGTTTGACATTCGAGTCCGCACCAAAGAAAATTTGGTTTGGATAATTCAATAAGGGTTCTGAAATTTAGAACGTTCATCAACTATGGACTAGTCGAATCAATAAGGGTTCGCTAGTCTAATAAGGTTCAACAATAATGATAATTAAATTGAATAATAATCTCAAGAAGTATACATTAGAACACATATTGTATAACAAATTCATACTTTGAAAGGATAATCAATCTTTAATATAACAATTCGAACTTGAATAATAGTAATGAGAATTTACTCAAGGTAAATAATAAACTTGAACAATGATAACAAGTAGGGATAGGAAACTTGCCTCGTGCGTAGATTACACTTTAACTAAACTCGTTCTTTGATTTAACTCCTACATATCAATTACGTTCACAATACCAGTCAATTATAACTTACTAAATATCACACGTTTATTCTTTGTCTAACTTGAATTCAGGACTATACTTAGTCATATTACCATACTTGTTTCCACATAATATTACACTATACGAATAACAAGCTAAGTATATAATCAACAATTCAATCAACATGTAATTGTCTTCTTGACTTGGTAAAAACTCACTTTAATATCTCATTATATATCTAACAAGTTTTTATATTCATTAGACTAGGTTACTAACACATTTCTATATTAAAAAAATGCATTTTCTGGACATTCTGCTAAGTGGCGCTGCGACGCCACTTTTGTACTAGGTCTTAGCGATGCGGCGCCGTGGCGTTGCGGCCTGGTACTTGGCGCTGTGGCGCAATGGCGTTGCGGCGTGGGAAATGAACTAGGAGTTGGCGCTGCGGTGCGACACTCCATATTCTGAATTCGCAGTTCGTGAAGAACACAGAATTCAACGAAATAAACACTACATAATCATAAATTCTCCAAATTAAACATACCCAATGCTAGAATTCATATATAGTCAATACCCAACATTTATAGAGTGATTTTAATCCATTAAAACACATAATCACAGAATTAAATTATGCAAATTGTACTATTCTTGATGTTCTTGAAGTGTTGAACATAAATTCCTAAAATTCAACGCCACGGATTCGTTATAAAACCAAATCCAACCATTCAATTTTCGTTTTGTTCGTTTTATCATGCATAATCACATATAAGTGGAAATTTTGTAGAAAAATATATGGTTGACATATTAAAATTACGTATAAGGGCCATATGGCCATATAACGTACTCTGTAAATTTTTGAAATAACAAGTCATAATATTATGAAACTTATGATATGGAATCATATACAATATATATAAAACATGCTATGCTACTCGTATTATTACATATAAACATATAACAACACAATCTCCAATTACAGAGATTTACAGAATGTATGAAAGCCATTTTATAAAACTAAATGACGTAACAATGAAAATTGGGTTGGAGAGAATTACCCAAGCGTAAAGCGTAGATTAGTAGGGAATGAATTCCTTCTCAACTCTTTTTCAATCACAAGTCTCCCTCAACCCTTCTCAATCTCTCTCTGAAACTCTCTCTGTTTCTACTTTTCTAGACTTATGAAAAATAATGAAGAAGAAGGAAAAGAAGACGTAAACTAAATAAGGAACAACTGACGCGTTGGTGGTCAGTTACCCAGTGATGGGTTAACTGCCCCCAACTCCCTTTAGGGCCATGTTTGTCTAGCTAGAATAGGTTTCAAAAACCATTTAGTTTAATAAAACTTTATCATATAGTTTAATTAATGTCACACTCCTTCATAAAATAATCAATATCTTATTTAATTTATTTTAAATAAAATATAATAATTTCTCATTAATTCACATAGTCACATAATTAAATTTCTCATTGATTAATAATGTCACACAATGTTGCATAGTAGCACACAATATTGATTATTGATGCTTACGTAAGAAGTCACTCAGTTATACTTAATTATTGCTACATTAATTACTGCATCATATCCCTCATATTATTGATTCAATTATTGTCACAGTATCATCTGTATAATTTGTTATATTATTAAATCAATAATTGAGATGACAAAGTTATTTATATTATTATTTGCAATATAGACAATATCTAGAAGTTCTGTCAAGGAGAGGTTAGATAATCTAATTGCGCGTCAATAGAGATAAATTCTTATCGGAAAGCCCCCTCTTTCCTGGGAATGACCTGGTTGTTAAATATTGTGAATTATAATATTAATGATGAATAAGTTCGTGTTGATTAAAGATGAAATTGATAGTTCCATTGTGTTGGAATAATTAGTGTTGGTGAAAATCGACATTTATTTCGATAATAATTGATGTCTGGAGGTTATATTGACCAATCGGGTAATTAATCGGATAAATGAGCAATTAATTGCTATTAATTCATAAATTTATAACTATGTGTTCACATGTGTCCACTATTGATTCACATGATTTACTATTAGGGGAGTTGGTGCAAGATTGATAATACTTACATGACTAAATTAGAAATAGAGGTATAGTTGAAGGTACTATACTGTAATTAGTTTTTTCACATAATTATACTATTGGGTCACATGAATGAACTATTAATTCACATGATTTACTATTAGGGGAGGTGGTGCAAGTTTGATAATACTTGCAGGACTAAATTAAAAATGAAAAAAAGAGGAAGGTATTATACTATAATATTTCGAGCCCCAAAACGTGCAATTATCGAAACTATATTTTCCTATAAATAGAAGCTCATTCTTCATTCATTTCTCACCAATTCACTAAGTCTCACAAGAGCAATTATTATAGAGAGAAATTATAGAGAGAAAGAAGAAGAGAAGTCTGCTACCTCACTATTCCAGTATCCAATCTTCTTTTGAGGTAAGGGGTATTATTCTTTCGTATTCATGAGGAGAGTTATTTTCTTTCAATACTAGTAAGTGTTGTTATTCCATTCTTTATTATTATATTGGAATAACCTGTCTATGCGAAGTACCGCATACATGGTGAAATTCTTCTGTTATTCCATTCTTTATTTGTGACGCCCCCAAAACAGGTATACATCACCCATCTTGGGTCGCCAGATACATGGTACAGAATACAAATACAAACTAATTATACAACAGTCGTGTAAAATACGACAAAACATAGGCTGTGAGTTTTAATGCAAATATTGTCATCTAGACAATATACAAACTCAATGGGGTCCTCATTACATTTATTATCACACTATTTCACAGAATATTAAGGACTACTAATGCACCATCTAGGACCATCACTCTGTTTCCCGATTAGTCCCAGCTACGTTCTCATTTCCTGAAGAGAACAGTGAAAGAAAGGGTGAGCTCAACTAGCATAGTAAGAAATATTATGACTAAGATAATGAATAATAAATTATCAATAGTCTTCAACAATGTTAAACTAATAAAATATAATAGACATCAAGTTTAACTACAGCAGATCAATCAATCTATTAGAAGAGTCAAGTAGAGCATGATATCTACTATCATCTATGATTTAAAATATTTTCGTCAATTTTTATCGCTGAGACTCAGCTTAATAAATAAAATCGAATCATCCCTGCTCCACGGCCAAGGATATTCATGTAATCATCAATGGTCAAAACTATACCGAATAATTCCTAGTCATAATCATACCAACAACTATCCACCAATGAACTACAGGCCAATGAGAACTTTTACCACATCATTCGTCACATTACAGTCAGGATTATACCGAATAGTCCCTGGTCATAATCATATCAAGTCCATCTATGCACGTAAGCCAAAGATGACTTTCAACATAATATAAGCATAAGGATGATGACAATTCAATAAAACAAGTTCAAGAATAAATTTTAAAGATTTATAAGTGAAATTATCCTGAACTCAATAACGTCCAAATTGTGAACATGATACTGCTTTGCGGAGTAAAATTCAAGAATGCTCAGAAGAATATTTCATGAAAAGATACTGGATGAAGCGCAAACATCAAGGATATTCCACAATTTTATGGAGTATAAAAGCCAAAGCTTTAACCAACTGAGTATAATAGAATATATGAAACTGCAAATGGATTTTCGTCCGCCATGCGGTAATCCACGTAGACAGGTCACTTCCACAATTTAATATGGAATGAATACTAAGGATCCTTCACCACGCATGTGATAATCCACATAGACAGGTTATTCCAACAGAATAATAAAGAATGGAATAGCAGAAGGATTCACCATGCATGCGATAGACTGCACAGACAGGTTATTCCCAACAGAATAATAAATAATAGAACCAGGTCCGGTGTAAACGCACAGACATGATATTCCGACAGAATAATAAATAATGGAACCAGGTCCGGCGTAAACGCACAGACATGATATTTCGACAGAATAATAAAGAACGAAATATTAGATGAATTTCACCATGTATACGGTACTTCGCATAAACAGGTTATTCCAACAGAATAATAAGAATGAAATAACAACAGAATTCACCAAGCATACGATAAACCGCACTGACAGGTTATTCCAACAGAATAATAAAGAATGGAATAACAGAAGCTCTCTTCATGAATACGAAAGAATAATACCCCTTACGGGTACAAAAAATAACATCCCTTACCTTAGAAGAAACTGGATATTAGAAAAATAAAGTAGCAGAATACTTTTATTCTTTCTCTCTATAGTTTCTCTCTTTAGAGTTTCAGTGAATTCGTAAGAAATAATGAAGGAATGAGCGTCTATTTATAGAAGAACTGAAAGTGGCTCTTGGTCTTAACGAATGGTCAAAATGACTCTAGGTGATATTGAAGAGACAACTACTATTTGCAAAGGGGCAATTAACTCTTGAAAAACCGAAGGGGCAAATAACTCTTGAAAAACTGAAGGGACAAGTTACTATTAAAAATTTAAATCAACGATCTATATTGATTTACTATTATAATTTCAATCAACGGTCTGAAAAATTAGCACATCTCCTCATGAAATAATATTGAACCCAAAAATAATTTGGACCGAAAAGAAATATATTTTTGGGTGAATAGTACCCCGTAAATAGTAACTCGTGAATAGTAACTTATGAATTATAACTCGTGAATAGTACTCCGACACGAAAAGTGCCCTGAATACATGATTGAACAATATAACCTCCAGATATCAATTATTATCGAAACAAATGTCGATTTCCACTAACACAAATAATTCTAACACAATGGAACTATAAAATTTATCTTTAATCAACACGAACTTATTCATCATTAATATTATAATTTATAATATTTAACAACCAGGTCGTTCCCAGGAAGAAGGGGGCTTTCCGATAAGAATTTCTCCTTATTGGCGCGCAATTAGGTGACCAAACCTCTCCTTGACAGAACTTCTAGACATTGTCAATATTGCAAATAATAATATGAATAACTTTGCCGTCTCAATTATTGATTTAATAATATATCATATTATGCAGATGATACTGTAACAATAATTGAATCAATAATATGAGAGATATGATGCATCAATTACTGTAGCAATAATTGAGTATAACTGAGTGACTTCTCACGTAAGCATCAATAATCAATACCGTGTGCTACCATGCAACCACGCGTATTACTGTACTTTTACTACCGGGTAGTTCAACAGTTTTAACGGTAACACCTCCGCCGTTATTTTTATAAAAATATAATTTTGTCATTTTCTAACTACGACAATACTTCCGTTGTGGGGTCCACCAATGATTGTGCCGTCGTACGAATATTTTCTGTTAAAACGAATATTCCCCGACCAATCGAATATTATATAACCACTTGCTTACTTGTAAAATTTGTAAATACTACTCACAACTATAACATTATATCACATCCACACCATAATATTCAAAAATATATTTCGAGAAAATTATTCTTTATTCATAAAAGTTGGGGTCTTACAACCTCCCCTTCTTATGAAATTTCATCCTCAAAATTAGGGTACATACCTGATATGTCGAAGAGATGAGGATACCTTGACTTCATCTCAGATTCTAACTCCCAAGTCATTTTCTCCACATCGTGGTTTCTCCACAAAACTTTGACTTGAGGTATAACCTTGGAGCGTAGAACATGATCCTTCTTATCCAAGATTTTAACAGGTAACTCTTCATACGTTAAATCTTCCTCTATCTCATCTGGTTCTAACTCAATAATGTGGTTTGGGTCTTTCACATATTTACGTAATATAGATATGTGAAAAACGTTATGAACACGAGACATACTTGGCGGTAAGGCGAGTCTATAGGCCACAGTTCCTACTCGCTCGAGAATTAAAAATGGGCCAATGAATCGAGGATTGAGCTTTCCTCTCTTTCCAAATCTCGTAACTCCTTTCCATGGAGTAACACGTAACAACACATGATCTCTAATATCGAATTCTATGTCCTTTCGATGAAGATCAGCATAACTCTTTTGTCGATCTTGTGAAGTTTTTATACGTTGTCGGATCGTTTGAATCTTTTCTGTAGTCATACGTACCAACTCCGATCCCAACAACGTTGCTTCACCCACCTCATCCCAGCATACTAGAGAATGACACTTTCTCCCATACAATGCCTCAAATGGAGCCATGCCAATACTTGCTTGATAACTGTTGTTGTAGGAAAACTCTACCAACGGTAAGAACTTGTCCCAACTTCCTTTGAAGTCAAGGACACAGAGTCTTAATAGATCTTCAAGAGTTTGAATAGTCCTCTCCGACTGCCCGTCCTTCTAAGGATGATATGTCGAGCTAAATCGTAAATCCGTGCCCATAGCTTTCTGCAAACTAACCCAAAATCGTGAAGTGAATTTTCGGTCTCGATCAGAAACTGTGGATATTGGCATACCATGCAGTCTTACAATCTTATTTATGTACATACGAGTAAGACGTTCAAGTGTATAAGTTTCTCGTATAGGTAAGAAGTGAGCAGACTTGGTCAATCTATCAACAATGACCCAAATTACATCTATGCATTGAGAAAGCTTGGGAAGACCAGTAACGAAATCTATGGTAATGTGCTCCCACTTCTATTCTGGAATTTCAAGTGGTTGCAATGGACCTTTTGGTACTTGATGCTCCTCCTTGACTCTTTGGCAAGTTAAACACCGTGAGATAAACTCCGCTATCTCTCTCTTCATATTGCTCCACCAAAATGTATGTCGAAGATTATGATACATTTTGGTACTCCCACGATGGATTGCAAATGGTGTGTTGTGCGCCTCCATTATAATTTTATACTTTAAATCAGGGTCGTTAGCAACACAAAGTCTGGAGTTGACTCGAAGTATTCCTTCTTCATCAATTCTTGCTTCCGGAATAACACCTTTTTGCACTTTCTTCCTCATACGTATCAGCTCTAGGTCTGTAGCTTAAGCATCTTTAACTTTATCGATTAAAGTCGGTTCTACTCGTATATTCGCCATTATCACATGGGTCCCTGGAGTCTTTAACTCTATCTCCATCCTTTGTAAATCATACAAAATGGGCCTTTATGTTGACAATATTGCACTCGTACCCGCATATGATCTTCTACTCAATGCGTCAGCTACTACGTTCGCTTTACCAGGATGGTATTGAATGGTATGATCATAATCTTTTAACAGTTCAAGCCAATGTTGTTGCCGCATGTTGAGTTCCTTTTGGGTGAAGAAATATTTGAGGCTTTTATGATCCGTATAGATCTCCACCTTCTCTCCATACAGGTAATGCCTCCAAATCTTAAGTGCGAAGACAACAGTTGCCAACTCTAGATCATGAGTAGGATAATTTCTCTCATATTCTTTGAGTTGCCGAGAGGCATATGCTATAACTTTCCCATGTTGCATAAGAACACATCCTAACCCTTTGCCCGAAGCATCACTGTAGATGAAAAATCCCTCTGAGCCAGATGGTATTGTCAGAACAGGTGCTGAAATGAGTCTTCCCTTGAGTTCTTGAAAACTCTTCTCACATTCCTCGTTCCAACCGAACTTTGTATCTTTTCGAGTCAGCTGAGTTAATGGAGTAGCGATTCGAGAAAATCCTTCCACGAATCTCCGATAATAACCAGCTAAGCCGAGAAAGCTACGTACTTCGGTCACTGACTTTGGTTGCTCCCAGCTTTGAATTTCTTCAATCTTCGCAGGGTTAACAGATATTCCATGATTTGATATCACATGCCCAAGGAATGTAACTTCCTCAAGCCAGAACTCACATTTATTCAACTTGGCATAAAGCTTATTTTTATGAAGCTTTTGGAGTATCAGCCTCAAGTGTTGCGCATGATCTTCACGACTTTTGGAATATATGAGAATGTCATCAATAAAGACAACCACAAAGTGATCTAAATATTCCTTGAATACTCGGTTCATCATATCCATGAAGGCAGCAGGAGCATTAGTCAATCCAAAAAGACATGACCAAGAATTCATAATGCCCGTACCGAGTTTTGAAGACAGTCTTTGGAATATCCTCAGTTTTAACCTTCAGCTGATGATATCCAGAATGAAGATCGATCTTTGAAAAGAATTGTGCTCCTTGCAACTGGTCAAACAGGTCATCAATGCGAGGTAACTGATACCTATTCTTGATGGTGACATAGTTCAATTTTCGGTAGTCAATACAAAGTCGCATACTCCCATCTTTCTTCTTCACGAATAGAACAGGAGCACCCCAAGGAGACGTACTAGGACGAATAAAACCAATGTCTAACAATTCCTGTAATTGGGTCTTTAACTCCTGAAGTTCAATAGGAGCCATTCGATATGGGGCTTTGGAAATGGGTTTTGTACCAGGTTCAAGGTCGATACAAAATTCAATTTCACGCTCTGGGGGTAGGCCATGAAGTTCTTCAAGAAATACGTCAGGAAATTTATTAACAATAGAAATATCATTCAAAACTGACGTATTTTTGTTTAAATCTGTGACATGAGCTAAGAAAGCTTGACATCCATTTTTCAATAAACAAATAGCTTTGTGGCTTGAAATGACCGTGATTGATTTTAATGGTTTGGTCGCTTGAATTCGCATAATAGGTTGATTAGGAATATGAAAACTAATAACCTTACGAAAATAATCAATTTTTACATGATGAGTAGTTAACCAATCAATCCCTAGAATTAAGTCAAACGCAAGTATTTTTAAAGAAATAAGATCGACAGGTAATGTGCGATTACCGATTTGAATCAAATAAGACTTATAAATCGTAGATGTAATGAAGGTTTCTCTCAATGGAGTTTCAACCGATAAGTCAAAGTCCAATTTCTCCGAAATCAAATTTAAACGTTGAGCGCAAGTAGGAAAAATAAAAGAATGGGTAGAGTCGGTATCAAATAAGGTATATACTTCACTAGAGTTTATGATAAGCTTACCCGTGATGACCTCGTTCGGGTTCCTTGCTTTCTAGGAGGTTACAACAAACGCTCTCCCTTGAACTACCAGTTTTTTCTTGTCTAGGACGGACTTTGATGCCTCCATCCCAGCTGGACTTGACTTCGGTGCACGACAAAATCGGGCTATGTGACCTTCTCTTCCACAATTGTAACATGCTTTGGACTGCTGTGTACAGTTTGGACTGATGTGTCCCTCCCCTCCGCATTTGTAACATACGATCGGCGGTCGTTCTCCTTCCTTAACAACAGGTGTTGGTGTTGACGTCTTTCCATCATTATTAAATCTCCTCTTCTTGAAACTCCCACCTTTATTGTCTTGGCCATGATTACCACCGAAGTGGTTACCATTTCTGGCATGTTGATTCCCTCCACGTTTGTTGTCACCGCTTCGATGACTGTTACCACTAGTATTTTCATTCTGCCGGCTGCTTTCTCTTGGTTGCGTTGACCCGTTATCGCGCTCCAATAACTGAGCCCTATTTACAACATCTGAATACAAACACAGTTTATGAGAAATAAGATATTGACGTATCTCCGGTTTCAAACATCTTAAAAGCATCCGCGTCATTCTCTCCTCATTATAAACCAAGTGGGACGCAAACCGGGACAACTCGACAAACTTAGCTTCGTACTGCGCCACGGTCATATTGTTCTGCTCCAACTTGATGAACTCTACCTCTTTAATGTGACGAATACTTTCAGGAAAGTACTTATCGTTGAACAGTTCTTGGAACTTCTCCCAAGACATCTTCAGTGCGGCAGGTTGAGTATGCTTTACTGATTCCCACCAGTAATCTGCCTCTCCTCGCAACATAAAGGTGGCAAAAGGAACCTTTTGCTCCTCGGAGCATCCCAAGACATCAAATATCTTGGTGATTTGCTTTATCCATGCATCCGCCTTAAGTGGTTTTGGCTCTCCAATAAACTCCGGTGGTCCCAGCTCCTTGAACTGTTTAGCAGTGACCGTCCGAGAGTTTCTAGTGTTTCCACCTGTATTTTGGACAGGAGTTTCTCTTGCCTGATGTTGTATGAATTGCAGAAAGCTCCTAAACATTCTGTTGTTTGCCATTTGGTCGGTGTTGTTGTTCACCTGAGGATTATTGTCTTCCTGTTGCACATTATCCTAGGTATTAATCTGTGGTGACTCCACGATCTCATGTGCTTCATTGCTTATCTCAACATTTTCGGATGCCATTTTTCAATACTGCCACAAAACAATGGTTAATTAATATATCACATATTATCCCTATACTCTGACCGGCCTGTTAAATACCAAATAAACTTAGGTAGGTCATACTAGCGAAGGAATTCCCCGTCTCTCCTCTCCTAGTTCTTGTCTCACATCTCAGCCAAGGATCATATCCCTAAGCTTTGATACCAACTGTGATGCCCCCAAAACAGGTATATGATGTGATAAAAATACGTAACTGCAAGTGCACAGTGTCAAATTGAAGAACTGGCAAGTACAGGTCGAACCCACAGAGACTAGATTAATTCTTTAATATATCCTTAATTAATATTTTAGGCGAATTAGAAATAAATATGGTGGAGAAAATTTATTAACTAAATTATTCAAACTACTAATTAATAACGGAAACTATTAATGAGAAAAGATATCTAGGAATCAGAATCCACCAAATATTAACATAATAAATAATTTCTTATTTCTTAAATCAATTCTCAAATTATTCTCCCTTCCCTTTAAAAATAATGATTCATATAATTAATATGGGCAAGCATAAGTTATGAAAAATTCACAGATTAACTATAACTTATCAAAACCTCGCAATCAATATAAAAATCATATGCAATTTATGTGGAGGAAAATATGAAGGTGAAAATAATTAGGCATAAATTTTAGAACGGAAAGAATATATTATTATGAAATACTTAGTTTCATCATAATCCTAGGTATTAGAAATTTAGTTAGCCATGGAATTAAAAACAAAAACAAATAATATTAGTACTACAATTCGCATGAAATAAGAACAATAATTAAAAAGAGAATTTCTATTATATAAATAAAAGAAAGATACAAATACTCCCTGACAGTAGTTTCACACGTGATTGGAATAAAAGAAAAACAAACTCTAAATATCTTACTCCCTTCTACCTTAGTGAAGAACTAAGAAAAAGAAAATAACAAGTAGTGTCATTCTCTCTAAAACAAGAGGCCTATTTATAAGAAAAATAACTTGGAACCCTAATTTAGGTTCATTGAACTTGGACAGTTTTGTTCCTAATCAACTTCTCAAAAAGATCTTCTAGATATACTTTCCCTTCTCTTGTTGGATTTGACTTCCACACCAAGATTGGTCCACCTCTTTCCTTCTCTTTGTAGGATTCTTCTTGGATATTCCTTAGATGAATAAGAGCATTAAATATCGCTTGATCACCAAGATTTTGACTTTATTGCAACAAATATTAAATCCTACAAAATAAAATAAAATATATTAATTTAATAAACTAATATAATTAAAAGGACAAAATTATGGATAATAAAATGTATGAATTACATGTTTATCAAATACCCCCATACCTAGCTTTTGCTCGTCCTCGAGTAAAATAAAATAAAAATTACACTACCCCATTTTCATAGGAAACACGATTGCACTTACCATGTGCAACAAGCCTTTAAACCCCAAGGTTACCCAAGTGGACGAGTTGTGTCTCGTGAGGGTTTGCAGTGAATATACCCAGAAAATTCAAAAATATATTTTTTGGGTTCAACAAATTATGAAATTGAAAGAATACTTCTAAATATCTATGGACATTATACATAAGCAAGATTAAATTCAAAATCACACTTTTACCTTATCAAAAATACTCAATCTTTTTATTTTAGACACCATCCTTCATTAAATCAATTTCATGTGATGCATGCATGTGTATGTGATGTAACTCTTAGTAGGGATTTTTACCATGAAAATCAAGCAAGCTCATTTTTCTTTTTCTTTTTTCTATTTTTCCATTTTCTTTCAATTTTGATTCTTGACTTGTGTAATGTCTCATTTTCTTAGACTTTTCAGAGTTACCCATGTAGAGCGAGCGTTGAACCAATGACACCCAAACCAGATGACTTTAGGGCACTAGGTGTAGAGACACCCCTAAGAATTTACTAACTTGAGTAACAAAGGCCACAAAATTAGACTAGTCAAGCTGCTTTTATTCATCACACTTTTCAGCGTGAATATCGATGCTTCCCGAGGCTTGGATACCCAGTTATTTTGTTAAATGGACATTGAAGCAGTTATTTATTCTTTTTTTTTCGACTTTTTCCTTTCTTTTTTTTCAATATTTTTTCTCTCTTTTTTTTCATTCTTTTTTTCTTTTTGTCCTTTGTTAAAATTACTCGAATCATGGTTTATACTCCACAACTAAGAATTAGTGCAAACATGAAGTGCAAAAATGCTTGTGAAATCAATTTTAATCCAGATGGTGTTTTGAACTAAGATTTCGTAACTTATCAAAAATTTAAGAGTTCTAAATCTTTCAATCTTACTCATGAGTTTTGCTCCACAAACACTTACTAGAATTAATTCAATCCATAAAAAGTCAAACAAATTTTTTTTATTTATTTTCTGTGTTTTTTTTTCTATATTTTTTTCCTAAAAATTAAAAAAAATTTAATACAATAATACAAATAAACTCCCCCATACCTAAATCATGCATTGTCCTCAATGTATGCAAATAAAAAATAGAGAACAAAGATATGAAAGAATTATACCTTGTACGATGGGGCAGAAACCGGATGACAATATTGGACAAAAAAAAATATACGTACAAACTTGCAAGTGTAGTGCCAGTCATACTAAATCAGGTGGGTCAACAAGGTATACCACCTCCTCTGGTTCGGTCGGCATTTCTAAAAAAAGTTTGAGTCGCTGACCATTCACTTTGAGAATTTATCCACTATTTGGATTTTCAATATCGACTGCCCCATGAGAGTAAACTACCTTCACTACAAAAGGTCCATCCCATCTAGAACGCAATTTTCCAGGGAATACATGTAGCCTAGAATTATACAAGAGAACTTTTTGTCCAGGTGAAAATGATTTTCTCAAAATTGTTTTGTCATGAAACACTTTTGTTCTTTCCTTGTAAATTTTAGCATTTTCATAAGTATCGTTCCTAATCTCATCTAACTCAGCTAATTACAATTGTCTATGACTCCCACCGGTGGACATATCAAAATTTAACTGTTTTATGGCCCACAAAGCACGATGTTCAAATTCAACAGGTAAGTGACAAGCTTTTTCAAACACAAGCCTATATGGTGACATTCCTAAATTAGTTTTAAAGGCAGTAGGGTAAGCCCACAATGCATCTAATAATTTTAGAGACCAGTCTTTTCTATTGGGACTCACCATTTTTTCCAAGATTTGTTTTATTTGCCTATTTAAGACTTCTACCTGACCACTTAGGATGATATGATGTTGCAAGCTTGTGGGTGATGGAGTACTTTTTTAGCAAGGATGCAAAAGGCTGATTGAGGAAATGTTTTCCTTGATCACTGATTATGGCCCTAGGGGTACCAAAGCGAGAGAAAATGTTCTCTTTCAAAAATTTGACAACAACTTTGTTGTTATTGGTCTTGGTTGGTATAGCTTCTACCCACTTAGATACGTAATCCACCGCAAGTAAAATGTACAGATTCCCAAAAGAATTTGTAAATGGGCCCATGAAATCGATTCCCCACACATCAAACAATTCAATGACCAGAATAGGTTGCATTGGCATCATATTCCTCCTAGTGATCCTCCCTAATTGTTGACACCTATTGCAATTGGCACAAAATGATGTGGCATCCTTGAATAGACTAGGCCAATATAAACCACATTGGAGGACTTTGGCGGCCGTCTTTTTGCCTCCAAAATGTCCTCCACAAGCTTGGTCATGACAAAAGGACAGAACACTTCTAAACTCGTGGTCGGGTACACACCTCCTAATGATTTGATCAGGACAATATTTGAACAAATAGGGGTCATCCCAATAAAAGTGTTTGACTTGTGAAAGAAACTTGGATCGGTCTTGTTTGGACCAATGGGAAGGAATCTCACTAGTCACTAGGTAATTCACAATATCAGCAAACCAAGGTGTAGCAGATATAGAGAAAAGCTGCTCATCTGGGAAAAATTCATTTAAGGGCAGGTCAGAGTTGGACTCCACAACTAAACGTGATAAATGATCAGCTACCACGTTTTCAGAACCTTTTTTGTCTCGTATCTCGAGGTCAAATTCTTGGAGCAATAAGACCCAACGAATTAAACGTGCTTTTGAATCTTTTTTTGAAAGAAGATGTTTGAGAGCAGCATGGTCAGTGTAAACAATTATTTTAGACCCAATAAGATAATATCGAAACTTTTCTAGGGCAAAAACTACAGCTAGAAGTTCTTTTTCAGTAGTTGAATAGTTCTATTGAGCATCATTCAAAGTCCTACTAGCATAGTATATGACATGGGGAATCGTGTTGATTATTTGCCCTAGAACAACACCAACTACATAGTTAGATGCATCACACATTAACTCAAATGGTTGTCTCCAATCAGGTGATTTGATGATAGGAGCTGAAGTTAACTCCTTTTTGAGTTCAAATGATTGAAGACATTTTTCATTAAATTCAAATTTTGCATCTTTACCTAGAAGATTGGTTAAGGGTCTTGCTTTCTTACTAAAATCTTTAATAAATCGCCTATAAAAGCCTGCATGTCCTAGGAAAGAACGAATTTCTTTGACTGTCCTAGGTGGTGGAAGATTGGCAATGAGGTCAATTTTGGCTTTATCTACTTCAATTCCCTTTTCAGATATGATGTGACCAAGAAAAATTCCTTTTTTTACCATGAAGTGACATTTTTCCCAATTCAGGATTAAATTTTTTTCCTTACATCTCCTTAAAACTAAGTCAAGGTCGTGAAGACACTCATGAAATGTAGACCCAAATATGGAAAAATCATCTATGAAAATTTCTAAGAATTTCTCCACCATGTCAGAAAAAATACTCATCATGCATCTTTGAAAAGTGGCAGGGGCACTACATAGCCCAAAGGGCAGACGACGATATGCAAAGGTTCCATAAGGACAAGTGAAAGTGGTTTTTTCTTGGTCTTCTGGGGCTATGGGAATTTGAAAGTAGCCCGAGTAACCATCAAGGAAACAATAGTAAGCATGACCAGCTAATCTTTCTAGAATTTGGTCAATGAAGGGTAAAGGAAAATGATCCTTTCTTGTGGCAGCATTGAGTTTTCTATAGTCTATGCAAACCCTCCAACCTGATTGGACACGAGTGGGAACTAACTCATTAGCTTCATTTTGAACCACAGTTAAGCCAGACTTTTTAGGTACCACCTGAACAGGACTTACCCACGAGCTATCAGAAATGGGATAGATGATCCCATTATCTAGACACTTGAGAATTTCTTTCTTAACAACATCTTTTAGAACCGGGTTTAAACGCCTTTGTGGGTCTCTCACATGTTTAGCATCATCTATTAAATGGATCCTATGTTGGACAATTGTTGGACTGATCCCCCTAATATCAGTTATACTCCATCCTATGGCTTCCTTGTTTTCTCTCAAGATGGTCAATAACTCTTCCTCCAAATCGGAAGCAATGATTATAGGAAGAGTTTTGGAGGGACCTAAATAGGCATATTTAAGATTATCAGGCAGAGGTTTGAGTTCTAACTCTGGTGGACTCTTTTCAAGAGGTTCTGAAGATTGCAAAATTAATGGCTCAGTCTCGGGTTCCCATTTAGAGTAAGACATTGATGTTGATGACTCTAGCATTTCATTAACCTCATTTACATATTCTATTTCATCCCAATTTTGACCAAAATGATTTAGACAAAAATTAAAAATTTCGTCTTCTCCTGTAAGTTCATTGTCGGACATGACCTGAATCATGTTCACTTCAACGGGTTGGTCAGAAAAATCACAAGGTTGCTTTCCCACATTAAACATATTTAAATCAATTGTCATGTTCCCAAATGTCAATTTCATAAGTCCATTTCTACAGTTGATTAACGCATTAGAAGTTGCTAGAAATGGTCTACCTAAAATTACAGGAATTTGACCCTTGGGATTGACAACAGGCTGGGTTTCAAGGACAACAAAGTCAACAGGGAAGACAAAATCACCAACCTTAATGAGTACATCTTCAACTATTTCTTTTCGCACTTTAACAGAACGGTCAGCTAGTTGGAGTGTGACACTTGTCTTTTTCAACTCCCATAAGCCTAAGGTTTGGTACACAGAAAATGGTAATAGGTTCACACTAGCTCCTAAATCAAGTAAAGCCTTTTCAATTAAGGTGTCACCTATGATGCATGAAATAGTAGGACAACCGGGGTCCTTATATTTCACAGGGACTTGACATGACAAGATAGAACTAACATGAGCTATTAAAAAAGCTTTCTTAGGAACATGAGTGGTTCTTTTATGTGTGCACAAATCTTTTAGACATTTAGCATATGAGGGAACTTGTTAAATGGCATCTAAAAGAGGAATGTTAATTTTTACTTGTTTGAACACTTCTAGAATTTTGTCCAACTGGGCTGACTGCTTATTTGAAATAAGTCTTTGAGGGAATGGGGCTTTAGGTTTGAAGACTTTTTCATTTGATTCAGAAGATGTGGTTTGATCATTTTTTGGCACAAGCTGAGTAGATAGACCTACTGACTCAGAGTTTGTGGGCTTTTCAGGCTGGGCTAACTTTGAAGATGGATTATTAGATTCAACATTTAAATTTTTCTCTTCTTCATTATCAATTCCAGCATGATTGTTAAAATAATTTTCAGACCCTAAAGAAATTACAGAATTCACATGATTGACTTGGTTGTTTTCAAGTGAATTAACATGATAAGGTTTTTGAGTAGGAACTGAAAATTTTGGATTGGTCTCGGGTTGACTAGGAAGTTTACCCTTCTCTCTTTCACAAACTGTAGTGGCCAATTGACTCATTTGGATCTCTAGGCGAGAAATGGAATTTATTACAGTTTCCACACTCTTCTCTAAGGTGCTCACACTTTTCTCTAAGGTGCTAAGTCTCCTCTCACTTTCATTAGAAAAACCTGATGGATATTGAGGTGCTGGATTTGAATTTTGGTACGGACCAGGATTTGACTTTTGGTAAGGTTGAAAAGATTGATTTAGAGACTGATTGACATTATTTGAAGAATTATTTGGGTAGGGTCCTTGGTTCCATGCAAAATTAGGATGATTTCTCCAACCAGGATTATAAGTGGGTGCAAATGGGTCATTCCTAGGTCGTTGAAACATTGCATTAACTTATTCATATTCTTCAAATTGGGGCACAACTCTAGGACATTCCTCAATCACATGGCTTGGTGAATTACACTTTAGACACAAAGGTGGTGGTGTTGAGACTTGGTTCACGTGTGATTGTCCCCTAGTTTCTAAATCTTCAAGTTTTTTAAATACACCAGCCAACTTAACTTCGGTAGCAATTGAATTGTCAATTGTATGAACACCCCTAGATGAACTAGGTTTATATGTCTCTCGGGTGGTTTCCCATTGCATGGTTTTTTCTGCTAAGTCTTCTAAAAACTCCCAAGCCTTTTCCTCATCATTATTCAAAAAATCCCCTTTACACATTAACTCTAACATTATTTTAGTGGGATAGTCTAAACCTTCGTAAGCAATTTGACACAATCTCCATTTCTCAATTCCGTGGTGTGGGCATTGGGATAACAAATTTTTAAATCTATCAAAATATTTCCAAAATGACTCTTTTTCATGTTGGTAAAATTGATGAATTGCAGTCCGAATTTTAGCAGTTTTATGATTTGTAAAATATTTTTTTAGAAATGTAACAACAAATCCCTCCCAGGTTGATATGGAATTATTTGGTAGGCTATATAACCATTTTTTAGCATTATCTTTTAAAGCAAATGTTATAAATCTTATCTTAATTGAGTCATCAGACAATTTTTGAATTTTCATTAGGGCACAAACTTCCTCAAATTCCTGAATAAATAAATATGCATCTTCTATCCCTGGACCTAGGTAACATATTTATAAAATGTGGCTTAAGTTCAAAATTGTTACCAGTTACCGGTGGTAGACTGATACATGAAGGTTGGGCAGAGAGGGAATGATAACATCGATCCCTTAAAGAAACAGTTTGTGCGCCCTCCATTTTTCTTAAAGTGAGATCTTTTAAAGTGAAATCCGAAAAATCAAGTGTTCTCACTAATCGAGATGTTTCGTCCCTAATCCACACTTTTTGCATACACTACTTAACAAATAAGCAGATAAGCACAAAAAAAAACAAAAAAAAATAACAATAAATTTACTTCTAAGGTCAACCTAATTAAAATCTAGACAGCTCCTAACTGTTCCAAGTTACACCGCAAGGTCCACCAAATTCGAAATTAATCACACCACTAGCTAGGTAAGTGTAAGAAAGGTGGGAGTCTCTCCGTAGAAATGATGACTAATTGATTAACCACACAATCTTTAGGCGTATACCTTTTGAATCACTTGCCTAGACACCAGTAGTTTGATTAATTTAAAATTCAGACTCCTCTTGGAGTTTCTTGTCCTAATTGAGCTCGAGAGTCCTAGGGGCCAAAGTCTACTTGATTTTATTAGGACATGGTCATGTAAAATACAAATTAAGTTGTTTGTGGGCCAAGGAAGGGTGATGAAATCCCCACCTTATCTTGTTAAGGTTTGTGCCCTTATTGTTAGATTAAAGATGAAAATACACAAATAATAAAAAAAACTATAAACAAATAAAGTGTAAGACCCCAACTTTTATAAATAAAGATGGATTTTCTATAAATATCATTTTTAAATATTATGGAGTTAATTTGATATAATGTTATAGTTGTGGGTAATATTTATAAATTTTACAAAGTACGCAAGTTGTTATATAATATTCGATTGGTCGGGGAATATTCATTTTAACAGGAAATATTCGTACAACGACACAATTATTGGTGGACCCCACAACAAAATTATTGTCGGATTGAGAAAACGACAAAAATATTTTATTAAAAATAACGACAGAAGTTTTACCATTGATACTGTTGAACTACTCAGTAGTAAAAGTACAGTAATACGTGTGGTTGCATAGTAGCACACGGT
Source organism: Panax notoginseng (assembly GCA_016801055.1). Taxonomy (NCBI): domain Eukaryota; kingdom Viridiplantae; phylum Streptophyta; class Magnoliopsida; order Apiales; family Araliaceae; genus Panax; species Panax notoginseng. Next base: position 183,275,189 of record CM029019.1, read on the forward strand.
ATTGATTATTAATGCTTATGTGAGAAGTCACTCAGTTTGATTCAATTATTGTCAGTTAATAATATGAATTATTTAGCGATAATGACGTTTTGTTTTATTCGTATTATTAACGTAATAAAACAGAAACATCTTTTTATATAAAACAGAATACTTTATTAAAGTTATTCTATAAATAGAATATATTATATTTTATTTAAAAGATTTTTCAAAATATGGACCGTCAGATTAAAGTAATCAATCTGGACCGTTCATGGATTAGTTACTATGCATTCTATTTTTCTATAAATAGCAGCTCATTCCTTCATTATTTCTTACGAATTCACTGAACTCTAGGGAGAGAAACTATAGAGAGAGAGAAGAAGAGTATTCTACTACTTAACTACTTCCTTATTTCAGCTCTTCTTTAAAACGGTAAAGGGTGTTATTCTTTCTTATTCATGAAGAGAACTTTTGTTATTCCATTTCTTATTATTCTGTTGGAATAACCTGTATACGCGGTCTACCCTATACTTGGTGACATTCTTTTATTATTCTGTTGGAACATCCTGTCCGTGTGTTTTACACCAGACCTGGTTCCGTCTTTATTATTATTCTGTTGGAACATCCTGTCCGTGTGTTTTACACCGGACCTGGTTCCGTCTTTATTATTATTCTGTTGGAACATCCTGTCCGTGTGTTTTGCACCGGACCTGCTTCCGTCTTTGTTATTATTCTGTTAGAACATCCTGTCTGTATGTTTTACACCGGACCTGGTTCCGTCTTTATTATTATTCTGTTGGAACATCATGTCTGTGTGTTTTACACCGGACCTGGTTCCGTCTTTATTATTATTCTGTTGGAATATCCTGTCTGTGCGTTTTACGCCGGACCTGGTTCCATTATTTATTATTCTGTGGGAATAACCTGTCTGTGCGGTCTATCGCATGCATGGTGATTTCTTTTGTTATTTCATTCTTTATTATATTCAGTTGGTTAAGTTTTGACTTCTATATTCCATGAAATTTATGGAATATCCTTGATAATTGCGTTTAATCCAGTATCTTTTCATGAAAATATTCTTCTAAGCATTCTTGAATTTTACTCCACAAAGCAGTATCATGTTGACAATTTGGACGTTGTTAATTCTTGGATAAATTAATTCTTGAACTTATTTTATTGAATTCTTATATCATTGTCATCATCCTCATGTTTATAAAATGTTAAAATTCATCTGTGGCCTGTAGTGCATAGATGGACTTGGTATGATTATGACCAGGGATTATTCGGTATAATCATGACCGTAATGTTACAAATGATGTGGTAAAAGTCCTCATTGGCCCGTAGTGCGTTGATGGACAGTTGTTGGCATGATCATGACCATTAATGAATACACGAATATCCTTGGCCGTAGTGCAGGGGTGATTCGATGATGTGGATTATTTTATTAAGCTGAGTCCCAGCGATCACAGTGTTGAAAAACCTTTTAAATCATAAAAGATAGTAGAGTTTATTTTCTACTTGACTCTTTTAATAGATTGCTTGTTCTGCTGCAGTTAAACTTGATGTCTATTATATTTTATCAGTTTAACATTGTTGAAGGCTAATGATAATTTATTCTGCATTATCTTAGTCATAATATTTCTTACTGGGCTAGTTGAGCTCACCCTTTCTTTCACTGTTCTCTTCAGGAAATGAGAACGTAGTTGGGGCAAGTCGGAGAATGGAGTGATGGTCCGAATGATAGTATTAGTTAGTAGTCCTCACTATTCTATGTAATGGTGTGTTAATAAATGTAATGAGGACTCCTTTTGAATATGAATACTCTCTAGAAGATAATATTTGTATTCAAACTCACAGTTTATGTTTTGTTGTATTGTACACGACAGTTGTATTAGTAAGTTGTATTTGTATTCTGTACTATGTATCTGACGACCCAAGATGGGTGATGTATACCTAATTTTGAGGGCGTCACATAAAGTGTCGTAAAACTATGTGAATTACGAAAGAATGAGAAATTTTGACGTACCTCAATCCTCCAGCAATCACCACAGTTTATATTTGACCAAAAAAATAATAAATAAAAATAAAAACCTAACAGGATGTGCTCTACGGGAGTGAATGCATTAATGCGGCAAATAAAAAAAATATTAATAATAATAAAAACTAAACTATTTTTTTTTTAAATATGGAGATACGAAGTACCGAAGAAAGCGCAGCAACAAAATTTTTATCTTTGCGCTCCTTCGACCAACTTCAATAGTCCTGAAAAAAAAATATAGAGTTAAAGCTAATTCGAATAAATAAAAATTAAGGAATAAATAAAAATTAATTCTAGTCCCCGGCAACGGCGCCAAAAACTTGATGTGATCAAAATACGTAACTGCAAGTGCACAGTGTCAAACTGAAGAATTGGCAAGTACAGGTCGAACCCACAGAGACTAGATTAACTCTTTAATATATCCTTAATTAATATTTTAGGCGAATTAGAAATAAATATGGTGGAGAAAATTTATTAACTAAATTATTCAAACTACTAATTAATAACGGAAATTATTAATGAGAAAAGATACCTAGGAATCAGAATCCACCAAATGTTAACATAATAAATAATTTCTTATTTCTTAAATCAATTCCCAAATTATTCTCCCTTCCCTTTAAAAATAATGATTCATATAATTAATATGGGCAAGCATAAGTTATGAAAAATTCACAGATTAATTATAACTTATCAAAACCTCGCAATCAATATAAAAATCATATGCAATTTATACGGAGGAAAATATGAAGGTGAAAATAATTAGGCATAAATTTTGGAACGGAAAGAATATATTATTATGAAATACGTAGTTTCATCATAATCCTAGGTATTAGAAATTTAGCTAGCCATGGAATTAAAAATAAAAATAAATAATATTAGTACTACAATTCGCATGAAATAAGAACAATAATTAAAAAAAGAATTTCTACTATATAAATAAAAGAAAATTACAAATACTCCCTGACAGCAGTTTCACACGTGATTGGAATAAAAGAAAAACAAACTCTAAATATCTTACTCCCTTCTACCCTAGTGAAGAACTAAGAAAAAGAAAATAACAAGTGGTGCCCTTCTCTCTAAAATAAGAGACCTATTTATAGGAAAAATAACTTGGAACCCAAATTTAGGTTCATTGAACTTGGACAGTTTTGTTCCCAATCAACTTCTCAAAAAGATCTTCTAGATATGTTTTCCCTTCTCTTGTTAGATTTGACTTACACACCAAGATTGGTCCACCTCTTTCCTTCTCCTTGTAGGATTCTTCTTGGATATTCTTTAGATGAATAAGAGCATTAAATATCGCTTGATCACTAAGATTTTGACTTTATTGGAACAAATATTAAATCCTACAAAATAAAATAAAATATATTAATTTAATAAACTAATATAATTAAAAGGACAAAATTAGGGATAATAAAATGTATGAATTACGTGTTTATCAGTATACATCACCCATCTTGGGTCGCCAGATACATGGTACAAAATACAAATACAAACTAATTATACAACAGTCGTGTAAAATACGACAAAACATAGGCTGTGAGTTTTAATACAAATATTGTCATCTAGACAATATACAAACTCAATGGGGTCCTCATTACATTTATTATCACACTATTTCACAGAATAGTGAGGACTACTAATGCACCATCTAGGACCAACACTCTGTTCCCCGACTAGTCTCAGTTACGTTCTCATTTCCTGAAGAGAACAGTGAAAGAAAGGGTGAGCTCAACTAGCCCAGTAAGAAATATTATGACTAAGATAATGTAGAATAAATTATCAATAGTCTTCAACAATGTTAAACTGATAAAACACAATAGACATCAAGTTTAACTGCAGCGGATCAAGCAATCCATTAGAAGAGTCAAGTAGAGCATGATATCTACTATCATCTATGATTTAAAATGTTTTCGTCAATTTTTATCGCTGAGACTCAGCTTAAAAAATAAAATCGAATCATCCCTGCTCCACGGCCAAGTATATTCATGTAATCATCAATGTTCATGACTATACTGAATAATCCCTGGTCATAATCATACCAACAACTGTCCACCAATGAACTACAGGCTAATGAGGACTTTTACCACATCATTCGTCACATTACGGTCATGAATATACCGAATAATCCCTGGTCATAATCATACCAAGTCCATCTATGCACGTAAGCCAAAGATGACTTTCAACATAATATAAGCATGAGGATGATGACAATTCAATAAAACAAGTTCAAGAATAAATTTTAAAGATTTATAAGTGAATTTATCCTGAACTCAATAACGTCCAAATTGTGAACATGATACTGCTTTGTGGAGTAAAATTCAAGAATGCTCAGAAAAATATTTTCATGAAAAGATACTGGATGGAACGCAAACATCAAGGATATTCTACTAATTTCATAGAGTATAAAAGCTAAAGCTTTAACCAACTGAGTATAATAAAATATATGAAATTGCAAATAGATTTTCATCCGTCATGCGGTAATCTACGTAGACAGGTCATTTCTACAATTTAATAAGGAATGAATACTAAGGATCCTTCACCATGCATGTGGTAATCCACATAGACAGGTTATTCCAACATAATAATAAAGAATGGAATAGCAGAAGGATTCACCATGCGTGCGATAGACTGCACAGACAGGTTATTCCTAATAGAATAATAAATAATGGAACCAGGTCCGGCGTAAACGCACAGACAGGATATTCCGACAGAATAATAAAGAACGGAATATTAGATGAATTTCACCATGTATGTGGTACTTCGCATAAACAGGTTATTCCAACAGAATAATAAGAATGGAATAACAACAGAATTCACCAGGCATGCGATAGACCGCACAGACAGGTTATTCCAACAGAATAATAAAGAATGGAATAACAGAAGCTCTCTTCATGAATATGAAAGAATAATACTCCTTACGGGTACAAAAAATAATATTCCTTACCTTAGAAGAAACTAGATATTGGAAAAATGAAGTAGCAGAATACTTTTCTTCTTTTTTTCTATAGTTTCTCTCTCTAGAGTTTTAGTGAATTCGTAAGAAATAATGAAGGAATGAGCTTCTATTTATAGAAGAACTGAAAGTGGCTCTTGGTCTTAACGAAAGGTCAAAATGACTCTTGGTGATATTGAAGAGACAACTACTATTTTCGAAGGGGCAATTAACTCTTGAAAAATCGAACGGACAAGTTACTATTAAAACTTTAAATCAACGATCCATATTGATTTACTATTATAATTTCAACCAACGGTTTGAAAAATTAGCACATCTCCTCATGAAATAATATTGTACCCAAAAATGATTTGGACCGAAAAGAAAAATAATTTTCGGGTGAATAGTACCCCGTAAATAGTAACTCGTGAATAGTAACTTATGAATAGTAACTCGTTCTCAGGAAGGAGGAGGCTTTTCGATAAGGATTTCTCCTTATTGGCGCGCAATTAGGTGACCAAACCTCTCCTTGACAGAACTTCTAGACATTGTCAATATTGCAAATAATAATATGAATAACTTTGTCGTCTCAATTATTGATTTAATAATATATCATATTATGCAGATGATACTGTAACAATAATTGAATTAATAATATGAGAGATATGATGCATCAATTACTGTAGCAATAATTGAGTATAAATGAGTGACTTCTCACGTAAGCATCAATAATCAATACCGTGTGCTACTATGCAACCACGCGTATCACTGTAGTTTTACTACCGGGTAGTTCAACAGTTTTAACGGTAACACATCCGCCGTTTTTTTTATAGAAAGATAATTTTGTCGTTTTTTAACTACGACAATACTTCCGTTGTGGGGTCCACCAATGATTATGCCGTCGTACGAATATTCCCTGTTAAAATGAATATTTCCCAACCAATCGAATATTATATAACCACTTGCTTACTTGCAAAATTTATAAATATTACCAACAACTATAACATTATATCACATCCACACCATAATATTCAAAAATATATTTTGAGAAAATTATTTTTTATTCATAAAAGTTGGGGTCTTACATTATTATTCAGTTGGAATAACCTGTCTGTGCAGTCTATCGTATGCCTGGTGAATTCTGTTGTTATTCCATTCTTTATTATTCTGTTGGAATATCCTGTCTGTGCTGATTACGCATGACCTGGTTCCGTTCTTTATTATTCTGTTGGAATATCCTGTCTGTGCGGATTACGCATGACCTGGTTCCATTCTTTATTATTCTGTTGGAATAACATGTCTATGTAGATTATCGCATGCATGGTGAATGATCCTTCGTATTCATTCTTTATTAAATTGTGAAAATGATCTGTCTACGTGGATTACCGCATGGTGGGTGAAAATCCATTTGTAGTTTCGTATATTCTATTATACTTGTATGAGATATCATTTCTTTTGTACTCGTCATGAAATATAATTTTCTTTGGTATTTTTTCTTTTACGAGTTACTATTCACGGGTTACTATTAACCCGATTACTATTCACTCTAGTATTATTCACTCGGATATTCGGTGCACTTTTCGTGCCGAAGTACTATTCACGGGTTACTATTCACCTGATTACTATTCACTCTAGTATCATTCACTCGGGTATTTGGGACACTTTTTGTGTCGGGGTACTATTCACGGGATACTATTCCCGAAGTACTATTCACAGGATAGTATTCACTCGAGTACTATTCATGATAAAAAAATTGATTCGTTTTTGGTCCAAATTATTTTTGGTACAATATTATTCTTGAATTTTACTACACAAAGTAGTATCATGTTGACAATTTGGACGTTATTGATTTCTGGATAAATTAAATTATAAATCTTTAAAATTTATCCTTGAACTTGTTTTATTGAATTGTCATCATCCACGTGCTTATATTATGTTGAAAGTCATCTTTGGCCGTAGTGCATAGATGGACTTGGTATGATTATGACCAGGGATTATTCGGTATAATCATGACCGTAATGTTACAAATGATGTAGTAAAAGTCCTCATTGGCCCGTAGTGCATTGATGGACAGTTTTTGGTATGATCATGACCATAGGTTCTCTTCGCCCAAGGGTGCAAAGATGAATTATTTTATGGCATGATCAGGACCGTTGATGAAAACATGATTATCCTTGGCCCGTAGTGCATAGATAATTCGTGGTCGTGATACTAAAGAATATCCTTGGCCCATAGTGTAGGGATGATTCGATGATGTGGATTATTTATTAAGCTGAGTCTCAGCGATAAAATTGATGATAAACTTTTTAAATCATAGAAGATAATAGATATCATGTTCTACTTGACTCTTCTAATGGATTGCTTATTCCGCTGCAATTGTTGATCTAAAACTTGGTCTCTATTATATTCTATTAGTTGTTATACTGTTGAAGGCTAAGGATAATTTATTTTGCATTATCTTGGTCATAATATTTCTTACTGGGCTAGTTGAGCTTACCCTTTTGCTTTCATTGTTCTCTTCAGGAAATGAGAATATAGCTGGGACTTGTCAGGGAACGGAGTGACGGTCCAAATGTTTGCATTAGTAGTCCTCACTATTTTGTGAAGTAGTGTGAAAATAAATGTAATAATATTGAATTTGAGTTTGTATATTGTCTAGAAGATAATATTCATGTTGAAACTCCCAGCTTATATTTTGTCGTACTTTACACGACAGTTGTATAATAAAGTTGTATTTGAATTTTATACCATGTATTTGGCGACTCAAGATGGGTGATGTATACCTATTTTGGGGGTGTCACAGTTGGTATCAAAGCTCAGGGATATGATCCCTAGCTGAGATGTGAGACAAGAACTAGGAGGGGAGAGACGGGGAATTCCTTCGCTAGTATGACCTACCTAAGTTTATTTGGTATTTAATTGGTCGGTCAGAGTATAGGGATAATATGTGATATGTTAATTAACCCTTGTTTTGTGGCAGTATTTGAGAATGACAACTGAAAATGTTAACAATGGAGTGAATGAGATCGTGGAGACACCTCTAATCACCAACCAAGATAATGTGATGTCAGGCGAAGAAGGCATTAGAGATATCCATGTGGTGAGTGAAGAATTGATAGTTGCACTCGAGATTGTCGCAGAGGTAGGTAGCAGCTGAGAGTGAGGAAGAAGAAGAAGAAGAGGAACCTAAGGAGAAATTATTAGAAGAATTTTATGATCGAAATTTAGAATTGCAAAATCGTATCCATGAGTTAGAAGAGCAGGCTGAAGAACGGCAGGCGGTCGTGGAGCAAAAGGATGCAACAATTCAAGCTTGTGTTACCCGATATGTGATGCTTGAATAGAAGCACTCTTTGGCAGAGTATAAGATGATAAACCTGGAATCTGAGCTGAAAGAAGAAGCAACTGAACGAGTGAGAATGAGTGATGTATGGGTAAAAGCCACACGACGCGCTAATATTGTGGAAAGAGATGTCCGATCTAAGAAGGCTAAAATAGATGATATGTATTTCTCTTTTTGGATAGCAATTGAGAGAACCCAACATCGAGTTTTGAATTACCCTGTACATTGCGGTCAACCCCAATTCGATATGGATCAAAGATTAATGATTCAGATCATGAAACAGGAGTACGATGAAGCAGTTGAGGGTGGAATATGCCCTATAGCAAAAGTCAATTCTAGCGGTAATGATGACACCAAAGGCTGTCCCAGACAAGTCAAAATCGGTGGTTCAAGTGAGAGCGTTTTTCGTGACTTCTCAAAAAGCGAGTAACCCGAACGAAGTTAGCACGGGTTACTTAATTATAAATTTTTGCGAAGTCAATACCTTATTAGATACCGGTTCTACCCATTCTTTTATCTCTTGCTTGCGCTCAACGTTTAAATTTGACTCCGGAGAAATTAGAGTTTGACTTATCGGTTGAAACTCCGTTAGGAGAAACCTTCGTTACCTCTACTGTTTATAAATCTTATTTGATTCAAATCGATACCCTCACGTTACCTGTCGATCTTATCTCTTTGAAAATACTTGCCTTTGATGCGATTTTAGGAATCGATTGGTTAACTACTCATCATGCTTTTCGTAAGGTTGTTAGCTTTTATATTCCTAACCAACCTGTTATGCGAATTCAAGCAACCAAACCACTAAAGCCAATCACTGTCATATCAAGCCATAAGTAAAGAGTCCCGAGCCTTTATCTGGTGACTTCCTTGTATGGAATGCACCGAAGCCAGACTATCCGTAGGGGACGTTGTGAATGACGATGGCAAGTTGATAGGTATCAATGTGACGTACTGTCCAAGTCTTGGATGAGAGTCACAGTTTTAAATGATATTTCTATTGTTAATAAATTTCCTAACGTATTCTTGAAGACTTCCTAGCCTACCCCTAGAGCGTGAAATCGAATTTTGTATTGACCCCAGTACAAAACCCATTTCTAAAATCCTTAAATATTTCTTCAACCAAAATGAACGTATCATGCGCCAAGGACGTTGGCTCAAGCTGTTGAAGATTACGACTATACCATTCAATATCATCGTGGAAGAGCGAACGTGGTAGTTGACGCGTTGAATAGAAGATCGTATGCGTTTACGAGTGCGATGTTGTTAACACAAAAACCCATTTCGTATAACTTACAAATGATGAAGATAGAGTTAAAGACTCTAGGGACCCACGTGAAGATAACGAATATACGATTAGAATCGACTTTAATCGATAAAGTTAAAGCCGCTCAAGCTACATACTCAGAGCTGATGAATGTGAAGAAGAAGGTTCAAGAGGGCGTTATTCTAGAAGCAAGAATCGACGAATAGAGGAAATCTCAACCCTCGATTTAATTGGCCCATTTAAAATCCTCGATCGAGGAGGAACTGTGGCCTATAGACTCATTTTACCGCCAAGTATGTCGCGTGTTCATAACGTTTTTCACATATCGATGTTACATAATTATGTGGACGACTCGAACCACATTATGGAATTAGAACTAGACGAGATAGCAAAAGATTTAACGTATGATAAGATACGTGTTAACGTATGATGAGATACGTGTTAAAATCTTGGATAAGAAGGATCATATTCGACACTCAAAGGTTATACCTCAAGAGTTGGAATATGAAATGAAGTCAAGGTATCCTCACCTCTTCGGCATACCAGGTACGTATGTAAATTTCGAGGGCAAAATTTCATAAGGAGGGGAGATTGTAAGACCCCGAATTTTATGAAATGAAAGTATTCAATTTTCTTATAATTATTATTTTATTTCGTAAATGGTTAAATTGATAAAAGGTTAAAGTTAAGGGTGATATATGAAAATTGTACAAAATTCAAATACAACTTAATTATACAACTGTCGTATAAAATACGACAAAACATAAGCTGAGAGTTTTAATATGAATATTGTCTTCTAGACAATATTCAAACTCAAATGGAGTCCTTATTACATTTATTATCACACTATTTCACTGAATAGTGAGGACTACTAATGCAAACATCTGGACCGTCACTCCGTTCCCCGACTAGTCTCATCTATATTCTCATTTCCTGAAAAGAACAATGAAAACAAAGGGTGAGCTCAACTAGCTCAGTAAGAAATATTATGACTAAGATAATGCAAAATAAATTATCGTTAGCCTTCAACAGTGTTAAACTGATAAAATATAATAAACATGAAGTTTAACTGCATCGGAACAAGCAATCCATTAGAAGAGTCAAGTAGAGCATGATATCTACTATCTTCTATGATTTAAAAAGTTTTTCATCAATTTTATCGATGAGACTCAGCTTAATAAATAAACCATATCATCGAATCATTCCTACACTACGGGCCAAGGATATTCATGTAATCATCAATGGTCATGATCATACCAACAACTGTCCATCAATGAACTACGGGTCAATGAGAACTTTTACCACATCATATATAACATTACGGTCATGATTATACCGAATAATTACTGGTCATAATCATACCAATAGTACATCTATGCACGTAAGCCACATATGACTTTTATCACAATATAAGCATGAAGATGATGACAATGATATAAGAATTCAATTAAAAGAAAGCAAATGATAGATTTTTAAAGATTTATAACTTAATTTATCCAGAATTCAATAATGTCCAAATTGTCAACATGATACTGCTTTGTGGAGTAAAATTCAAGAATAATATTGTATCAAAAATGATTTGGACAGCAAATAAATCAATTTTTGTCCTGAATAATTCTCTGGGTGAATAGTACCCGAGTGAATAGTACCCCCGTGAATAAATCAATTTTTGTCCTGAATAATTTTTCTCCATATCAGTTGCAGGTGACTTATAATGGAACTTGAGGTGTCCAACTTTATATCCCAAGACCTTCCCCATGTTACATATGTCAAGTAAAGATATGAAATCAGGATGACAGAAATCAAAGAAATTAAATGTACCTCTCACATACTGTTTATGTGGGCTCTCCTCAAAATGTTCCCCATGAAAAAATTTTACTATAAAATACTCTGGGTTGCCTGCATAGACACAAACACAAAGAATTCTATGTCGGTTAAATGTGTGGACCACATCATATTTAATTGACTAAAATCCAAAAAAATGTTGGAAAGAGACAGAGAGTTTTGAATTTGATCATCAAAAAGGGTCCACCATTCCACTTTATAACAAAAAGAAGTCAATAAACTACAAAACAAAACAATATACTACAAAAAGAACATGCACTAATTTCTAAAGCGGATTATTCAAAATAGATGCTCGTGGAAGATAATCACAGAAGTACTTACTGTATTCTGGGACACCTTTAACTCCATAAATGTTGTTGTCTGATGAATCCCTCAAGAATCGCGAATCACTACTCATTGTTCTCCTTCAAATCGCGAACCCTAGCCTCCTTCAAATCGCGAACCCTAGCCTCCTTCAAATCGCGAATCGCTACTGAATGACTGTGTAATAGCGTTGGAGAAGATAAAGAATATCAAAAGTCTGAAATACCCCTTCTTGTGTGGATCTGTGCCTTAGCCGGTCACTTTTGACCGGTTAAGTGTGCAAAGTGTGCAATCTGTTTCTAATAAGTATGGGGTGTACTTAGACACCTTTTTCACTTTGTGGTGCAAATGTCAACACCGGAGTAAAGTTTAGGGTGCAATATGTCTTTTATTCTTATTTTAATCTAGCATTAAAAGGACTTCAACCGTGTCTCGATAGTTCCTACCTGGTTCTCCATCCGGGATTCAATCATAGACCTTCGTTTACATCAGATACAGTGGTCTGTTTAACCCCCGGCTAAGCCATGCTCTTATAAAACTGCGCCTCGGTATCTCAGTGGCCTTAATCTGTTATAATCTATAGGAAATCATTAATATTATGCTTAATTTCCTAAATCAGCAAAAATTGCTTAATTTCCTATATATCCAGTTTCAAGAAATAAACATGCTTAATTAAGAAAAATAACCACAAAGGATTCTAATAATGACAATATTACCAGCTGTGTCATAACGAATATCCATTTTATGAGCCCAACTCTACACAATACAATATTACCATAATTAGAATTGGTTTGATTTCCTATATATCCACTAAATCAATACCATCAGGAGTAATATACAAGGAGACGTCATGTAATTTTTCACCCCTCCCCCCATCATGTAATTTTTAATTATCAACATACATATCCACAAAAAATTTAGACAAAATTAAAAGAAAACAGAGTTCAAGGTATGCTCTTGGAATCAGAAACTAAAATTCTGTAGATTTGAAAGCAGAAAAACTTTTAAAATAAACTTAGAAATTAGGAAAAGTAAACGTTTTCATATCAATTCATAAAAATCAAACACAAAATTCAGAAATTCCGAAATGGGTACTCATTTTATGGAAATATACCTTCAATCCGAAAAACTGAGTCAAAAAGCATTGATGATGTACCCAACAGTGCCAAATCCACCTACAACACCCACAAGAAAAAGCCCAGCCTTTAACAGCATTCCCATCCTCCAACCAGTCGGACGGCCATGTCATGTTTTTTTTGTAACGAAAGGTTTAGATGTTATATGACATTTTTTGATGCATGATCATTGCCCATATATATATATATATATATATATATATATATATATATATATATATATATGTATATATTGCTGTAGAATGAATATTTCTGCAAGATGGAAATGGAGTATTTTTTGATATATATATAGGAAAGTTCGAGCTGAATTTTTAAGTAGCATAATTTCTTTAAGTAACATAATTATTTAAAAGCCTTCCTTCCGTGTCTTTGAAAAAACCCAAATCTTTAAAATTCCACTCTGTCATTTTCTCCGCTGGGCGTCACAGAAATTGGACTATATATCAAATATCAATCACCCACCCCTCCTCCCATCTTTACTACTAATAACATACAGACCTTCTTCTTCTCTCTCAATCCCATCTATTTCTCCACATAGATAGAGATGTGGGGTGGTGCAATCATTTCCGACTTTGATCCTCCAATCAAGAATGGCTGGAAAATGACGTCACTTGACCTCTGGGCCGAGCTTAGTAGTCCTACCATCATCATACCTGATCATGAATTTGGGTGGAACTCCTTCGGTACTGCCAAACACCCATGGCCACTCCTCTCTCTTGGCAACTCAATTCTCAATATTTGGGGAGAAGAGTCGAAATTGGGGCTTTTTCCAAATGAGCAGCTTACTTCGGGGGAATTCAGCTCTTGAACTTTTCTGTATATATATATATTGATGTAGAATGAATATTTCGGCAAGATGGAAATGGAGTATGGTATATATATATATATATATATATATATATATATATATATATATATATATATATATATATATATATATATATATATATATATATATATATATTGCTGTAGAATGAATATTTGGGCAAGATGGAAATAGAGTATGGTATCCCGTGCTTGCGGAGGGCTGCAAAACCTTGGTGCTTAATTATATGTCACCGGGATCATCTTATTGTTGCATGTGGATGAATTTCAACAGGAGGAGGGAATGAAAATTATCAATGACAAGGAGAAGACAAGAAGAAGAAGGGTGAGAGAATGTCGCGAGAATTTTAAGAAATTAAGATAAAACTTTTGGATAAAAAATTTACATGAATGACCAACTGCATGTTGTAGAACTCGTGTCTATGGAAACCTGTGGGTTGGACACCTTTTGAAGATGCTAATCTCCAGTGCGAAGCATGCATGATCAGGAAATTGCTTCTATTTTTTAATGTATGAATGTTTTCTGAAATGCATATAAAATTTTAGTTTCCTCCAATATATCAAATTTATTAGTTTCTTTTCAAGATAAGTAACATATTTACCAAAATAAAATTTTTATTGTAGTTTCTATATTTAATTAATATCTCACAAATAATAAACTGATCATGGCACAATATTTAATACCAAACATTCATCTAAATATCATGCTCCTTGTGGAGTACCATATCAATTAAATTTATTTGTCAAGTACTTTATAACTAATCCAAGTGGAGTCACGCTCGGTTTATTTTATTATGTTATTAATTATAAAATTAACGGTTTAATAGCATATATAGTTTGTTAAAAAAAGACTTTCCCATTTTTTTTCAACAGACAAGAAATCAATCAATACAAAAATAAAATTAGGTAAAAACAAGTTATTTTCGTTAATTCGAGTCAAATAAATAATTTTATTTTTGTTTACTCAATCCAAAGGATTTTTTTTCAGTTTTACTAACATGCAATGTACCTAATAATACATTAATATTAGGAAACTGATATTTTTACATGAAAAATAATTTTTTCACATGAAAAAATAATATTTTCACATGAATGTGACTCGCTCACTATTATTCACGCTAGAGAGAGAGAATGTGAAGATATTATCTTTTTTCAAGTGGAAATATCAATTTCCTAATATTACTTAGCTTTCGTGATTCATGTACCCATTAAGTATGAAGTCTTATTTTTTTAATCTATTAATTAACATTTGAAAGTATAAATATTTGCTTAAATATTTCGTTTGATATATATGTGATTTTTAGAACTTATTTGTATTTTGCACAGGCTATACATACATATATGACAAATTAAAAATATACGAATAGACACAACCAAATTACAAAGTATCATATATAGATTTGTAGTAGAAAACCCAAAACAAATCCTTTAAAAGAAAGACATGTAATTGATATTTTCACAAATAAAAATAATAATTAATTTCACATGTTTAAATATTAAAATATTATATATTCAAAATAAAATAAATTAAAAGATATGGTAGTATTATTAGTGATGCAGAATGATAGTTCTCAATCTTTGATATGTTAAAATATACAAGTGATTTTACTTTAAATTTTAAATTTTGTTTTTTTCTTAGTTCTCAGTTATTTTATTATTTAATCAAAAGAAATAACTAATTTGTTCATGAATATCTTTTTGAGGTCTACGGTCGTGCTATGCACGTGTCATTCAAAAGAATCTACTGGGATCAACACAAGAAAGTGCAACGTTAGGGACCGTTTTGGAGAGTTTTTGGATAAACTAAAACTACTTCTAAATTAAATATGGAAATGTTTTGGTGTTTGGTAATTTTTTAAAAGCACTTTTAATTGGAATAGAAAATTTGTGTTTTTAAACTCAAACTTTTGATAAAAGTAAAATATATAAAATTATCCCTAATTAAATTATTAAAATAAAATAAAATATCACACCACACATTTTTCTGAGAGAGATCTTGTGGAAATATTAAATTTTATTTGTATGATTGTTGTATATATTTTTTAACAATGTCCGAGTAAAAAAATGAAGGAAATCCAAGTTCAAAAAGGGTTGACACTATTTTGGCCCTAACTTTTGATCTGTTTGAAGTTACGAGTTCAATAATATATCAAATCGAAATTTACGACGACCAGCTCTAGAAGACTCATCGTCTTCGGCCATAACAGAGACCATTAAAAGCCCAAAAAAAGGCTTAGAAACATATGTTTGAGCCTTCCGAAGTTTTTCAGTTTTGAGTTTATTTGAACTATTTTGTTTTTTTTAATGTACGATTTCCAACTTATTGTTCAGTATTTAAAGGCTGTTTCATGTGTTTTAGGGTTAACTTATTATTTATGAATTTATAAACATTGTGACTGCTTAGTCAACTTATCTAATTTTATAAATTCTTATGATTATAAAATTATATAAATTCAAATTCTTTAATTATTTTTATTCTCTATTTAAAAATAATTAAATATTTTTAAATTCTTGTTATTATAAAAATAAGGCTTAAATATGAATTAGTACCCTAAACTATAGGCCATATTCCACTTCAGTGATCCACCTTTTAATTTTGTCAATTAGGTGATTAAACTATCAATTTTTTTCAATTACACCAACTTGAACACGCCACGTCAAAAATTGATGACGTGGCTAATTTTGTGGGGTCTTAACAAGCTTATGTGGCAAAAATAATAATTTATTATTCATTAAATAAATAAATCTGATTAAATATGGGACAAAATGGTCAAAACCCAACCACCAACCCAGTTTTGATAATCAGTATTTAAAACATCTCAAAAATTATCTCACAAAATCTCGAAACCCATTATCAAAAAGCAACCCAGTTTTGATAATCAGCAGCAGAACAACCCGATTCAGTCTTGATAATCAAAAAGCAACCCGATTCAACCCCCAAAACTCACGAGCTCCCGCCTTCAGAAGATCCGGCCTCCGTCACTGCCGTAGCTTATTGCCCACCCTCCTCCGTTGCTGAAATGCGGCCCCACCGCTGAGCCGCCGTTAAACCCTTGTAACCCCATCTCCACCTCTTTGTCCACCGCTTCCGACAACTTTGTGAGGCAAGTTGAGCCGCTCTCGCCCCTTCCGCCATTCCCGGCGGTGCACACGGCGGCTGAATCACCAATTTTCGTTTCCATGTGCTACCTTCAGAGCTCGAACTCCAACACAGACTCCGATTCGAAGAGGTTCGCTGGATTCTTGCCTTTAGCGTCTCTTGTTTCGCCGCGGTGGATATAATTTTGCTCAGCCATCGTCCTCATAGCCGCAAAACGTTCCCCAGTCACCGATAGCATCATCATCGGCACCTCTCCATTTCCCGATGCCGTCGTCCCCACTGCCGTTTGGATGCTTGCCGTCCCCAAGGTCGATACCCTTCGCTTCGGTTGAGCTAGGGTTTGTCGAGCGATTTGGGGCTTTTGTCTTGATCGATCGATTGTAATGGAAGGGGCGAAGGGTACTGATATATAAGTTGGTTTTATTTTAATTTCAAAATGTTAATTTGGTTTTGACGATTTTGCCCCACCCATAATCAGATTTGTTTATTTAATAATTAAAAAATTAAATTTTTAGCCACATAAGCTTGTTAAGGCCCAACAAAATTAGCCACGTCAGCAATTTCTGACGTGGCGTGTTCAATTTGGTGTAATTGGAAAAAATTGATAGTTTAATCACCTAATTGACAAAATTGAAAGGTGGATCACCGAAGTGGAATATGGCCTATAGTTTAGGGTACTAATTCATATTTAAGCCTAAAAATAATTATTTTTGTGTACCTTGGTATAAAAGTTTGGTTACCTTAGTATAAAAGTTTGGTTACCTTAGTATAAAAGTTTGGATACCTTAGTATAAAAGTTTGGTTACCAAACTTTTATACTGAGGTAACCAAACTTTTATACTAAGGTAAACACCAATCAACAAAAAAAGTGATCATAAATTCATAATCAAACGCACATTTTGCATAAAATTAAGATTATAAACTCCAAATGAATGAAATTAAAGAGAAAACCTTAAAAACTGGTGCTCGAGAGAGAGAGGTAAAATAGAAGTACTTACAAAAACAGAGTACAAAGAAATATGAAGAACAATTGGAAGAATGAAAGAGAGAGAAAAAAATGGCAGAATAAAAGAAAATGGAAGAAATGGCGTCTTCATCTTTTATACAAAAATGACAGAAATGGCGTCTTCATCTTTTATACAAAAATGGCAGAAATGACGTCTTCATCTTTTGAAGAAAAAATGGCAGAATAGAAGAAAATGAGAGAGAAAATGGCAAAATGGCGTCTTCATCTTCTCTTTTCACTGGCGTCTTCATCTTCTATCTTCACTCTTCAGCTTTTGTCTTTAAATATAAAAATAGAAGAATAGAATTGCAGTGGCGTACATAAAATGGCAGTAGGAGGAGATGAGAGAGAAAATGGCACCTACCAAAACTAATCCCCTAAATTAAGGAATCCTAATTACACTGATATTGTCATGTCAGTCATTACATATTAATCCCTTAATTTAAGGACCTTTAACTATGTTAAGATTGAAAATAAAAACAAAAAAGTGTAACACTTTTGTAATTATTTTATAGGTGTATAATTTTTATAATTATTTTTAAAAATGTACTACTATATATAATTTATCCATTAAGAAATTAAGGTTTACATGGATCAAGTGGAGCTCCACACAAGCAACGATTATGAGAAAATGACGAGTTATCAAATCCCTCCGGTCGATACCTTAACTTCCATCCCTTGGGTATCTCGCCACACAATCTATTATAACTAAAATTCAACCCTTGCAACATGAATGCTTCCGTGATCAATTGCGGTATTTTCCCATATATCTTGTTATGAGATATATCCAATAATACCAATGACTCGTCCATGAACTCCACTCGTGAGAAATCAAACTCAAAGTTATTTCGTGAGATATCAAGCACTTGGCAAATTTTAGTGGCACCGAAAAGTATGGATGCATCTCCCGAGAGATTATTTCTCGAGAGATCAATTCGAGAGAAATTCATACTGCCTAAAGACGCCGGTAATTTGCCCGAAAGCTTGTTATGAGATAGCAAAAGATTGGGAAAGTTGATTGTTTTTGGAAAATGACCATAAGATTCAGGTATCGATCCTGTAAGTTGGTTTCTACTAAGGTCTATAGCAAAAATACTTGGTAGAAGAGGGAGTGAAGGTGGAATTGACCCAGAAAGTTTATTAAACGAGAAATTGATAATCATGAGATTTTTGAGGTTGACGAGATTTTGAGGCACTTGACCCGATATATTGGTCCAGCTAATATCGAGGTAGGTTAAATGTGTCAAATTTTGAATTCCTCGAGGAATTTCACCAACAAGAAATGGCATCTTGTGAAGCCGGAGTGTCTTGAGGTATGTCAAACCGGCTAAGGCGTCCGGTTTGATTGAACCGGATAGATCAGAATTGGTTATTGTGAATTCACTGACACGATTGCCTTGGCTGCAGCCAAATATGTAACAACAGTTCATATCGGGTGTCCATGAAGGTAAGAGATCCGAATTGGAGAAACTATATTTGAATGCTAGAATGGCGGATATGTCATCTGGGTGGCAAGGGTCCGCCGGAGAGAGTCCGGGGAACAAGAGGATCAAGAAGAGGAGTAACAACATTGGTTGTATAGGCAAATAAAATGGTGGAAGGAACACGTGTATTTATATGAAAATGTGGATATGGTCAAATTAAATTATATGTATATGGTCAATTATGGTGACTATATTTAATTATTATATTATGTTATTGGAGTATTATTTATTATTGTCGTCTTACTGGGACCATTCAGTGCATAAGTCCTGGCCTTGGCTGCTGGCATGCATGCAAAGTGGCATACTCACTTTGACACTTTGCTAAATCATGCACTCCATTTGACTATTGATTTATCTTAAATTTAATTTCATTTAACTTTGATTTATTTTTTAGGACTTGCGGGAGATACGCTCAAAGATATAAAGTTATTTTAATTTTATAAAATGAGTTTCTTCCAAATTTAAAAGAACAAAATAATTTGAAAGATTTGAAAAGAGGAAGAGAGGAGAGAGCATGAGTCATTTTTTTTTTCAAATTTTTTCTCCTCCTTTTGTATGCTCTTCCAATATAAAAATAATATTATTTAATTAATTAAATTTTGTACACTTTTGTCAATTGTTTAAAAATTTAATGTTATTCGTTTTAAAATTATAATTTGTATGTTTAAAAGTTTATTGACCTTTTTGATAATTAAGTCTTTTTTAAAATTTTAAAATAAAAAAAAATTATATTTGATAATCTTTGTATTAATATTGAATTTTAATAATTTAATATATAATAATTATATATAAGGATTTATACAGATTTAATACGTCAAAATAAGTATTTATATAAATTTTATACAAATTAGGTACTTGATGTAGTAAATTGTGAATTTGATGGTATTTATTGTAACATAAATGTTATTAGCCCGTATTGTATACGATATTTGGCCAAAAAATTAGGTAATCCGATCAATTTTGGTCGAATCTTGAAATTGGGGGCTAAATTGTATCACATTAGATACTTGATGTAGTAAAGTGTAAGCTCAAATTTTTTGAGGGTCTACTCATGAATATGATGGTATTCATATAGTAAACTGTATTTAGCCCTATATATTATGGGGGAGGGGGTGTATTTATTTTTTAAGCCCTATCAAAAATTACATCACTTATTAAAATAGTATATATATATATATATAGAGAGAGAGAGAACGGATGTAAAACACGCTTTTTAAATAGTACTCCTTTATTAAAATTACGTCGTTTTAGATATTTTTTTAAAAAATAAAATAATATTAAAATATAGTGATCCCACTTGCATTCTTTTTAATTACAAAAATGTCATCCACAGGCCCACTTGTATTTTAAAAGAATATCTAAAATGACGTATGTGACGCCCCCAAAATTAGGTATACATCACCCATCTTGGGTCGTCAGATACATAGTACAGAATACAAATACAACTGATTAATACAACTGTCGTGTACAATACGACAAAACATAAACTGTGAGTTTGAATACAAATATTATCTTCTAGAGAGTATTCATACTCAAAAGGAGTCCTCATTATATTTATTAACACACAATTACATAGAATAGTGAGGACTACTAACTAATACTATCATTCGGACCATCACTCCGTTCCCCGACTTGCCCCAGCTACGTTCTCATTTCCTGAAGAGAACAGTGAAAGAAAGGGTGAGCTCAACTAGCCCAGTAAGAAATATTATGACTAAGATAATGCAGAATAAATTATCATTAGCCTTCAACAATGTTAAACTGATAAAATATAATAGACATCAAGTTTAACTGCAGCGGAACAAGCAATCCATTAAAAGTGTAAGACCCCGAATTTTATGAAATAAAAGTATTCAATTTTTTTTATAGTTACTATTCAGTAAATAGTTAAATTGATAAAAGTTAAAGTTAAGGGTGATATATGAAATTTTTTCAAACTACGCAAGTGGTTATAAAATATTCATTGTTGTCGGGGAATATTCGTTTGGTCGTGGAATATTCTTTCTGTCGGGGAATATTCGTACGACGGCGCAGCTATTTGTGGGCCCCATAACGAATAACTGTCGGGTGAAGAAAACGACAAATTTGAGTTTTTACAAATAACGGCGTAGTTGTTACCGTTAACACTGTTGGAATACCCGGTGGTTAAAATACAGTAATACGCGTTATTGCACAGTAGCACACGGTATTGCATAGTATTTTTGAAATTATTGATTCTTACGTAAGAAGGCACTACTCAATAATTGTTACAGTAATTACTGTTCAATATTTTATTTTATTGATTCAATAATTGTTGCGTTGATATTTTATATTATTGTTGTTTCAATAATTGTTGTTGCACAGTATTTTCTATTATCAGGTCAATAATTCATATTATTTGAATAATATTATTAGATAACATCATTGGCAATGTCTAGAAAGTTCTGTCTAAGGAGAGGTTTGGTCATCTAATTGCGCGCTGGTAAGGAGAAATCCTTATTGGAAAGCCCCCTCTTTCCTGGGAACGGTCTGGTTGTCATAAATGTGATTCTGTAATATTATTTGTGAATAATTAATTATTGATTCATATGATAAGGAAATATTTATTTTATGTGGATATAAACGAGGGATATATTTTTGTGGTTAAAAATGAAGGAGTTAATGTTGAGATTTTTATCCGTATTTTTGTCGGAATGGAGGTATTAAAAATCAGGGTTTTTGAGATATTTTGCGGGGGTTATAATTTTTAATCCGACCGTTGGATCGTGGTAATTTTTGGATATGTTATACATATATAAGTTGAGTATATGCCCACAAATTTTGAACCGTTAAAAATGAACGTATGATTTATTATGAATTTTACGAGATGACTGGTTTAGAAATTGTTGAATTTTCGGAGTTTATCATTTTGGTGGAAAATTCTAGAATTGGTGGGCCCCACTTGTGGTTGGTGAAGAAATGTGCTGAATTATATTTCAAATGTGGTGGGTGGGAATAGTAGCAGGTAAAGCCATCAGGTTGCAGGTCAAACCTACCAAAATTTTCCTATAAATAGAGGGCTAAGTTAGAATTGAAAATCACACCAGAAACATAAGCTTTCTCTCTTTCTCTCTCTATATTATGAAGCATATTTTGTGAGTATTTAGATACTTTGAGAGTTGCTATTCAGTGCAAGTTTTCTTCGGCTTTACATTCCGGTCAGAAGTACTGCTGTTTTGAGGTAAGGGATTGTAAGGGATAGTAAGGGATAGTAAGAGATTTTAAGGGTTGTTATGATTTTCAGTTTCGTAATTTTTCTGATCTTCAAAAATTCTGGAAAAATTTGAAATGATATTTTGATGAGTTTTCTTGATTGTATCCAAAAATGGTGATTTTTGGATGTATAGATTGAGAGTTATGAATTTTATGAGAAAAGACTATTTTAAAAGTAACCGCTTATAATTCCTTGTGGTTAACTCCAAAATTGATGAAATTTTTATTGGGAGTACATGTATATGATAGAAGTATACTCTGTAAATTTCAGAATTTTTAGACAAAAGTACAATTTTTGATAAATGTCTAAATATTCGGCTATTTTGGCCATATGAAAAATAGTAAATGACTTTTAAAAATTCTGAGAAAAATATATGTTCACTATGGGACTATATTATGCTAAATCCCAGAAAAGAAATATTTTTGGAACTGATTTGGTATTTTTCATAAAAATGGTCTAGTTATGAGTAAATGAATTAAATATGTTTTGTGAAGAAAGAAAATTGGAAAATAGGATTTTATGGCTTGAGAATCCTATATGAGGTATATGCAGATTTTTGATGAGGGTTTTGGTTATTGATGATGAAATTGTAAGAGTTGGCATTTTATGATGATTAAATGCATTAATTAGTAAAGTGTAAACAATTAAAATAAATTGTTTATAAATTTAAGTAATGTTATTCTTTCAATATCATTATACCGAAATATTGGTATGAATTTTATTGTAGAATTTCTATCTTTTGTGTCGGGGTTACTATTCATGAGTTACGAATATTACTCTTGAGATTAAAACTATATGTTGATCATATTATTTTTATCATCATATATAACATTTTTATAACCCTGATGTTGAAATTCTCTTTCACTGGAGTGTAAAGATGGGTAGATTATTGGTATGATCATGACTAGGGTTCTCTTTGGCCTGTAGTGCAAAGTTGAATTGTGACTGGTATGATCATGACCATTGAATTTATAATTGAATATCTTAAGCTTAAGTGCAAAGGTGAATTGATCAACATGGTTATAATTATTGTTTATATAAATTCTAAAATGATTATAATTCTTTGAGATATTAATATATTTGGCATGTAGTGCAAATATGAACTGTTGATGAATATATTTGGCCTGTAGTGCAAATATGAACTGTTGATGAATATCTTTGGCCTGTAGTGCAAAGATGATATGTTGTTGAATATCTTTGGCCTGTAGTGCAAAGATGAACTGTTGTTGAATATCTTTGGCCAGTAGTGCAAAGATAAACTGTTGACGAATATATTTGGCCCGTAGTACAAAGATGAAATTATTAGTATGATTATGAACAAGAATTGTGATTTGGTATAACCATGATCTTTGATGTTTCAGGTAAAGACAAGTGATGAAAATTATCTTTGTCCTGGATGAGAAGAGGAATTTAGAATCATAATTATGATTATGAGTTATTTATATGATTGTGGACCAGAACTGTTGATTGATGTTACAGGGATAAAACATTGTTGGTGGATTTTTAACATGGAGAAGATAATAGACTTTATAGTCTATTTGACTCTTCTAATGGATTGCATGTTCCGCTGCAACTATGGTTGAAATTTTTTATCATCTACCATATGTTCTAAATCTCTGATTTATTATTGATGAAGACTATTGATAATTTATTTATCTTTAGTCATGATATTCTTTACTGGGCTAGTTGTGCTCACCCTTCTATTTCACAATTCCTTTCAAGTAATAAGAGTGTAGCTGGGTCGAGCGGGGGTAACAAGGGAATAGAACGGCGGTCATCATTTAGTAGTTATATTTGGTGAAGAAAATAGGGTGAGGCGAACCCAACGTTGGAAGGGTGTTTTGTTACTATCATACAAGATGTCTAATGACATACAACCTCGTGTCATCATAAGACAGGGTTGTGCTCATCCACTTGCTGAGTATATCTATGGGCACTACCTATATAATCTTGGTGTTTGTTTGAAGTATAATTCTCAATTAGAGACAGTGGAGATAATGATAAGTCAAGAGAAGACTCACCATTGGGAAGAATATGATAGTAATCTTTTCATTTTTCTTTGGGGTCTATTGGGTCAACCAAGGATAATTCTGTGGCCATATGATATCTATCATAACCTAGACGCGTGGCCTCCTATGTACGAAGGTTTCCTTGAGCACTTCCCAAATATTCTAATTTCTAAAACAGTTTTTGACTATACCTTTATGTAAGTTGTTATTGTGAGGTGATGTCCACGGTTGGAACATGAGTCACATTTGGTATATATTTGTATCCAAACTCACAGCATATGTGTTGTTGTATTTTGCACGACAATTGTTGTAATAAAGTTGTAGTTGTTTTCTGTACCATGTATTTGGCGACTCAGAATAGGTTGGATGGAATGAACCTATTTTGGGGTCGTTACAAAAAGAGTCAAGTAGAAAATAAACTCTACTATCTTTTATGATTTAAAAGATTTTCCAACACTGTGATCGCTGGGACTCAGCTTAATAAAATAATCCACATCATCGAATCACCCCTGCACTACGGCCAAGGATATTCGTATATTCATTAATGGTCATGATCATGCCAACAACTGTCCATCAGTGCACTACGGGCCAATGAGGACTTTTACCACATCATTTGTAACATTACGGTCATGATTACACCGAATAATCCCTTGTCATAATCATACCAAGTCCATCTATGCACTACAGGCCACAGATGACTTTCAACATTTTATAAACATGAGGATGATGACAATGATATAAGAATTCAATAAAACAAGTTCAAGAATTAATTTATCCAAGAATTAACAACGTCCAAATTGTCAACATGATACTGCTTTGTGGAGTAAAATTCAAGAATGCTTAGAAGAATATTTTCATGAAAAGATACTGGATGGAACGCAATTATCAAGGATATTCCACAAATTTCATGGAGTATAGAAGTCAAAACTTAACCAACTGAGTACAATAAAGAATGGAATAACAAAAGAAATCACCATGCATGCGATAGACCGCACAGACAGGTTATTCCAACAGAATAATAAATAATGGAACCAGGTCCGGCGTAAAACGCACAGACAAGATATTCCAACAAAATAATAAATAATGGAACCAGGTCCGGCGTAAACGCACAGACAGGATATTCCGACAGAATAATAAAGAACAGTATAATAAATAATGGAACCAGGTCCGGTGTAAAACACACAGACAGGATGTTCCAACAGAATAATAATAAAAACGGAACCAGGTCCGGTGTAAAACACACATAAAACACACAGACAGGATGTTCCAACAGAATAATAATAAAAACGGAACCAGGTCCGGTGTAAAACACACAGACAGGATGTTCCAACAGAATAATAAAAGAATGTCACCAAGTATAGGGTAGACCGCGTATACAGGTTATTCCAACAGAATAATAAGAAATGGAATAACAACAGTTCTCTTCATGAATAAGAAAGAATAACACCCCTTACCGTTTTAAAGACGAGCTGAAATAAGGAAGTAGTTAAGTAGCAGAATACTCTTCTTCTCTCTCTCTATAGTTTCTCTCTATAGTTTCTCTCTCTAGAGTTCAGTGAATTCGTAAGAAATAATGAAGGAATGAGCTGCTATTTATAGAAAAATAGAATGCATAGTAACTAATCCATGAACGGTCCAGATTGATTACTTTAATCTGACGGTCCATATTTAAAGAAAAATCTTTTAAATAAAATATAATATATTCTATTTATAGAATAACTTTAATAAAGTATTCTGTTTTATATAAAAAGATGTTTCTGTTTTATTACGTTAATAATACGAATAAAACAAAACGTCATTATCGCTAAATAATTCATATTATTAACTGACAATAATTGAATCAACTGAGTGACTTCTCACATAAGCATTAATAATCAATACCGTGTGCTACTATGCAACCACACGTATTACTGTACTTTTACTACCGAGTAGTTCAACAGTAACAATGGTAAAATTTCCGCCGTTATTTTTAATAAAATATTTTTGTCGTTTTCTCAATCCGACAATAATTCCGTTGTGGGGTCCACCAATGATTGTGCCGTCGTACGAATATTCCACGACAAAAAGAATATTCCCCGACCAAACGAATATTTTATAACAACTTGCTTACTTTGCAAAATTTATAAATATTACCCACAACTATAACATTATATCAAATTAACTCCATAATATTCAAAAATGATATTTATAGAAAATTCATCTTTATTTATAAAAGTTGGGGTCTTACAACGTAGTTTTAATAAAAGAGTGTTACTTAAGAGAGACTGCTATTTAGAAAGAGTGCTTTAAATTCGTCCTTTATATATATATATATATATATATATATATATATATATATATATATATATGAGAGCAGATCCTCTGTTCTCATTTTTCTTATCCCCTTGTGTCCCCCCACTTAAATTTTGATACCTAACCTCTTATATAATTTTAGAATTAATTGGTGTTAAGTAAGAAGCTAGGTGTTAAAATTAAAATGGAGAGACACAAGAGAATTAGGAAAATAGGATAAGAGGATATGCTCTCCTTATATATATATATATATATATATATATATATATATATATATATATATATCCAAGGGGAAAGTAAGGATTACGTTCAATGTAATGGATTGTAGGGAGGGGAAAGTAAGGATTAGGTTCAATGTAATGGATTGTAGGGAGTCTCATATGGTGCTGGCATTTTTGTCCCCAGCATCCACCCCACTTGGTCCAAAAATTTTGATTTCTGATGTGAAGGGTGACGCACAAAAATTTATTTGGAATAAGGGTGGATTGAATCCGACTGTTAAACTATTTGCACTTTGTCTACACCTATCCGGCTACCCGTTCTAAACTATTTGTACTTTGTCTACACCTATCCGGCTACCCGTTCTAAATTGTATTTGTATATGTTTAAAGAAGGGTGTTATAAAATGCAACTGCTATATGTTTAAAGAAGGGTGTTATAAAATGCAATGGATTAACTACATATATAGTACTTACATTAATAAATATTTCTTTTGTTCTAAACTATATAATTAATATTGACTTTTTAAAATAAAATATTTTTAAATTCATAATTTATTAAAAATAATGAAACAATGAATCTTATAATTATAAATATTTTGCTATATCTATCATTGTATTAATTAAAAATAAACAAATTCGAGATTATTTCTCACCAAAAAGCATGGATGCATCGTCGGAGAGATTATTTCTCGAGAGATCAATTCGAGAGAAATTCATACTGCCTAAAGGCGCCGGTAATTTGCCCGAAAGCTTGTTATGAGATAGTATGAGAACGAGTAAATTGTGTGTATTTGGAATTTGACCATAAGATTCAGTTAGTTGATTTCTACTAAGGTCTATAGAAAAAATATTTGGTAATGTAAGAAGGGAGAGTGGAATTGAGCCATAGAGTTTATTAAACGAGAAATCGAGAGTATTGAGATTTATGAGGTTGGCGAGATTTTGGGGTATAGGTCCAGAGATATTGGTCCAAGTTATTTCAAGGTAAGTTAAGTTTGTCAAATTTTCTATTGCTGGAGGGATTTCACCGACAAGAAATGGCATCTTGTGAAGCCGAAGTCTCTTGAGGTATGTCAAACCGGCTAGGGCGTCCGGTTTAAGTGAACCGGAAAGATCATAAATATCTAATGTAAACTCAATAATACGATTATTTTCACAGGTAAATATGTGACAACAATTCATATCAGATGACCATTCAGACAAGAGATCCGAATTGGAGAAGCTATTTTTGAAGTGTAAAATGGCGGATAAGTCATTTGGGTGGCAAGGGTTCACCGGAGAGAGGCCGTAGATCAAGAAGAGGAGTAACAACATTGGTCTTAACTTAGTGACAAAGGCAAAATATTACATGTATTTATATGAAAATGTGGATATGGTCAACAATTGTGAGTGTACCTTGAGACATTATTGTCTATATTGGGAGGTGGGACCATTCAATGAACTTGGATTGCTGGGAGTCTCCCCCATACTGCTGGCTTGGCAGCTGGCTTTGCCGCATAGTCACGTTGGAAAATCTTGTATTCACATGTACTCTCTTCATCATTTGACTTCTTTTAAGTATGTTCGTGCCAAGTAAGTAAGACACCAAGTAAGAGGGTGTCTGAGTGTCCGAATCGGTTAGTTATTCATTACGTTTATTTTGAATAAAAATTATTTAAATTGTTAAATCGATCAAATTTTTGAGTTGAATTGTTAAGTGTAATTTTTTTGGCTGAATAAAGTATTTTATATTTAATATTAAATAAATTTATAACAATTTTGAATTTTTTTCAGAGGGTTAAAATAATAAAAATCTGTTATTCAGATATTTCACATGTCAATTATCAAACAATTTTTTTCAGTATTCAGAATTCTATTTCATTCAGCTCATTCAAATTACTTAAATATTCAGAAGTATTTCATTCAATTTTATTAAACACCTTCTAAGTCACATTTAACTTTTGACATGATTTGATTTTATGTAAAAAAAAATTACTGTAGGCAAATTTTGTTTTGATACTATTAAGAAAGTGTATAACCATGGTTTTAAAAATCAAACCGGAACCGGTTGACACTTCGGTCCGATTTGGAAAAAAAAAATCAATTTTAATCAAAACTCGATTGACCCACCAGTCGGACCGGTGGTTCAACGAATAAAACCAGTTATTGACCCAGGTGACTCGGTTTTTTTTTACTAAAAAATTTTTAATATTAAAATTAACCACCTTTAGTAATATTGTAACTCAACGTTATTATATTTTAGTTCATAAAAAATGAGATTTAAAAAAATTAATTACTAATAATATATAATTTTATATATTAATGACGTCGCTGGGTCAATAACGATTCGATCACCGATTGGACCAGTAACTTATCCATCCGATATTTTTTTCGGTTCGATAACCGGTCATTGTGTCTGAGAACCTTGATTTTAACGTTTTAATTTTAGTTTTGTAGAATTGAGGCTCGAGTTCGCGATCAAATAAAATAGTCAAGCGCGCTTCAAATTGGTAAAAAATTCCCTCGATTCCACAATGCTTGAAATGTAACTTGAAAATTTTGTAACTTTATGAAACTATAGGGTTTTCTTGGTTATTTATTTTGAAAATTGATATTTTTTACAAACAAAAATATTAATTCTACTACAACACATGAATAATAGATGAGTCCCACAAAACATCAAATTTTTTC
Organism: Panax notoginseng; assembly: GCA_016801055.1. Classification (NCBI taxonomy): domain Eukaryota; kingdom Viridiplantae; phylum Streptophyta; class Magnoliopsida; order Apiales; family Araliaceae; genus Panax; species Panax notoginseng. Next base: position 183,304,871 of record CM029019.1, read on the forward strand.
ACACCAATCACTTGCCTCACTAGTACATTTATATATTGATTACCCATTTTCCCATGACTTACTCCAACAACCTTGATTACAAATATAGTTAAACCCTAAAACTCAACTGTCTTGAGAAAAGAATTTTTTTATATACTCGGAAAAAATCGCAAAAAAGAGTTTATTTATGTATAAAATCTGTAAATCTTAATAATCATGTTTGTTTATTCTTAAATATAATGGGTTTTTAGTTTACTGGTTATGGCACAGTAGTAAAATTGTGTTGTTAAATTTGAAGACACGGTGTTATTTTATTTTATGATATCATCATTAAAAAGAGTACTCTTATCTTATTATGAAATACAAATACAACACTTTTTATAAAACAAAAAGAATAATAATATCTTTTGTAATTTCTATTGAAAATGGTGCTCTGTTTTAGTAGCTAGCTAATCAAGAGAAAGTAATGGATAAAATTGGAACCCTATTGACCCAAACCCTTTCATTTCCTTCTAATGGTAGTCTCCAATTCAAAAAATCATACCATTCTGCCCTTCATAAAATAAAGAGGCCTTAGAAACCAAATGGGCAATTTTTTTGCTAGCAAAACCAGTTCAAGGATTAATAGTACTCACAAACAAATAGAGTAATATACAAACTAACAAAAACAAGAACCCAAAATAATATAAAACTATCAAATAAACTATTTATAACCCTAAAATAACATATTTATAATGTTAAACTAGTTTTCTATGACTAATTAAAAAAGAAAAATAATTAAATCCTAAATCAAATAAAATTATCAAAATTAAAGGCCAAAACATAAACGAGCTAAATATAAATTAAATTACTAAATTTTTCAAACTAATAAATAAAAATATACAAAATATATTAAATATCACATATGCTAAAATATATGAAAATTCGAATTTCCGTTGTTATTTTCCACCCTATCGAGTATTTCGTCAAGTCTCCTCTCAAGTCATGCTGCATTTTGCATAGACTAAGCAGTCAGCACTGCATTTTTCACAATCAGATGAATCATCATTCCATATTGCAATCTCCCCATACTTTTGGCCCAAAATTACCATTCAATTTTTTTTATATAAACACAAAACAACTCCATATTGCAATAACAAATTTTATGACTATTTATTGTATGTGGGAAAATGATGTAACAAATTTTGTGACTGTCATGAAATTGAAAGCAATAAAATATAATATCAATGTGTGAATCATTTCTTAACTCCTTTCCATACACATTCGTTAGGATTTAATATTGACATATATATATAGAGTCCGGATCCAGTCCGGGATCCCGGACTCTATAAAATACGGACTATTTTTTTTTTTTTTTTTTTTTTTTTTTGAAACAATTAAAAAAAAAAAAAAAAATTTATGGAATTAAAATTTTTTCATAATACAGTGTTTTGGGTGTGATTTGGGTACGTATAACAAAATATGGTGGTACTGTCTGTGCAGACTGTACCACCACTTTTTGGTATAGGTATTCAAAACACGTCCAAAACATTGTATTATGGAAAAATTTCAGTTCTATAAAATGTTAAATATTTTTTTTAGTTATTTAAAAAAAAAAAGCAAAAAAAAAAAAAAAAAAGGTCCGGATTTTAAAAAAATCCGGACTCCCGGACTTGATCGGCTGGCTATATATATATATATATATATATATATATATATATATATATATATATATATATAAGCTATATGTATATACACAGCTGTGGAGTACACAGTCTTTTAAGGCGACCGTTTTTTTTGGGCTATAGCAACGGTTCACCCGTCGTCATAGACCAGAATAACTATAGCGACAGGTCACCCGTCGCTATAACCCAAAAAATGGCCACCATAGGCGACTGTGTACTACACAACTGTGTATATACATTTTTCAATATATATATATATAGTCCAGATCTTAAGCTCACTCTTTCTCCAACTCACCCGAGCTCACCCCTCTTTAGCGACGGACTCGGCGACGGTTCGGTCATACAACCGTCGTCTATACTTTTAGCGACGTTATATGTTGTTCATCGCTAAAAGTATAGACGACGGTTGTATGACCGAACCGTCGCCGGGTCCGTCGCTAAAGGGGGGTGAGCTCGGATAAGTTGAATAAGGGGTGAGCTTAAGATCCGGACCGATATATATTTGTAATAATTCAATTCCTTTTCAAACAAAGAGTAAAAATATTTCTAATATTTTCTAATGTTTATGGAATCACAAGATTACTGATTTGGTTCATGTAATTTCCAGAGAATATCACTTATTTAGGTTCATGAAATTTCCAGAATATATGCTATTGCTCAAAATAGTCTTATGAGTCCATGGTAAAACAGAATATATATTTTTTTTCAAATGGGTCAAAGAGGGAATTGTTTGTATTACAAATAAACAAATAAATAAATATGAGTAACAAACTAATACACCCTCCATCCTAAAATGACTGCCCACATTTTATTTTCTTGGTTAAATTTATCATTTTTGGAATTTAATTTTGTACCATTTTTGACAAAACATAGGTGGAGCGGTTGGTTATAAACTAAAATCACAAGAAGAAAGTATATACAGTTTTTGTCATTTCAAAATATATTTACAATTATATATTCATATTTATTGATTAATTTTCAAAACTGCAGGCTGCAGTAACTGCTTCTCTCTATTATGCAACTCAGAATTGTTACAGATAAGATTTTCAAGTAAAAAAGTTTCATATCTCAACCCAGAAAATTACCTTAAATACCAAAATCACAGTAATAATTCAAGTCCGGCTATATATTGCGAAATATTTCAGCTATATCGATAAAGAAAATGGTGCTCTATTTTTAGGACGGGTGGGTAGGAATGACCCATCCCATGAAGGGAATAGAGCTGTGAACCAAAGCTAGATTTGAACTAGGTTGAGAGTGAACAAGAGGAAAAGCATCTTTGGCATAGGTCACAAGCCTCTAAACTTTAGGGGTTCTGGTTTTGCTTTCTTTTTCAGCTTTGTACAACTTTATTAGCATTGAGTACTCTTTTCCTGCTTTTTGGCACATTGGCATTGCTGTACTAAGAAGAACAGAATGTTCTGTTCTGGATCCAAGCAACTGATTTTGTCATCAAACCTATGACATATGAAAAGTATAACCACAAGTAAACTAGAACATGGGATTCTGTAGGCAGTTTCAATCTTTAACTCCCCCTGGAAGCACAATTTTGAGGGAAAACTGAAGCACAAGGATAAAAAATACAACAGAAAGAGAGTGTAACTAAATTAGAAATCTCTCCTTCTCGCAAAGAATGTCACTTTTGTGTTAAACTTTTCACCTATGATTGTTAAAGTGACTGGTTAATTGTATTTTATCCATCTTTATAGGGCAAACATACAATTATTTTACCGGACAAAAATACAATCATCTCGAGTCATTTTCGTGATCATGAGAAAACCAGAAAGTTCAAATGTGACACTCTTTGTAGGATGGAGTTTTTATATATAAAAAAGGCATTATAGATCAATATATATCAGTATTAAAGGGGCATTAATCATTTCTAGCTAAAATTCTATATCCTCTTTCAGATCAGGGGAGACGACATAAAAGAATAAATCGATTTTTTTTACCACATCCTGGAAGCCAAAGTTGTGAGGTATAGACAGAATCTCCCTTTTTGCACACTATTCCTCCACAATGCAAATTTGAAGTTTTAGAATTTAGAAAATAACCCTTTATCTCTAAATAACTAAATATAAATTGGCCAAAGTTCTTCCAAAAAGTTTATGCCTTACCTCCATTTTGCTCTTCATCAACTTTGGTATCTGCATAACTCAGTAAAACATTCTTTGCTTCTGGACTGAGTTTGAGATATCTTGTGAAGGGTCGCTTGTGGTAGCTTCTCGCAGCAGGGAAGCAAGAAGGAAAAGGAGCACTATACTGGTAATGGAAGTGACAGATGCTCATAATCTTATGCTAAAAGATAGTTCAGGATCTGCTAGTGTATTTGCATTAGTTCATTCCGAAAACCAACTTAGCAAAACCGTTACTGTCCACAAAAATCTCAAACCCCATTTGGAATCAAAAACTTTTCTTCAATTTCCAAAACTCAAAAAACTACAAATACCAATCCATTGAAGTTTACAACTAGATTCATGGGCTGAACTTTCTTGAAAGGGTTAGAATTCCTTTGCTCGTAAATTTTCATGAAAAGTTGGGAAGCTTATCAAATATTCCTCGTTTGTCTAAGCCGAAATTTCCCCCACAATCTCCACCACCAGCTCCAAAACAACCAACGCCACCTTCTATTCTTCATGCTAACAATCCTACTATAGGAACTACCACCCTTTCTCACTTGTACATCTTATTCTTCTAAAGCTGTATCAACAGAACAGGAAAACGCCCATTCAACATCACCCGTGATCCAACCTTTTCATTCACTTGTAGCTAATTCCAGCAAACACCAAGTACTGCAGCAACCAGGCGTATTGGTGGGGAAGAGGCCATAACGAGTCCTTTTAACAATGCAGCATCAAGTTAATCCCCAACTTCATCCTAGTCACCAAGAAGACTACGAGTTGAAGGACACAAACCCCCAGCTTGGTGAAAGGTGGCCTAATGGAGGAGCATATGGTGGAAGAGGCTGGATGAGCGGTGAGAGATTCACAAGCACATATGACCTAGTCGAGCAGACATACTATCTTTATGTTCGAGTTGTGAAGGCCAAAGATCTTCCACCAAGCGCAATCACAGCTAGCTGTGATCCTTATGTGGAAGTGAAACTCGGGAACTATAAAGGAAGAACAAAGCACTTTGAGAGGAAAATGAACCCTGAGTGGAACCAAGTATTTGCATTCTCCAAAGAGAGGATTCAATCATCAATCTTAGAAGTTTTTGTAAAGGATAAAGAGATGGTGGGAAGAGATGATTATCTTGGGAGGGTGGTTTTTGACATGAATGAGGTCCCAACTAGAGTTCCACCTGATAGTCCTTTGGCTCCTCAGTGGTACAGATTGGAGGATCGCAGAGGGGGAGGAAAGGTGAGGGGAGAAATTATGGTGGCGGTTTGGATGGGAACACAAGCTGATGAAGCCTTCCCAGAAGCCTGGCATGCGGATGCTGCTTTTGTTTATGGAGAAGGTGTACACAACATTAGATCCAAGGTTTATGTCTCCCCAAAACTTTGGTACCTTCGGGTTAATGTCATTGAAGCTCAGGACATAATCCCAAATGACAAAACCCGAATACCTGAAGTTTCCGTGAAAGTCCAGGTGGGAAATCAAGTGCTGAAAACCAAGATAAGTCAAGCTCGGACGCTTAATCCACTTTGGAATGAAGATTTAGTCTTTGTTGCTGCTGAACCTTTCGAGGAACAGCTGGTTCTAACTGTTGAGGACCGAGTTCACCCTACTAAAGATGATGTTCTAGGGATGACGAGCCTACCGCTGACCATTTTCGAGAAGAGGCTGGACCACAGGCCAGTTCATTCTCGTTGGTTTAACCTTGAGAAATTTGGTTTTGGTGTCCTGGAAGTTGACAGGAGGAAAGAACTCAAGTTTTCGAGCAGGATTCACCTAAGAGTTTGTCTTGAAGGTGGATATCACGTCCTTGATGAATCAACTATGTACATTAGTGATCAAAGGCCTACTGCAAGACAGCTCTGGAAACAGCCTATTGGGATACTAGAAGTGGGGATATTAGGTGCACAAGGGCTTCTCCCAATGAAGATGAAGGATGCTCGAGGAAGTGCAGATGCTTACTGTGTAGCTAAATATGGCCAGAAATGGGTTCGAACAAGAACAATTCTTGACACCTTTAGCCCCAAATGGAATGAGCAATACACTTGGGAAGTTTATGATCCGTGCACAGTAATAACATTGGGAGTTTTCGACAATTGCCACTTGGGGAACCAAAAACCAGGTACCAGCGCAGCACGGGATTCCAAAATTGGAAAGGTAAGAATTCGATTATCAACCCTTGAAGCTCATAGGATTTACACACATTCTTATCCTCTTCTTGTTCTTCACCCTTCTGGGGTGAAGAAAATGGGCGATCTCCAGCTAGCAGTTCGATTTACGAACATATCTATAGCTAACATGATATACCTATATGGGCACCCATTACTCCCCAAAATGCATTACTTGAGTCCTTTCACAGTGAACCAAGTAGACAACTTGAGATATCAAGCAATGAATATTGTCGCAGTGAGGCTTGGACGCGCTGAGCCACCGCTCAGAAAGGAGGTAGTGGAATACATGTTAGATGTGGATTCTCACATGTGGAGTATGAGGAGAAGCAAAGCTAACTTCTTTCGGATAATGTCACTTTTTTCTGGGATTTTTTCAGTGAACAGATGGTTTGGGGATGTTTGTCACTGGAAGAATCCTATCACATCAGTTCTAGTTCATATCCTGTTTCTGATACTAATATGGTATCCAGAGCTGATACTTCCAACTTTGTTCTTCTACATGTTTCTTATTGGATTATGGAACTACAGGTTTAGGCCAAGGCACCCGCCTCATATGGATATTAGAGTTTCGTGGGCAGAAGCAGTGCATCCCGATGAACTTGATGAAGAGTTTGACACATTTCCTACTTCTAGGCCGCCAGATATTATTAGAATGAGGTACGATAGACTTCGAAGTGTGGCAGGGAGGATTCAAACAGTGGTGGGAGATATAGCAACGCAAGGAGAGAGGTTTCAGTCACTGCTTAGCTGGAGAGATCCTAGGGCGACCAGTCTCTTTATAATGTTCTGTTTGTGTGCAGCTGTGGTGCTTTACGTGACGCCATTTAGAGTGGTGGCATTAGTTGCAGGATTGTATCTGCTACGACATCCTAGGTTTCGAAGCAAGTTACCTGCTGCTCCCAGCAATTTCTTCAAGAGACTGTCAGCTAGAACTGATAGTTTGCTCTGATATGAAGTAAGATTATCTATATAAATGTCGAAGTTTTTTTCTTTTCTGTTTGACTAATCGTTTGTATACTTTAAATGTTTGAGTAAAATAAATTTCATGTTTGAAACTTTGAATCTTTTAAGAAGGATGTCAATTTACTAAAGAGATATATGTATAATGTTCGAGGTAGTTAAACAAGCCTCTATTTCCATTGCTGAGGTTTGTCCTTGTAAATTGTAATTAGTCTTTAATGATTTTTCTTTTAAATTTTAAGCAAGAGGGCAAAAGGAATGTTAAGTGTGTTTGTGAAGTTTTATGTTAGTTCTATCTAACATGCTTACAATTTCTAAGGAAGTCTACTCTTTCAGGCATACAACAATGAAGACGGTTTGAAAAGTTCAAATCCTGATATCACAGATTTTTAAATATGGGATCCTCAGAATAGGTCAAATGTTGGCAACCTTACCTCTATCTAATAGACTAACTTCACAAAATTAGGTTATATACAAAGATTGAGTTGCACAGGGAAATGCCTTGAGGTATTTTCCTACGAAAATGGTTGTAATCAACATCTACAACATAAGGAAAATCACTTTAAAGCAGTTCAGGATATCCTAGATAAGACAGAAATTCTGAGGGTTACTATTGATACCGAAAAAACAGTGAAACTACAGACAAAATGTCTTGTAGAAATGTTGCCAGTCATGAATCTGAAGTTGTCAATTCTCACTTAAGACAAAATGAGAGCATGATTTTCAAAAAAAAAAAAGAAAAAAGAATGTCAGTGAAAAAATTATACACGGCAAAATTGGTATTATCTGGTATTGTTATAAAAAAGTATCCAGGCAACACATACCAAAGTTCTACTTCACTCTCAGACAGTACATGAGCTGCTAAAACAAACACCATCCCATGGTTTATAAAAAATATAAAGAGAAAGAAAACATGATGTTTAATTATGCATAAAAATAGAGAGACCTTCAATAAAGTGAAAACAAGGTGACAAGCTAAACTTCCAGTTAGAAAATTATGTACAAAATAGAATTTTTGATAACCTCTGTCACGTATCTGATATTTAATAATTCTACACATACCTGAAGACAACCATGCACATGTGACAATCTCACCTCCCAACTAGACTGAAAACCAAATTCCCTTGATTTCTCTAAGGAAAAATCTTCATCTTATGAAGCATCAAGACTGGGTATGTTCTTTTTTCTCTTTCTTTCAGTAAAGGTCCCGAGGGATTAATTTCTAACAAACACTTACAGCACTAAAGTTCATTCCTAGCAGCTACAGGGATGACAGAGTTTCCCGGGGAAGACAAATTCAAGCCTGAAATGCCATCAATGCTAGAGAAATTTACGTTATTCGATAACCATGGTCCTATTATCCCTAAACACGTCTTTATTCACCAGAGAAACTATGGTCAACAAACAATCTCTCTATCAACTATCTCATGGATACCCAGAAACTCGTGCACAACCCAAACGAAAAGAAAAATAAACGGGAAAAAGAAAAAAAAAAAACTACAGTAAAATCACTATCTATATTAAGGCCATTGCATCAGAATGACAAAATTAATAACTAAAAGACGGCTCAAAAATTTGAGGACAACTAGATAACAAAATGCACTTTCGTTTTTTTTTTCTAGCAGAAATCCTAACAAAACAATGAAAGAATGTTGTTTTTCCAATATTTCTACAATATAGATAGCTATCGAATATGACAACCTGGTCTCAAATATCATATCATGCTTACAATGTAAGCAGATACTAAGAGAATTAAGCAATCAGAAAATCAGAACTTGGAAATCAACATTAATTGGTCTTAGCATGCAGTTTAATTTGAAATACTTATCACAAATGGATAAGCAGAATTTGTGTATGGGATAATAAAACATAACAATTGACATCAAAATCCAATACTTTTAGATACGAGTAAAGAAGACAAATGATCATCCCAAGACAACAGCGGTCTAACATAAATATAATTGATTGTCTAAACAACGGGAACTCAAAAGGAAACAAAGAGTTCTCACAATAAACAGTCTGTTTTGGTAGGTAATCTCCTGAAGAAACTAATGGGAACCAAAGGACGCTTATGGCGGAATCTTGGATGCCTTAACACATAAAAACCCATTAAAACGGCCATAACCCGACAAGGAGTAAGGAAGAGTACTATAGCAGCAACAAAACAGAAGATCAGAAACAGAGCCGTGGCCCTGGGGTCTCGCCAACTGAGCAGATTATGCACCCTCTCCACTTGACTAGCCAAGTCACCAGCCACAGTTTGTATCCTCGAGGTGATACTTCTCAGTCGATCATATCTCATTTTTAGGACTTCACCTTGCTTAGAAGTTGGAAATGTATCAAACTCTTCATCTAATTCATCTCCATGTGCTGTATGAGCAAGAGATAGTTTAATATCCATGTGGGGAGGGTGTCTTGGCCTCAACCTGTACCTTGAAACCCCAATCAAGAAAATATAGAGACACATTGTGCCTAAAACCATCTGTGGGAAATAAACTAGTACCAAGAACAGTATGTGAAAAAGAATTGTAATGAAAGGGCTCTTCCAATTGCATATCTGATTAAACCATCTGTAAAATGTAGCAAAGCCAGTCAGCACATCAATAATCCTGAAATAATTGGCTTTGCTTTTTCGAACACTCCACATTTGTGAACCCACATCAAGCATAAATTCTACAACCTCCTTCCTCAGTGGTGGCTCAGCACGGCTCAGCCTTGTGGAGACAATCTGAGTAGCCTGTTGTCTTAAAGTATCAATCTGATATATAGTTAAGGGGTGAAGATAATGCATTATTGGCAGCAGAGGCTGTGTATACATTTGGAGCAAATTGATCAGAGATGTGCAACTAAACCGCACAGCCAATTGAATTTCCCCCATCTTCTTAACTCCAGAAGGATCTAAAACTATAAGTGGGTAAGAATGTGTGTACACCCTATCAGTTTCAAGTGTAGATAGCCGAATCCTCACCTTCCCCAATTTCGGATCCTTTGTACTCCCACCCTTGTCAACCCCTTGTAGATGTTGGTTATCAAAAACACCTATGGTTATGACAGTACATGGATCAAAAACCTCCCATGTGTATTGTTCATTCCATTTAGGACTAAGATTACTCATGATTGTCCTTGTCCGAATCCATTTCTGCCCGTATTTGGCCACACAATAAGCATCTGTGGAACCATGACCATTTTTAGTCTTCATTGCTGACAGTCCTTGAGCACTCAAAATCCCCAATTCCAGAACACCAATGCTGGGTGTCCACAACTGCTTGGCTGTTGCCCTAAGATCACTACTGTAGTGAGTTAATTCATCTAGGACATGGTACCCAGCATCCAAATAAATCCTTAAATTAATCCTACTATTCAACTTTGCATCATTCTTCTGTTCATTTTCTCCTGTCACATGCTTCTCAAGACTATACCATCTACTTGTGGCAGATTTATGATCCATCCTCTTCTCCACATTCTGTAAAGGGATAGAACACTTGCCCAAAACATCATCCTTGTTAGCGGAAACTCTATCCTCCAAACTCAAAACCAAGGGCTCTTCAAAAGGTTCTGCCACCACAAACATCAAATCCTCATTCCACAATGGAGCCCTACCAGAAGAAATTTTTGTCCTCAAAACCAAATTTCCAAGCCCAACCTTCACAAAAAACTCCGGTTGCCTATTATTCCTTTCACTAAGCTGCAACTCCTGAGCCTCGATCACATTAACTCTAACATACCAAAGCCTAGGTGAAAGATACACCTTTGATCTTATATTCGCAATACCATCACCACTAACCACAGTAGCATCCAAATGCCAAGCCTCAGGGAAAGCTTCATCGGCCTGTGTCCCCATCCAAACAGCCAACATCAACTCCCCTTTAGACCTCTTCCCCTCTTTGTTATCCAATCTATACCATTGCGGCGCCAAAGGACTGTCAGGTGGAACTCTTTTGGGCACCTCACTAACATCAAAACTGACCTTCCCAATAAAATCATCCTTTTTGTTATTATCCTTATCCTTCACCAAAACCTCAATACTAGGAGTTTGAATCCGATCTCTCAGTAATGCAAATACTTGGTTCCACTCAGGATTAGACATATCCACAAAATGTTTGGTAACACCCCTAAAGTTACCAAGCTGCAATTCAATATAAGGATCAGGAAAATCATCACCATTCTTTTGGCACAGCTCCTTGGCCTTAACCACCCTCACAAAGAGATAATGCATTTGCTCAACAAGATCAAAAGCTGTCCCCACCCTGTCATTGCCAGGAACCCTTCCGCCTCCAAGGCTTGGTGAGGTCTCCCTGAGATCAAATTCCACATTTGGGTTTGAATTTGGATTAGGGTTTAACTTCTGGCTCTGGTTTTGATTTGGGTTTTTGTTCTGGTTCTGGTTTTGATTTTGATTTGGGTTTTTGTTTTGGTCTTGGTTTTGCTTCCCCATTGCAATAATATTTGAAAACTGAAACAAAAGCAGAGGAAAACAGTGAAATGTAAGTATATAATAATATAACTACAAATATTACTATGGAAATAAAGGATTTGAAACGAATTAGATTTTTGAAAATTTTCAAACCCTAGAAAAATGGGATGATATCAAGAATTTACCACAGACGTTACAAATGTAGAGTTTCTGTAAAGACACCCCTTGAAATATGTCCCGAAAATTTTGTAATCAGATTTATAAAAAAAAATCCCAAAAGAAACAAACGGTTATGCATTGATTATTCTGAGGAAATCCAGGAATTCTAATCAGTTTTGGAAGGAGGAAAATATTATCACAAATTCAAACAAAACCCATTTCAACAGATACCATGAACAGGATAATAAATATTTGTATGTCTATATATATGCAGATATATATAGAAGAGATGCAACTGTTCCAAACCTTGAGTTTATTGCATTTGCTTAAGGGACTGATGAAGAAAGACAGAAACAGAGGGTGGAGAAAACAACTCCATTAGTTTAGATTAATGAACTGCAAATTTACAAAACAACATTAGACATAAAAAAAAATCCCATAAATCCTTGAATCAATTTAACCCATCATCTCTAAAGCAGCCATAAAAATCTTTGAAAACATATTTAATCATATACATACATATATGTGTCTATATATACATGCATATGAAGACATAGAAACACAAATCATAACAAAAACAAACAGAGAGAATGTGGTGGGTACCATGAGAGATGGGTGTTACAGAAATGTTAGAAGTGGGGGAATTCAAGAGTTATCTGAAGGGTCTGTAATTTGTATCAGTGAAGTCCAATGAGAAGAAATTTGCTGGAAAAAAAAAAAGCGAAAAAATGTGATTTGCAGAGGGAGAGAGAAAGAGAGAGGGGGAGCGGTGAAAAAGCTGTCTGTAGCCTGTACTCCCTAGGCCGTAGGGACTATGTGAATGATGAATCTATTACTACTAATTTGGAATATACTTGGTTTTTGTGTTAGCTTTGGTTTCAAGGAAAGAAATGCTGCTTCTATTTCTTCAGTTTTGAAGCCTGGTTGCCGGAAAAATTTGGACCCAAAGATGATGGCAAAATTGGAAGAAAATTGAACTCAGTTGAAGAACATTATAAAAAGAAATTTTACTTTTCTTTCTAAATCTCAATACATTTATTGTTTAAATATAAAAAATGAATCTCTTATTTTTGAAATGAATAAAAAAATTATATAATTTTGAAATACATGAATTATATATATATATAGTAATTGATAAAAATGTTTTTATATACTCCCTCTTTCCCTAAATAAATGTGATTTAAGGTTTTTACACATGGATTAAAAAAGTCATTTAATACTATCATTTAATAATTAAAATTTATGTGAAATTCCATCACTACCCTTTATGGGAAGTTGAAAACTATTAATATTAAGAGTGAGAATTTCTTAAGACAATGATAGAAGGTAGAGGTGATATAAGAAAATAAATAATTTATTCTCCTAGAAAATTATAAACGACAACTAAATTGAAACAATTTTTTTTTTCTAAAACGTCATTTATTTAGAAACGGAGGGAGTGGTAAGGACTAAAGGTAGGATTGTCAATCGGGATAAGTGAGTCGTGTTTAAAAAAAACATGATAAGTACTTAATTTTAAGTTGAAGATACTAATATAAATATAGGAAATTGATAAATTCACAATATGAAAATTATCATTATGATTATTTTTATCGTCGCTATATATTTATGGTGACACTTTTCATGTAGAATATCAAAAAATATTATGAAAATATCAATTTCCTAAATATAAATTGAAGGTGTGAATATGAAATGATTAAAACAAAGAGTCCATATAATTTACAAGTTTTTAAAACTATAATTCGGTTGAGTCACCGAACGATATATTGACCAAATTCGGCTCAAATTTTACTTTGAGAGCAAGATGCCCACTCCCAAATTAAATTCAAACGTGTCAAACAATCAGATTTCAGATTTGACCGGCCAATTAATAGTCCAAGAATTAAGGGAGTGTTTATTTAGAATTGAATGAAACTAAATCGCTGAATCGGTTCGTGCGTTTATTTTGGTCTGAATGGCTGAATCAGTAAGATGAACGAGCTAATGGCTAAGTTAGATTTTTTAAGCTGAATGGCTGAATGAGCAGTTGAATGAAGTAAAAAAAATTAAAAAAATTTTAAAAAAATATTAATTATTATATTAAGTAATATTAAATAAATTTACAACAATTTTAAATTTTTTCAGAGAGGTAAAATAATAAAATTTTGTCATTCAGATATTTCGAACATGTCAATTATCAAACAACTTTTTTCATTCAGATTCAAATTCAGCTCATTCAGATTCAGATTCAGATTCAGATTCAGATTCGATTCATCCAATTTTTATGAAACACTTATTCCATTTTTTCACACCGAGTGCTTTATGTAATGAGACCATTGCTTTACCATGCATGAGTTTTCCATGCATTTCTTCGTTCCAGGTGTTTCAGGCATTAATCTCCCGGATATTATAGTATAATTGTCCCTTCCTTTTTATTAATTGCTTTAATGCAAATGAATCATATCATAATTTCTGTAATAAATTTCTTTCAAATTGAATGGCAAAATTTAATGTGATAGTATTTGCTATGATACTACATGCTATTTTACTTTTAAAATTATAATGCGATTTTGGGTAAAAACAAGTTTTATTGCGAGTATCCCTAGTTGGTATTTAGCTTTAAAAAGACATACTAATTTTGTTCATTTTTTAAATAATGGCCCTAAATTATAACTCTTTAAATTAGGTTTGTGAAACTAAGATTCTACAGTTCGGGGGTTTTGTTTAAGCCTAAAAAATAAAAAAATAATGTTACATACACAAATATTTTACAAAAATTTATAAACGGCTGATGTGGCATACTCTACCTCAACTTTTTATATTGGGCTGAAGACTACATTGAAGCAATTTATTGATCAATATGTTGAGGTGAAGTATGTCACATCAGCAGTTTATAAAATATTGGTAGAATAGTTTGTGTTTGTAGCATTACTCAAAAAAAATGTTAGACTATTATAGATATTACACTTTATAAGGTGTAAAATTATTATATTTTCAAACTATCCTACTTGATATATTGTTGGATGTTATCCTTAACAATGACTTACCTTTTTTATTGATTAAGAATGAATATATATATATATATATATATATATATATATATATATATATATATATATATATATATATAACAAGGATATTACAACTAATTGTAAGAATTATGGGATTACAACTAATTACAAAGATATTACAATCTGTTGTATTTAATTCTCTAATCTTTAATTATACTAAAACGCAGTACGTGACACAATAACTTGTCATCTGTCATTCTCAAAATTCAACACATGTCCTGCCTAATTAATGCTCCTTAATACTCTTAACTCCTAAAATCACTACCTTTTTAATCCCAAATTTAATTTTTTAAATTTATAATCTACTAAATCACTATAAATATAAATTATTTTGATAATGACAACTGTTTGATATTATCCTTTCTAATTTAATTATTATGCTATTAATTAATTAATTATCCAAAAAAATAATTAATAGCATAAAGTAGTGATTTTAGTAATTATAAATTTTGGGATTAAAAAGGTAATGATTTTAGGAATTAATAATTAAATTATAAAGGATAATATCAGAAAAATTGATATTATCAAAAAAGTATAGATTTGTATTGATTTAGGGATTATAAATTCAATAAATTAAGAGATAATAATTAAAGTACAAAGGATAATATCATAACATTATGCTATTAACTAAAACTGTTTAGATTTGTAGTGATTTAGGGGATTATAAATTCAAAAAAATAATTAATAGCATAAAGTAGTGATTTTAGTAGATAATAATTAAATTAGAAAGAATAATATCAAACATTTGTCATGATTAAAACAGTTTATACTAGATACAAACCTGCGCTTTGCGACGGGATTATTCATTTTGTTAATAATAAATTTATACATGCAATTAATAAATTAAAATACAATAAGTAGATTGTTGTGCGATTATCAAATTTTAATAGTATATGTTATATAGTGTTGCATAAAAACTTTGTGCGCAAATATATATCCAAGTATATAATTAATCTGATCACTAAACTCCAGAACATTACATAACAGTTGTGTGTGTCTATATATATATTAATGTCTTGATAAAAATATTTATAATGTAACCAATATGGTTAAAAATGGGTAACTCTTTCATTCTAAAGCACTAACAAATATTTAGAAAGTGTCATGCAAAATGTCATCGAATTGTTATATTGATATGATTGTTAGTAGTATATTTGAAGCCTGTTACACATTACACAAATCTCACCAAGTCTCAAATATCTGACACATGTACTTGATGCATTTTGAAGAGTCCATGTCTCGTATACGCTTACTTGCACCAGAATTCTAACATCCAAACAAAAGAAAAAATAGCGAAAGAATGTCTCAGTTTCGGTCCTCAGACATGAAGGAAAAGCACATATTACATGCGAAAACTGAAAAGCACGAGAATTAATAATTATGAATCTTCATGTCAAACAAATACCACGTCCAAAAACATAGCAGTATAGCACCGTGTCATACATAACACAATGTTATAGTTAAAGAACGAATACATTGCCTCATTAGTTTTTTTTATCAATTTTTGACAATTGTATAGGCACTCACAGTATTACCATAATGCCAAAATAATATATTAATGATTATGAAAATGATTTACCGGATGCTAATACTTAACAAATCATGCAAATCCACAATCCATATAATAGAATGCAATAAATGAAGAAGCCATAAATATAAACATTGTGGGATATAGTCCACAAAATGAAGCCATAGCCCCTCCCATTGAATGCACTGTCCCATAATCTGAAGGTCTTCGTATAACTCCTTTACACTTTCAACAGTATTTATAATTGTAGGGGGCAAAATTTTGTTGTGCTAAGCAGAATAAAATCCATGATGCACCTAAAATAATGCAAGAAGCATAACAACAAAAATTTAACTCTGCCAAGAACTGCATACACCAAATTCATTATCACATTACCATTGAACCATAGGTACCAGGATTATCACATTTAAGTTTCTTCCAGTTTAGGTCTTCAATCCAGTTATATTTATTGAATGTGCAATATATTCACACAAACAAAAATTAGCACTTAAATGATCTTTTTAACAGTCGTTGCAATCTTATAAATATTTGCGACAGGAATCTGGACAATAGTGAAATATAAGAATTTAGACATACTTAATAGTTGATTTCAACATTGCATAAACTATCAACTAAATAAAAATTTATATCTTTCCACAACTCTTTTATAGGAAATAGTATTGCCCGAGATAAAAAAAGTCTCACACTTAGCTAAAAATTCATGTGTTTGTCGGATTGAAAACTAACAGAACATTAAGGAATTTAGCTCCTATATTAAATAAAAATGAAAAGAATTAGAGTAAAACACATACGAAATGGACTTACATAGAATTTTAAATACTGTCATCCAAAAAGTAAAAGACAAACCTATTATACTCTTATTTAAAAGTTTTTCAATGGTTATACATGAATATATATATATACACAGACAAAAAAATGAATATACATAAACTCTACTCAGTACATGTATTAACAAAATTTCGAGTTGAAGGTATAATAAAAACTAAACAATTTTGTAGGGGGTAGTGTTGAGAGTTTACCGGTTTATTTTTGTCTTTGCAACTGGAATTTGGCTCGATCGAGATAGCTTTGTAAATGCAGATCATAGATTTACCTAAAAAGATTCAAATAGATTATAGTAAAAATTTCATGAGATATAATAATAAAATAATCAGGGGTTACACTAATAATGAGCAGTAAAAAGATAATAGCCAGAAACAGTCAAATCTTTCTACATTAAATTATGAAAAACTTTTTAAAAAACTACATTCTTTGTATTATTGTATGTTTGTCCATCTTTGTCATAAATTAGTATTTTTACTCCACTCTTGCTTGTAACTCTTGATAATGCTACATACAATTGGTCATGGCTAAAAATTGGAACCCCAATCTTCAACGTTATCTTGTGGTTTGACATTTTAAAAGATGTAATGCTATTAAAAAATTATAGGGTGTAAATGTCTTCATAGCTGTTTGAGTTTTCATCAACCTTACATAGGACATCTTAGATATGGTACTTCATCACCTGACCATAAATACATCACATATTCGTTCACCTTATTTATAGCATCAAGTGTAGGAGCAAGGATGGCTTGGTCTTGGAAATAAAAGTCATCGTCAAAATTTTCCAATAAATTAGGATATGTGATATCAACAATTGCTACAAGGGGATTGATCGAATATTTGATAAGAAAATTAGGATAAATAATGGAGAGTAATTAATGATGATAACTCAGTAATGATAATATCATAAAGTAGTGATTTTAGGAGATAATAATTAAATTAGAAAGTATAATATCAGAACAGTTGATATTACCAAAATAATTTAGATTTGTAGTGATTTAGTGAATTATAAATTTAAAATATTATTTTGGAATTAAAAAAGTAGTGATTTTAAAAGATAATAATTAATTTAGTAATGATAATATTAGAGCAGTTAACATTATCATTATAGTTTTGATTTTGTAGTGATTTAGGGGATTATAAAATCAAAATAATAATAATAATATAAAAACCATTTAGATTGAGAAAATAGTGATTTATGAAATTATAAAATAAACATAGTAAGTTATGATTGATATTATTTGTTATTTTAATATTATTTTAAATATTTTAAACTGTATAATATAATGTTGTAATATAATTAAATTAGTAATGATAATATCCACACAGTTTAGATAGGTAGTTATTTTGTTATATATGTGTATTATAATATTATACCATACATATATGATATAATGTATGGTATAATTATGAATGGTATAATATTAGAAAAGTAATGATTTTAGGATATAATTATTTTAAATGTTTTAAACTGTATAATATTATGTTGTAATATAATTATAAATGGTATAATATTATGTTATAATATAATTAAATTAAATTAGCATAGATAATAGATAATAGATAATAAATAATAGATAGATTCCATTCAAAAATTATATACAACTTACGTGTAAGTTCCATTAGCTAGCTCAATTAATGCTTGAATCGCCAACCTCCGTCGCGCCACCACATCCGACACCACCATCTCCACCAGAGGCGGAATACCTGTCCAGATTTAGGGGAGAATTAGGAGATTGAATTTAGGTTTTTTATAATTTCAGTTGTTATTTTAGATGTGTATTTCTGGCAAGGGTATTTTTGTCAAGGGGCAATAAGGAGCATTAATTAGGATGGACATGTGTTGATTTTGTAGAATGACATATGTCAATTTATTGTGTCATGTACTGTAATTTAATATATATAATAGATAATAGATAATAGATTTCTCAATCAAGATTCTAGGATATTGCATTGCATGGTCATATTTATGGAAGTGGTTAAATAATTATGAAATAAAGTAATTGGACTTTCAAAATTAATATGAAAATATAATGAAAAATCTGAACCTTAATGGTTCATAATATGAAATTATTTAATTGGTATATTAAAATAAATATGGAAATATCGAAATCTTAATTGAGCCTAAGTTTACTTTCAAACTGCCCAATTCAATTTGCAATTGGTCTAATTAATTAATAGATCATATTTCATGATTTAAGAAGCGGTCAATGAAATGGTAATGAGTTGTCCATTCGAGTTGTTAAAAGAGATTAATTTTTTATTCATTTCGTTCCATATTAAAAGTTCCTATTATTTAGTGAATTTTGTTTGAATCATTTGTAATAAGCTGATTGAATGTTATATTCCATAAAAATTATAAAAAGTTGGCGATTACTTTGTTGATTGAATCCTTCAAGGATTTATTTTTTAAATATCATGATTCAATTGGATGAAAAAGTGTTGGTCGCGTAATTGGCACAAAGAATAAAATAATAAATATAAAAATATTTTAAAATGTTGATTTTTAGTACTTCCAATAATTGATGGAGTTGGTTAGAAAATAAATTTTTAAAAGATTTATTATCTTTCATATATCTAACCAATATTGTTTTTATAAATCTTGGGATAAGTTTTATATTATTTAAGTATTTCATAATTTATTAATTGATTGAGTTTTCCATAAATTGGTTAAGCAAATAAATTTTCGTATCTTTAGAATCAATTAGCGTTCAAATAATTGGAAGAATTTTTGGAAGCTAATAGATTGAAGTTTTAAAATGAACATGGAAATAATTTTTAATTGCATGGAACTATGAAAGTAATTAATTAATCATAGAATAAATTTATTAGGCACATGAAAAGTAGGTAAAATAAATAAGTCTAATATTAAAGAAAATTTACTTTTTAAATAATTAAAACTAATTTTTCATAAAAAGCAAGTTGGCCCTATCGTGTTTAAATTGATCCAATCTAGTTGTTGCCTAAGAGCGTTATCTAATTAATGGATCCTAAAGTAACGTGACTGTTGATAATATCCATAAAATAAGGTGATCAGTATATATATCAAAGTAATTCTCAAGGGCAATAAAGAGCATTAATTAGGATGGACAGGTGTTGATTTTGTAGAATGACAGGTGTAAGTTTATTGTGTCATGTACTGTGATTTAGTATATATAATAATAGATTTGTAATGATTTAGTAGATTATAAATTTAAAAAATTAATTTTGGGATTAAAAAGGTAGTGATTTTAGGATAATATCACTACAAATCTATCTATTAAATATAATAAATTCCAGTACATAACACTATTGCATGATATTTGTCATTCTCAAATTGCAACACCTGTCCTACCTAATTAATGTGCTCATCCATTACTCTAATTTTTATATTACTGTTACTTAATTATTATATCCTAAAATCATTACTTTTAATCCCATATTTATATTTTAATTTTATAATCCCATAAATCACTACAAATTTAAACTGTTCTGATAATGTTATTTATTCTAATTAATATTATCATTAATAATTTAATTATTATCTCCTAAAATCACTTCTTTTTTAATCTCAAATTAATATTTTGAATTTATAATCCCCTAAATCACTACAAATCTAAACTATTTTAGTAATGTCAACTGTTCTGATATTATCCTTTCTAATTCAATTATTATCTCCGAAAGTCAGTACTTTATGATATTATCCTTACTTAGCTATTATCATTACTCTCCGTTATTTAACTTAAATTTCTCTCTATAAATACAACATAATATTATACCATTTCTAATTATATTATAACATAATATTATACAGTTTAAAACATTTAAAACAAAATTAAAATAACAAATAATATGAATCATAACTTACTATGTTAATTTTATAATCCCCAAAATTCACTACTTTTCTAAACATAATTATTATATCCTAAAATCACTATTTTTCTAATATTATACCATTCATAATTATACCATACATTATATCATACATGTATGGTATAATATTATAATACACGTATATAACAAAATAACAAAATCACTACCTATCTAAACTATGCGGATATTATCATTAATAATTAAATTATATTACAACGTAATATTATACCATTTATAATTATATTATAACATAATATTATACCGATTAAAACATTTAAAACAAAATTAAAATAATAAAAAATATCATTCATAACTTACTATGTTGATTTTATAATCTCCTAAATTATTACTTTTTCAATCTAAACGATTTTTATATTATCTTTACTTAATTATTATCTCCTAAAATCACTACTTTTTAATCCCATATTAATATTTTAATTTTATAATCTCATAAATCACTATAAATCTAAACTGTTCTGATAATGTTAACTGTTCTAATATTTTCATTACTAATTTAATTATTATCTCTTAAAATCATTACTTTTTTTAATCCAAAATTAATATTTTAAATTTATAATCTCCTAAATCACTACAAATCTAAACTGTTTTGGTAATGTCAACTGGTTTGATATTATCCTTTTTAATTTAATTATAATCTCTTAAAATCACTACTTTATGATATTATATTACGACTGAATGATACTTCTGTCCCTCAAAAGTTGTTACCCATTTTCAAAGTCGTCCCTAAAGTTCAATTATTGTCAGTTAGGTTCTTAAAGTGACATTTTGTTGGCTTTTCCGTTCCTTTAGCCCAATTTAACCTCAACCCGACCTATTTTGACCCAACCCGATTCAGTTTGACCTAACCCAAAATTTTAATATTTTAAAATATAAAAATATTTTTAAAATAAGTTTAAAATAATAATTATATTTAACATTTAAAAAATCTATATATTTAATATTTTAAAATAAAATATCTTTTAAAAATAATTTAAAAATAATAATAACTATATTTAATATCTTAAAATAATATTAATTTTTTATATTTAAAATAAAATATTATTTTAAAAAAGTTATAAAGATAATTATTATTATTATAAGGAAAACATATTAGAAACTTTTATTTTTTCAAAAATGAGTAAAGTTTAATGAAATATAGATTCAAAAAAATTACATAAGAAAATTAAATATAATTATTGTTTTAAACTTATTTTAAAAATAATTTTATATGTTAAAATATTAAAATTTTGGATTGGGTCAAAATGGGTCGAGTTTAGTCAAAATGGGTCGAGTTGAGGTCAAATTGGGCTGACGGAACGGAAACGCCAACAAAATGCCACTTTAAGGACCTAACTGATGAAAATTGAACTTTTGGGACGAATTTGAAAGTGGGTGGCAACTTGAAGGGACAGAAGTGTCATTTAACCGAAATTGAGCTATTATCATTATTATCTGTTATTTAATAGATTTCTCTCTATAAATACATATAAACTATTACGCAACAACTCATGCTACAAATAATTCTAAATATTGTTGAAAGTGCAAAAGAGTTATATGGAAACCTTTAGATTATGGTGACAGTGCATTCAATGGGAAGGGTTATTGCTTCATTTTGTAGATTATATCTCACGGTGTTTATATTTATGGCTTATTCATCTATTGCATTCTATTATCTGGATTAAAGCTTGATATTAGACCAGGCAAACATGGCCCAAGCCCGCGGGTCGGGCTTTGGGCTGCAGTTTTTTAGTCCAGTAAAATTCAGGCCTATTTGGCCCGCCAGTTTTTGGCATGGCCCGTCACCGGCCCGGCCCATTTGGGCCAAACCCAAAAAAGTAGCATAAAATAGGCACAAAATTGGTCTCAGCCCGCCCGCCACGAGCTGGGCTTTGGGCTGCAAATTTTTGGCCTAGCAAAAGTCAGGCCTTTTTAATTCGCCCGTTTTCGGCCCGACCCGCCACTCATCCGGCCCGTTTGGGCCGAGCCCGCATGTTTGTCAGGTCTACTTGGCATAATTTGTTAAGTACTAGCATCCGGTAAATCATTTTCATAACCATTAATAATTTTTTTTTGATATTATGGTAATACTGTGAGTGCCTCTACAATTGCCAAAAATGGATAAAAAACTAATGAGACAATGTATTCGTTTTTTAACTATAACATTGTGTTATGTGTGACATGGTGCTATAGTGCTATGTTTCTGGACACGATGTTTGTTTGACATGAAGATCCAACATAATTATTTAAGGGAGAATATTCAAAAATGCCCCTGACTTTTACCGAGATGTCTACCAAGCACCCTATACTTTTTTTGTCCAAAAGTACCCTTAACGTTACACTTTTTGGGTCAACCGTGCCCCTGCCGTTAACAGAAGACAAACGGGGTTAAAATTTCGCTGATGTGACTGACACATGGGGGAGAATGTTCAAAAATGCCCTTGACATATGTAAATATGTTATTTAATCAAAACAAAAAATACTAAAATTCAAAATAAAAAAAACATAACATATTTACATCATTTAATCAAAATACTAAAATTCAAATTATTTTGTTAACTAATCAAAACAACTAATTAAATAAAATAAGTTGTATAACATATTTACATCATTTAATCAAAATACTAAAATTCAAAACATAACATATTTACATCAAATACTAATATTAAAAAAAAATACTAAAATACTAATTAAAAAAATACTAAAATACTAAAAAAATTCAAATTAAAAAAATACTAAAATACTAAAATTTAAATTATTTTGTTAATTAATCAAAACAACAAAAATTCAAATTACATCATTAAAATACTAAAATCATAATACTAAATACTAATTGATATAAAAATTTTAAATTATTAAAATCATAATACTAAATAATATTTTTAAATTACTAAAATATTAAAAATTGATATGATTTTAAAAATTGATAATATTCCAGTTTAAAATTTGATAATACTAAAATATTTTTAAATTGATATAATTTTAAAAATTAATATGAATAATGCTAAATATGTGCTGATTGTAATTGATTGCAAATATGAATAATGAATACGGCAGTAAACTAAAAGTAGCGTTCTATTAAAATAAAAAAGTCAGTGAATTTAATTAAAATCATGCAGCAATCAAAAAGTTTAATCCGTAAATGAGTATATTTGTTAAAGTATTTCTAAAGCTACTAATTAAATACAACAATTACATAACGTTAGAACAGCATGTCGGTATTTTTATTTTTTTTCTTTCTCTAAAACAAATTAATTATGAAGTTACTAAGAAAACTCTACTAATATTACATGATTCAAAATAAAATTATGAAGTTATAGAATTAAAGATTAATTAGTATTTAGTATTATGATTTTAGTATTTTAATTATGTAATTTGAATTTTTGTTATTTTGATTAATTAACAAAATAATTTGAATTTTAGTATTTTAGTATATTTTTTTAATTTGATTTTTTTTAGTAATTTTTAATGAGTATTTTAGTTTTTTTTTAATTAGTATTTGATGTAAATATGTTATGTTTTGAATTTTAATATTTTGATTAAATGATGTAAATATGTTATACAACTTATTTTATTTAATTAGTTATTTTGATTAGTTAACAAAATAATTTGAATTTTATTATTTTGATTAAATGATGTAAATATGTTATATTTTTTTTATTTTGAATTTTAGTATTTTTTGTTTTGATTAAATAACATATTTACATATGTCAGGGGTATTTTTGAACATTCTCCCCCATGTGTCAGTCACGTCAGCGAAATTTTAACCCCGTTTGTCTTCTGTTAACGGCAGGGACGCGGTTGACCCAAAAAGTATAACGTTAAGGGTACTTTTAGATAAAAAAAATGTATAGGGTGCTCGGTAAACATCGCGGTAAAAGTCAGGGGCATTTTAAAACCTTTTCCCTAATTATTAATGCTCGTGCTTTTCAGTTTTTGCATGTAACATGTAATTTCCCTCAAGGTCTGAGGACCGAAACTGAAACATTCTTCATTTGTTTCCCATTTCGTTTGGATGTTTGAATTCTAGTGCAAGTAAGTGTATATGAGACATGGACTCTTTAAAATGTATCAAATACATGTGTCAGATATTTGAGGCTTGGTGAGGTTTGTGCAATGTGTAACAGACTTCAAATATGCCACTAACAATCATATCAATATAACAACTCGATGACATTGTGCATTACACTTTCTAAATATTTATTAGTGCTTTAGAATGAAAGAGGTACCCATTTTAACCCTATTGGTTACATTATAAATATTTTTATCAAGAAATTAACATATATATATATATATATATATATATATATATATATATATATACACACACACACACAATTGTTATATAATGTCATGGGGTTTAGTGATCAGATTAATTCTATACTTGGATATGTATTTGCGCACAAAACTTTTACCCAACTCTATGTAACATATGTTACCAAAATTTGATTACCGCACAACAATCTACCATCTTCTTATTATATTTTAATTTATTAATTTCACGTATAAATTTATTATTAACAAAATAAATAATCTCGCTGTAACGCGTAGGTTTATATCTAATACTTACTATATATATGTATTGTAAGACCCCAACTTTTATGAATAAAAATAAATTTTTCACTAAATATAATTTTTGAATATTACAGTGTGAATTTGTTATAATGTTATAGTTATGGGTAATATTTATAAATTTTGTAAAGTATGCAAGTTGTTATAAAATATTCGATTGGTCGGGGAATATTCGTTTTAACAGAAAATATTCGTACAACGGTACATTCATTGGTGGACCCCACAACAAAATTATTATCGGAGTTAGAAAATGACAAAAATATCTTTTTATAAAAATAACGGCAAAAGTTTTACTGTTAACTGTTGAAATACCAGTGATAAAAAGTACAGTAATACGCGTGGTTGCATAGTAGCACACGGTATTGATTATTGATGCTTACGTGAGAAGTCACTCAGTTATATTCAATTATTGCTACGTGTGTGTAAGGGCAATTGAAAATTAGAAGTCTTGCAATTCAATTCATCCGTGAACTTTCAGTTGTTGCGTCCGTGAGAAAGAATATATATATATATATATATATATATATATATATATATATATATATACTGTTCACCCGTGATTTTTTTTAAATAGTATCCTTTCCATTCTCCTATAAATAGGATGCTTAGTTTAGAATTGAAAATCACACCAGAATCAGAGAATTCTTCTTCTATAATCTTGAGCGTATTTCTTTCGAGTTTTAGGAAGCTTTGAGTGTATGAAACAATACAAGTTTTCTTCAAGAATATCCCCGCCCTCTCAGTCGGAATACTCTTCTTTTTAAGGTAAGGGATATTATTTTTGTTCAATACTCGTAAAAAATAATATTTTCTTCCATATTTTGTAGTATGTAAGTAATATTATTTCGTTTCAGATTCCGAATTCTATATTTATTTTGTTATGTTATGGCTTCTATACTTCATGAAATTAGTAGAATATCCTTGATATTTGCGCTTCATCTAGTATCCTTTCATGAAAATATTATTCTAAGCATTCTTGATAAGTTTTAACTTTTTCATGTCGGAGTACTTGTGACGCCCCCAAAATTAGGTATACATCACCCATCTTGGGTAGTCAGATACATGGTACAGAATACAAATACAACTTACTAATACAACTGTCGTGTACAATACGACAAAACATAACTGTGAGTTTGAATACAATGATTGTCTACTAGAGACTATACAAACTCAAAAGGAGTCCTCATTACAATTATTGTCACACTATTTAACAGAATAGTGAGGACTACTAATACTATCATCTGGTCCATTACTCCGTTCTCCGACTCGTCCCAGCTATATTCTCATTTCCTGAAGAGAACAGTGAAAGAAAGGGTGAGCTCAACTAGCCCAGTAAGAAATATTATGACTAAGATAATGCAGAATAAATTATCATTAGCCTTCAACAGTGTTAAACTGATAAAATATAACGAACATCAAGTTTAACTGCAGCAGAACAAGCAATCCATTAAAAGAGTCAAGTAGAGAATAAAATCTACTATCTTCTATGATTTAAAAGATTTTTCAACACTGTTATTGCTGGGACTCGGCTTAACAAAATAATCCACATCATTGAATCACCCCTGCACTACGGCCAAGAATATTCTTTAGTATCACGACCACAATTATCCATGCACTACGGGCCAAGAATTTTTGTGTATTCATTAATGGCCATGATCATGCCAACAACTGTCCATCAATGCACTACGGGCTAATGAGGACTTTTACCACATCATCTATAACATTACGGTCATGATTATACCGAATAATCTCTGGTCATAATCATACCAAGTCCATCTATGCACTACAGGCCACAGATGACTTTCAACATTTTATAAACATAAGGATGGTGACAATGATATAAGAATTCAATAAAACAAGTTCAAGAATTAATTTATCCAAGAATTAACAACGTCCAAATTGTCAATATGATACTGCTTTGTGGAGTAAAATTCAAGAATGCTTAGAATAATATTTTCATGAAAAGATACTGGATGAAACACAATTATCAAGGATATTCCACTAATTTCATGGAGTATAGAAGTTAAAACTTAACCAACTGAGTATAATAAAGAATGGAATAACAAAAGAAATCACCCGACATGCGATAAACCGCACAGACAGGTTATTCTAACAGAATAATAAATAATAAAACCAGGTCCGGCGTAAACGCACAGACAGGATAGTCCGACAGAATAATAAATTATGGAACCAGGTCCGGCTTAAACACACAGACAGGATATTCTGACAGAATAATAACAAGACGGAACCAGGTCCGGTGTAAAATACACAGACATGATGTTCCAACAGAATAATAAAAACGGAACCAGGTCCGGTGTAAAATACACAGACAGGATGTTCCAACAGAATAATAGAAGAATGTCACCAAGTATAGGGTAGACCGCGTATATAGGTTATTCCAACAGAATAATAAAAATA
This sequence comes from Panax notoginseng, assembly GCA_016801055.1. Taxonomy (NCBI): domain Eukaryota; kingdom Viridiplantae; phylum Streptophyta; class Magnoliopsida; order Apiales; family Araliaceae; genus Panax; species Panax notoginseng. The sequence goes on from CM029019.1 coordinate 183,332,577, forward strand.
GAATAACGTAAGTTCTCTTCATGAATAAGAAAGAATAACACCCCTTACCGTTTTAAAGAAGAACTAAAATAAGGAAGTAGTTAAGTAGCAGAATACTTTTCTTCTCTCTCTATAGTTTCTCTCTCTAGAGTTCAGTGAATTCATAAGAAATAATGAAGGAATGAGCTGCTATTTATAGAAAAATAGAATGCATAGTAACTAATCCATGAACGGTCCAGATTGATTACTTTAATCTGACGGTCCATATTTAAAGAAAAAACTTTTAAATAAAATATAATATATTCTATTTATAGAATAACTTTAATAAAGTATTCTGTTTTATATAAAAAGATATTTTTGTTTTATTACGTTAATAATACGAATAAAACAAAACTTCATTATCGCTAAATAATTCATATTATTAACTGACAATAATTGAATCAAATCGAGTGACTTCTCACATAAGCATTAATAATCAATACCGTGTGCTACTATGCAACCACACGTGTTACTGTACTTTTACTACCGAGTAGTTCAACAGTATCAATGGTTAAACTTCCACCGTTATTTTTAATAAAATATTTTTGTCGTTTTCTCAATCCGACAATAATTCCGTTGTGGGGTCCACCAATAATTGTGTCGTTGTACGAATATTTTCTGTTAAAATGAATATTCCCCGACCAATCGAATATTATATAACAACTTGCGTACTTTGCAAAATTTATAAATATTAACCACAACTATAACATTATATCAAATTAACTCCATAATATTCAAAAATAATATTTATAGAAAATTCATCTTTGTTTATAAAAGTTGGGGTCTTACAGTACTATTCACGGGATACTATTCTCGAAGTACTATTCACGGGATACTATTCACTCGGTTACTATTCACCCGGGGTACTATTCATGACAAAAATTAAATTTTTTTCTGTCTAAATTATTTTTGATACAATATTATTCTTGAATTTTATTCCACAAAGCAGTATCATGTTGACAATTTGGACATTATTGAATTCTCGATAAATTAAATTATGAATTTTTAAAATTTATCATTTACTTTCATTTAATTAAATTCTTAAATCATTGTCATCATCCTCATGCTTATATTGTTATGAAAGTCATATTTGGCCCGTAGTGCATAGATGAACTGTTGATTCGTATGATTATGACAAATGATTATTTGGTATAATCTGAAAGTAGTATGCACACAAGCCAATCATGTTTGATGATAAAGCATATACTTTGTAACAATCTTATTCATTTATTAATAAAAAGTATTAATTTATTAAAGGTTTTTAATTATCTACATGATGCTGTTTTATAATATGTGATAAACCCATAGTTTTAAGCAATGCTTTTAGAATAATGATGATGATCATTCTAATGAGATCTAAATTGTGAAATCCCAGATTTTATGAATAAATATTTATTTTTTTCGAAATATTTTTTTAAATATTATGGTGTGGATTTGATATAATATTATAGTTGTGGGTAATATTTATAAATTTTGCAAAGTACGCAAGTTGTTATATAATATTCGATTGGTCGGGAAATATTCGTTTTAACATGGAATATTCGTATGACGACACAATCATTAGTGGACCCCACAACAGAATTATTATCGGATTGAGAAAATGACAAAAATATTTTATTGAAAATAACGGGGAAAGTTTTACCAATAATACTGTTGAACTACTCGGTAGTAAAAGTACAGTAATACGTGTGGTTGCGTAGTTGCACACGGTATTGATTATTGATGCTTACGTGATATGTCACTCAGTTTTGTTTTATTGGTATTATTAATGTAATAAAACAGAAAAGTTTTTTATATAAAACAGAATACTTTTATAAAGTTATTCGTTTTATTAGGCTAATAGTAAAATCTTTTTATATAAAACAGAATACTTTTATAAAGTTATTCGTTTTATTAGACAATAATTAGAATATATTATATTTTATTATGCATAGTATTTACATAGTGCCTGCATAATGTTTGCATAGTAAAATCTTTTATAAAGTTATTCGTTTTTTTAGATTATAAATAGAATATATTATATTTTATTTAAAAAATTTTGCTTTAAATATGGACCGTCCGATTAAAAGTAAATCAATCTGGACCGTTCATGAATTAGTTACTATGCAGTCCATTCTTTTATAAATAGAAGCTCATTCCTTCATTATTTCTTACGAATTCACTGAAACTCTAGAGAGAGAAGTTATAAAGAGAAAGAAGAAAAGTATTCTGTTACTGTACTACTCCTATATCCAGTACTCTTCTTCTTAAGGTAAGAGATATTATTTGTTGTACTCGTAAGGAGTATTATTTTCTTTTGTATTCATGAAGAGAACTTCTGTTATTCCATTCTTTATTATTCCGCTGGAATAACCAGTATACGCGAACTACTCTATACTTGGTGACATTCTTCTATTATTCTGTCTTTATTATTATTCTATTGGAATATCATGTCTGTGCATTTTACGCTGGACCTGGTTCCGTTTTTACTATTATTCTGTTGAAAAATCATGTCTATGCGTTTTACGCCGGACTTGGTTCCATTATTTATTATTCTGTCGGAATATCCTGTTTGTGTTTTACGTCGGACCTGGTTCTATTATTTATTATTCTGTCGGAATATCCTGTCGGTGCATTTACACATGACCTAGTTCCACTATTTATTTTTCTGTTGGAATAACCTGTCTGTGCGGTCTATCGCATGCATGGTGATTTCTTTTGTTATTCCATTCTTTATTATACTCAGTTGGTTAAAACTTTGACTTCTATACTCCATAAAATTAGTGGAATATCCTTGATATTTGGGCTTAACCCAGTATCTTTTCATGAAAATATTCTTCTGAGCATTCTTGAATTTTACTCTACAAAGCAGTATCATGTTGACAATTTGGACGTTATTGATTTCTGGATAAATTAATTCTTGAACTTGTTTTATTGAATTATTATGTCATTGTCATCATCCTCATGTTTATATTATGTTGAAAGTCATCTGTAGCCTGTAGTGCATAGATGGACTTGATATGATTATGACCAGGGATTATTCGGTGTAATCATGACCGTAATGTTACAAATGATATGGTAAAAGTCCTCATTGGCCCGTAGTGCATTGATGGACAGTTTTTGGTATGATTATGGCTATGGATTCTCTTTGGTCGTAGTGCAAAGATGAATTGTTTTATGGCATGATCAGGACCGTTGATGAAAACATGATTATCTTTAGCCGTAGTGCATGGATAATTCGTGGTCGTGATACTAAAGAATATCCTTGGCCGTAGTGCAGGGGTGATTCGATGATGTGAATTTTTTTTTATTAAGCTGAGTCCCAGCGATAAAAGTCATGAAAAACCTTTTAAATCATAAAAGATAGTAGATTTTATTCTCTACTTGACTCTTTTAATGGATTGCTTGATCCGCTGCAGTTAAACTTGATGTCTATTGTATTTTATCAGTTTAACATTGTTGAAGACTAATGATAATTTATTCTGCATTATCTTAGTCATAATATTTCTTACTGGGCTAGTTGTGCTCACCCTTTCTTTCACTGTTCTCTTCAGAAAATGAGAATATAGTTGGGACGAGTCGGGAAACGGAGCGATGGACCAGATGATAGCATTAGTAGTCCTCACTATTATATGTTATAGTGTGATAATAATTGTAATGAGGATTCCTTTTGAGTATGGATACTCTCTAGAAGATAATATTTGTATTCAAACTCACAGTTTATGTTCTGTCGTATTGTACACGACAGTTGTATTATTAAGTTGTATTTGAATTCTGTACCATGTATCTGGCGACTCAAGATGGGTGATGTATACCTAATTTTGGGGGCGTCACATAAATTCTTAGAAAGCTTAAAATTAAAATAGTTCACAATCGTTGGATTACTAAATTGGAGACTAGTGAATCCAGATAGATTGGTACATACGTTTCTTGCTCATTGGATGAGGATGATTGATTTCATGATCTTATGTGTGGAGACACTAAAGCAAGTATGTAGGTGCTTATTAGAGAATAAGTTCACTAAATGTGGCTCGCTAAGGAAAACCTAATGGAGTTTTACTTGCCTGTCAATAGAAATTCCTGTAGTGATAGTAGTACAAGTGATAAAAGAATGTATGCTAAAATGTTGTTAATTACAAATTCATAAAAGAATGTATGCTAAAATGTTGTTAATTATAAATTTATTTACAGAATTTTATAATATCTAAATTACTATCACTGCGAAGCATATTAGATGTTATTTAATCGGACCGAATTAAACGGATTGGTTAAGGAATTTGAGAATAGTTCTCATGGCTGAAAAGCTATCTTATGTCCTTAATACGCCTATAATGGTTGCAGGTAATGCCTCTGAGGAAGAGATTGCTACTTTTAGAAAGTGACAAGATGATGCACAGTTGGCTCGATGCATCATGCTCGCATCCATGAGTAACGAGGTTCAGCGTCAGCATGAAACTATGGATGCTCCTATTATATTCATGCACATCAAGTAGTTGATGGTGAGAAAAGTAGGACTAATAGATATCAGATATTTAAGGAGCTCTTCCGATCTAGAATGACCGATGACACTACAGTACAGATAAAAGTCCTTAACATTATCAATTTGATTGATCAATTAGAACAACAGGTTTTGTCATGGATAGAGAGTTGAGCCAAGATTTGATCTTGCAATCGCTCCCGGACTCCTTTAACAATTATTAAGAATTTTTCATATGAACAAGCTAGATATCAGTCTCATTGATTTGCTTAACATGTTGAAAAATGTTGAGAGTCACTTTCCAACCAAGAAAAGACCATGTCTTACCGGTAGGGTGTAAGGTTTTGTGAAAATCAAAGTAACAATCAAATTGTAAAAATAGCAGAAGCATAATAAAATCAGATTTTAAAATTTTTTACAAACTAATTACCCAGATTATTCTTTATGCATATTATTAATTAAAACGAAGAACAAGAAATTATGAAATCATACCCTTGTAGAAACGAGCTTTCTCAGGTAGTTGGCTCAATGCATCATGCTCGCATCCATGAGTAACGAGCTTCAGCGTTAGCATGAAACTATGGATGCTCCTATTATATTCCTGCACATCAAGCAGTTGATGGTGGGGAAAGTAGGACTAATAGATATCAGATATCTAAGGAGCTCTTCCGATCTAGAATGGCCGATGACACTACAATACAGATAAAAGTTCTTAACATTATCAATTTTATTGATCAATTAGGACAATAGGTTTTATCATGGATAGAGAGTTGAGCCAAGATTTGATCTTGCAATCGCTCCTGGACTCCTTTCACAATTATTATGAATTTTTCATATGAACAAGCTAGATATTAGTCTCGCTGATTTGCTTAACATGTTAAAAAATGTTGAGAGTCACTTTTCAACCAAGAAAAGACCATATCTTACCGGTAGGGCCCAAAAGATCTTCTGAAAAGAAGAACAATTCAAAGAAGGTAAATAGAAAGGCAAAAACAAAGGATAATAAGAACAAAACTGATACGGATAGGAAATGAGTTTACTTTCACTGCAATAAGCCTGGACAATGGAAAGAAACTGCGAGAAGCATCTTGCAGAGGCTAACCAAAGAAGCTTAGTGAAGTTTTGGTTACAAATACAATTTTGTTCATTATTTAAAATGAATTTTTCTTTAACTCAAGGTTCTACTTGTGACGACCCCAAAATAGGCCCATTCCACCCAACCCATTTTGAGTCGCCAAATACATGGTACAGAAAACAACTATAACTTTATTACAACAATTGTCGTGTAAAATACAACAACACATATGCTGTGAGTTTGGATACAAATATATACCAAATGTGACTCATATCCCAACCGTGGATAGCACCTCACAATGACACCTTACGTAAAGGTGTAGTCAAAAATTATTTTAGAAATTAGAATATTTGGGAAGTGCTCAAGGAAACCTTCGTACATGGGAGGCCATGCGTCTAGGTTATGATAGATATCATATGGCCACAAAATTATTCTTGGTTGACCCAATAGACCCCAAAGAAAAACTAGAAGATTACTATCATATTCTTCCCAATGGTGAGTCTTCTCTTGACATATCATTATCTCTACTGTCTCTAATTGAGAATTATACTTCAAACAAACACCAAGATTATATAGGTAGTGCTCGTATATATACTCAGCAAGTAGATGAGCACATCCCTGTCTTATGATGACACGAGGTTGTATGTCGTTAGATATCTTGTATGATAGTGGCAAACCACCCTTCTAACGTTGGGTATACCTTACCCTATTGGATTCACCAAATAAAACTACTAAATGAACTTTTCTATACTGCTTCGGGAGAACATCCACAGCTAGAGAGCACCGTTCTATTTCCTCGTTACCCTCGCTCGACCCAGCTACACTCTTATTACCTGAAAGGAATTGTGAAGCAAAAGGGTGAGCACAACTAGCTCAGTAAAGAATATCATGACTAAAGATAATTAAATTATCAATAGCATTCATCAATAATAAATCAGAGATTTAGAACATATGGTAAATGATAAAAATTTCAACCATAGTTGCAGCGGAACGAGCAATCCATTAGAAGAGTTAAATAGACCATAAAGTCTATTATCTTCTCCACGTTAAAAATCCACCAACAATATTTTATCCCTGTAACATCAATCAACAGTTCTGGTCCACAATCATATAAATAACTCATAATCATAACTGTAGTTCTAAATTCCTCTTCTCATCCAGGACGAAGATAATTTTCATCACCTATCTTTACCTGAAACATCAAAGATCATGGTTACGCCAAATCACATTTCCTGTTCATAATCATACTAATAACTTCATCTTTGCACTACGGCCAAAGATATTCATTTGTATCACCAGTTGGTCATGTTTATCTCAACATCTGTTCATCTTTGCACTACTGGCCAAAGATATTCAACAACATGTCATCTTTACACTACGGGCCAAAGATATTCATCAACAATTCAACTTTGCACTACTGGCCAAAGATAACACATAGTCATGATCATACCAAAAATCTACCCTTCTTTATACTCAAGTCAAAGAGAAATATCATCATTAGGGTTATAAAAATGTTATATATAATAATAAAAATAATATGATCAACATCTAGTTTTAATCTCAAGAGTAATATTCGTAAATCAACTATAATTTGGTTAGAAAAAAAATAATTTTTATCGTGAATAGTAACTCGTGAATAGTAACTCATGAATAGTAACTCGTGAATAATAACTCATAAATAGTAAACCCGATACAAAAAGGTAGAAATTTTAAAATAATATACATACCAATATTTCGGTATAATGATATTGAAAGAATAATATTTCTTAAGCTTATAAATAATTTATTTTAATTGTTTACACTTTACTAAATAATGCATATAATCATCCTAAAATGCCAAACTCATAAGATTTCATCACCAATAACTAAAAACCCTCATCAAAAATCTGCATATACCTCATATAGGATTATCAAGCCATAAAATCCTATTTTCTAATTTTTTTGCTTCACAAAACATATTTAATTCATTTACTCATAACTAGACTATTTTTATGAAAAATACCAAATCAGTTCCAAAAATATTTCTTTTCTGAGATTTAGCATAATATAGTCCCATAGTGAACATATATTTTTCTCAGAATTTTTAAAAGTCATTTACTATTTTTCATATGGCCAAAACAGCCGAATATTTAGACATTTATCAAAAATAGTACTTTTGTCCAAAAATTCTGAAATTTACAGAGTATACTTCTATCATATACATGTACTCCCAATAAAAATTTCATCAATTTTGGAGTTAACCACAAGGAATTATAAGCGGTTACTTTTAAAATAGTCTTTTCTTATAAAATTCATAACTCTTAATCTATACATCCAAAAATCACCATTTTTGGACACAATCAAGAAAACTCATCAAAATATCATTTTAAATTTTTCCAAAATTTTTGAAGGTCAGAAAAATTACGAAACTGAAAAATATTACAACCCTTAAAATCTCTTACTATCCCTTACTATCCCTTACCTCAAAAGAGCAGTACTTCTGATCGGTATGCAAAGTCGAAGGAAACTTGTACTGAATAGCAACTCTCAAAGTATCTAAATACTCACAAAATATGCTTCATAATATAGAGAGAGAAAGAGAGAAAACTTGTTTATGGTGTGATTTTCAATTCTAACTTAGCCCTATATTTATAGGAAAATTTTAGTAGGCTTGACCTGCAACCTGATGGCTTTACCTGCTACTATTTCCACCCACCACATTTGAAATATAATTCAGCACATTTCTTCACCAACCACAAGTGGGGCCCACCAATTCTAGAATTTTCCACCAAAATGATTAACTCCGAAAATTCAACAATTTCTGAACCAGTCATCTCGTAAAATTCATAATAAATCATATGTTCATTTTTAATGGTTCAAAATTTGTGAACATATACTCAACTTATATATGTATAACATATCCAAAAATTACCACGATCCAACGGTCGGATTAAAAATTATAACCCCCGCAAAATATCTCAAAAACCCTGATTTTTAATACCTCCATTCTGACAAAAATACTGATAAAAATCTCAACATTAACTCCTTCATTTTTAACTACAAAAATATATCCCTCGTTTATATCCACATAAAATAAATATTTCCTTATCATATGAATCAATAATTAATTATTCACAAATAATATTACAGAATCACATTTATGACAACCAGGCCGTTTCCAGGAAAGAGGGGGCTTTCCAATAAGAATTTTTCCTTACTGGCGCGTAATTAGGTGACCAAATCTCTCCTTAGACAGAACTTTCTAGACATTGCCAATAATGCTATCTAATAATATTATTCAAATTGTAAGACCCCGAATTTTATGAAATAAAAGTATTCAATTTTTCTTATAATTACTATTCAGTAAATGGTTAAAATTGATAAATATTAAAGTTAAGGGTGATATGTGAATTTTTTTCAAAATAAGCAAGTGGTTATAAAATAATCATTGTTGTCGGGGAATATTCGTTTGGTCGTGGAATATTCTTTCTGTCGGAGAATATTCGTACGACGGCGCAGCTATTTGTGGGCCCCATAACGAATAACTGTCGGGTGAAGAAAACGATAAATTTGAGTTTTTACAAATAACGGCGTAGTTATTACCGTTAACACTGTTGGAATACCCGGTGGTTAAAATACAGTAATACGCGTTATTGCACAGTAGCACACGGTATTGCATAGTATTTTTGAAATTATTGATTCTTACGTAAGAAGGCACTACTCAATAATTGTTACAGTAATTACTGTTCAATATTTTATTTTATTGATTCAATAATTGCTACGTTGAAATTTTATATTATTGTTATTCAATAATTGCCACTGCACAGTATTTTCCATTATCAGATCAATAATTCATATTATTTGAATAATATTATTAGATAACATTATTGGAAATGTCTAGAAAGTTCTGTCTAAGGGGAGGTTTGGTCACCTAATTGCGCGCCAATAAGGAGAAATCCTTATTGGAAAGCCCCCTCTTTCCTGGGAACGGCCTGGTTGTCATAAATGTGATTCTGTAATATTATTTGTGAATAATTAATTATTGATTCATATGATAAGAAAATATTTATTTTATGTGGATATAAATGAGGGATATATTTTTGTGGTTAAAAAATGAAGGAGTTAATGTTGAGATTTTTATCCGTATTTTTGTCGGAATGGAGGTATTAAAAATCAGGGTTTTTGAGATATTTTGCGGGGGTTATAATTTTTAATCCGACCGTTGGATCGTGGTAATTTTTGGATATGTTATACATATATAAGTTGAGTATATGTCCACAAATTTTGAACCGTTAAAAATGAACGTATGATTTGTTATGAATTTTACGAGATGACTGGTTCAGAAATTGTTGAATTTTCGGAGTTAATCATTTTGGTGGAAAATTCTAGAATTGGTGGGCCCCACTTGTGGTTGGTGAAGAAATGTGCTGAATTATATTTCAAATGTGGTGGGTGAGAATAGTAGCAGGTAAAGCCATCAGGTTACAGGTCAAGCCTACTAAAATTTTCCTATAAATAGAGGGCTAAGTTAGAATTGAAAATCACACCAAAAACATAAGCTTTCTCTCTTTCTCTCTCTATATTATGAAGCATATTTTGTGAGTATTTAGATACTTTGAGAGTTGCTATTTAGTGCAAGTTTCCTTCGGCTTTGCATACCGATCAGAAGTACTGCTCTTTTGAGGTAAGGGATAGTAAGGGATATTAAGGGATTTTAAGGGTTGTTATGATTTTCAGTTTCGTAATTTTTCTGATCTTTAAAAATTTTTGAAAAATTTGAAATGATATTTTGATGAGTTTTCTTGATTGTGTCCAAAAATGGTGATTTTTGAATGTATAGATTGAGAGTTATGAATTTTATGAGAAAAGACTATTTTAGAAGTAACAGCTTATAATTCCTTGTGGTTAACTCCAAAATTGATGAAATTTTTATTGGGAGTACATGTATATAATAGAAGTATACTCTGTAAATTTCAGAATTTTTAGACAAAAGTACAATTTTTGATAAATGTCTATATATTCGGCTATTTTGGCCATATGAAAAATAGTAAATGACTTTTAAAAATTCTGAGAAAAATATATGTTCACTATGGGACTATATTATGCTAAATTCCAGAAAAGAAATATTTTTGGAACGGATTTTGTATTTTTTATAAAAATAGTCTAGTTATGAGAAAATGAATTAAATATGTTATGTGAAGTAAGAAAATTGAAAAATAGGATTTTATGGCTTGAGAATCCTATATATGAGGTATATGCAGATTTTTTATGAGGGTTTTGGTTATTGATGATGAAATCTTAAGAGTTGGCATTTTATGAAGATTAAATGCATTAATTAGTAAAGTGTAAACAATTTAAATAAATTGTTTATAAGCTTAAGAATATTATTCTTTCAATATCATTATACCGAAATATTGGTATGTATATTATTGTGGAATTTCTACCTTTTTCATGTCAGGGTTACTATTCATGAGTTACTATTCACGAGTTACTATTCACGAGTTACTATTCACGAGTTACTATTCACGACAAAATTATTTTCTTTTTCTAACCAAATTATAGTTGATTTATGAATATTGCTCTTGAAATTAAATCCATGTTTTGATCATATTGTTTTTATTATCATATATAACATTTTTATAACCTTGATGTTGAAATTCTCTTTCGCTTGAGGGTAAAGATGGGTAAATTATTGGTATGATCATGACTATGGGTTCTCTTTGGCCAGTAGTGCAAAGTTGAATTGTTGACTGGTATGATCATGACCATTGAATTTATAAGTGAATATCTTTAGCTTAAGTGCAAAGGTGAATTGATCAACATGGTTATAATTATTGTTTATATAAATTCTGAAATGATTATATATTTCTTTGAGATATTAATATATTTGGCCTGTAGTGCAAATATGAACTGTTGATGAATATATTTGGCCGTAGTGCAAATATGAACTGTTGAAGAATATCTTTGGCCTGTAGTGCAAAGATGAATTGTTGATGAATATATTTGGCCCGTAGTGCAAAGATGACATGTTGTTGAATATCTTTGGCCAGTAGTGCAAAGATGAACAGATGTTGAGATGAACATGACCAACTGGTGATACAAATGAATATCTTTGGCCGTAGTGCAAAGATGAAGTTATTAGTATGATTATGAGCAGAAACTGTGATTTGGTATAACCATGATCTTTGATGTTTCAGGTAAAGACAGGTGATGAAAATATTCTTCGTCTTGGGTGCGAAGAAAAATTTAGAGTCACAATTATGATTATGAGTTATTCATATGATTGTGGAAAGGAACTGTTGAGTGATGTTACAGGGATAAAACATTGTTAGTGAATTTTTAACATGGAGGAGATAATAGACTTTATGGTCTATTTGACTCTTCTAATGGATTGCTCGTTCCGCTGCAACTATGGTTGAAATTTTTATCATTTACCATATGTTCTAAATCTCTGATTTATTATTGATGAAGGCTATTGATAATTTAATTATCTTTAGTCATGATATTCTTTACTGAGCTAGTTGTGCTCACCCTTTTGCTTCACAATTCCTTTCAGGTAATAAGAGTGTAGCTGGGTCGAGCGAGGGTAACAAGGGAATAGAACGGTGGTCATCATTTAGTAGTTATATTTGGTGAAGAAAATAGGGTGAGGCGAACCCAACGTTGGAAGGGTGTTTTGTCACTATCATACAAGATGTCTAATGACATACAACCTCGTGTCATCATAAGACAGGGTTGTGATCATCCACTTGCTGAGTATATCTATGGGCACTACCTATATAATCTTGGTGTTTGTTTGAAGTATAATTCTCAATTAGAGACAGTGGAGATAATGATAAGTCAAGAGAAGACTCACCATTGGAAAGAATATGATAGTAATCTTCTCGTTTTTCTTTGGGGTCTATTGGGTCAACCAAGGATAATTCTGTGGCCATATGATATCTATCATAACCTAGACGCGTGGCCTCCCATGTACGAAGGTTTCCTTGAGCATTTTCCAAAGATTCTAATTTCTAAAACAATTTTTGACTATACCTTTATGTAAGGTGTTATTGTGAGGTGATGTCCACGATTAGAACATGAGTCACATTTGGTATATATTTGTATCCAAACTCACAGCATATGTGTTGTTGTATTTTACACGACAATTATTGTAATAAAGTTGTAGTTGTTTTCTGTACCATGTATTTGACGACTCAGAATGGGTTGGGTGGAATGGACCTATTTTGGGGTCGTCACAGGTGGTATCAGAGCTTAGGGATATGATCTCTGGCGGAGATCGGGGAATACAACTAGGTGGGGAGAGACGAGTAAATCCTTCGCTAGTGTGTCCTACCTAAGCTTATTTGTTGGTCAGTCATAATATCGGGATGTTATGTGATATGTTAATTTGTTAAATTAACCCTTGTTTTGAAGCTGTATTCTAGAATGATATTTGAAATACAAGAGATGAGCAATAGAAAAATTATGATGACAGAGAAGATGGAATCTGAAATGAAAGGAAGGTATTCTCAACTCTTTGAAATACCAGGTACGTAAATTTTGAGGTCGAAATTTCATAAGGAGGGGAGATTGTAAGACCCCGAATTTTATGAAATAAAAGTATTCAATTTTTCTTATAATTACTATTCAGTAAATGGTTAAAATTGATAAATATTAAAGTTAAGGGTGATATGTAAATTTTTTTCAAAATAAGCAAGTGGTTATAAAATAATCATTGTTGTCGGGGAATATTCGTTTGGTCGTGGAATATTCTTTCTGTCGGGGAATATTCGTACGACGGCGCAGCTATTTGTGGGCCCCATAACGAATAACTGTCGGGTAAAGAAAACGATAAATTTGAGTTTTTACAAATAACGGCGTAGTTGTTACCGTTAACACTGTTGGAATACCCGATGGTTAAAATACAGTAATACGCGTTATTGCACAGTAGCACACGGTATTGCATAGTATTTTTAAAATTATTGATTCTTACGTAAGAAGGCACTACTCAATAATTGTTACAGTAATTACTGTTCAATATTTTATTTTATTGATTCAATAATTGCTACGTTGAAATTTTATATTATTGTTATTCAATAATTGTCACTGCACAGTATTTCCCATTATCAGATCAATAATTCATATTATTTGAATAATATTATTAGATAACATTATTGGCAATGTCTAGAAAGTTCTGTCTAAGGAGAGGTTTGGTCACCTAATTGCGCGCCAGTAAGGAGAAATCCTTATTGGAAAGCCCCCTCTTTCCTGGAAACGGCCTGGTTGTCATAAATGTGATTCTGTAATATTATTTGTGAATAATTAATTATTGATTCATATGATAAGAAAATATTTATTTTATGTGGATATAAATGAGGGATATATTTTTGTGGTTAAAAAATGAAGGAGTTAATGTTGAGATTTTTATCCGTATTTTTGTCGGAATGGAGGTATTAAAAATCAAGGTTTTTGAGATATTTTGCGGGGGTTATAATTTTTAATCCGACCGTTGGATCGTGGTAATTTTTGGATATGTTATACATATATAAGTTGAGTATATGTCCACAAATTTTGAACCGTTAAAAATGAACGTATGATGTGTTATGAATTTTACGAGATGACTGGTTCAGAAATTGTTGAATTTTCGGAGTTAATCATTTTGGTGGAAAATTCTAGAATTGGTGGGCCCCACTTGTGGTTGGTGAAGAAATGTGCTGAATTATATTTCAAATGTGGTGGGTGGGAATAGTAGCAGGTAAAGCCATCAGGTTGCAGGTCAAACCTACTAAAATTTTCCTATAAATAGAGGGCTAAGTTAGAATTGAAAATCACACCAAAAACATAAGCTTTCTCTCTTTCTCTCTCTATATTATGAAGCATATTTTGTGAGTATTTAGATACTTTGAGAGTTGCTATTTAGTGCAAGTTTCCTTCGGCTTTGCATACCGATCAGAAGTACTGCTCTTTTGAGGTAAGGGATAGTAAGGGATATTAAGGGATTTTAAGGGTTGTTATGATTTTCAGTTTCGTAATTTTTCTGATCTTTAAAAATTCTGGAAAAATTTGAAATGATATTTTGATGAGTTTTCTTGATTGTGTCCAAAAATGGTGATTTTTGGATGTATAGATTGAGAGTTATGAATTTTATGAGAAAAGACTATTTTAAAAGTAACAGCTTATAATTCCTTGTGGTTAACTCCAAAATTGATGAAATTTTTATTGGGAGTACATGTATATGATAGAAGTATACTCTGTAAATTTCAGAATTTTTAGACAAAAGTACAATTTTTGATAAATGTCTAAATATTCGGCTATTTTGGCCATATGAAAAATAGTAAATGACTTTTAAAAATTCTGAGAAAAATATATGTTCACTATGGGACTATATTATGCTAAATTCCAGAAAAGAAATATTTTTGGAACGGATTTGGTATTTTTCATGAAAATAGTCTAGTTATGAGAAAATGAATTAAATATGTTATGTGAAGTAAGAAAATTGAAAAATAGGATTTTATGGCTTGAGAATCCTATATGAGGTATATGCAGATTTTTGATGAGGGTTTTGGTTATTGATGATGAAATCTTAAGAGTTGGCATTTTATGATGATTAAATGCATTAATTAGTAAAGTGTAAACAATTTAAATAAATTGTTTATAAGCTTAAGAATATTATTCTTTCAATATCATTATACCGAAATATTGGTATGTATATTATTGTGGAATTTCTACCTTTTCATGTCAGGGTTACTATTCATGAGTTACTATTCACGAGTTACTATTCACGAGTTACTATTCACGACAAAATTGTTTTCTTTTTCTAACCAAATTATAGTTGATTTATGAATATTGCTCTTGAAATTAAATCATGTTTTGATCATATTGTTTTTATTATCATATATAACATTTTTATAACCTTGATGTTGAAATTCTCTTTCACTTGAGTGTAAAGATGGGTAGATTATTGGTATGATCATGACTAGGGTTCTCTTTGGCCTGTAGTGCAAAGTTGAATTGTTGACTGGTATGATCATGACCATTGAATTTATAATTGAATATCTTTAGCTTAAGTGCAAAGGTGAATTGATCAACATGGTTATAATTATTGTTTATATAAATTCTGAAATGATTATATATTTCTTTGAGATATTAATATATTTGGCCTGTAGTGCAAATATGAACTGTTGATGAATATATTTGGCCGTAGTGCAAATATGAAATGTTGAAGAATATCTTTGGCCTGTAGTGCAAAGATGAATTATTGATGAATATATTTGGCCCGTAGTGCAAAGATGACATGTTGTTGAATATCTTTGGCCAGTAGAGCAAAGATGAACAGATGTTGAGATGAACATGACCAACTGGTGATACAAATGAATATCTTTGGCCGTAGTGCAAAGATGAAGTTATTAGTATGATTATGAACAGAAACTGTGATTTGGTATAACCATGATCTTTGATGTTTCAGGTAAAGACAGGTGATGAAAATATTCTTCGTCCTGGGTGCGAAGAAAAATTTAGAGTCACAATTATGATTATGAGTTATTCATATGATTGTGGAAAGGAACTGTTGAGTGATGTTACAGGGATAAAACATTGTTGGTGGATTTTTAACATGGAGAAGATAATAGACTTTATAGTCTATTTGACTCTTCTAATGGATTGCTCGTTCCGCTGCAACTATGGTTGAAATTTTTATCATTTACCATATGTTCTAAATCTCTGATTTATTATTGATGAAGGCTATTGATAATTTAATTATCTTTAGTCATGATATTCTTTACTGAGCTAGTTGTGCTCACCCTTTTGCTTCACAATTCCTTTCAGGTAATAAGAGTGTAGCTGGGTCGAGCGAGGGTAACAAGGGAATAGAACGGTGGTCATCATTTAGTAGTTATATTTGGTGAAGAAAATAGGGTGAGGCGAACCCAACGTTGGAAGGGTGTTTTGTCACTATCATACAAGATGTCTAATGACATACAACCTCGTGTCATCATAAGACAGGGTTGTGCTCATCCACTTGCTGAGTATATCTATGGGCACTACCTATATAATCTTGGTGTTTGTTTGAAGTATAATTCTCAATTAGAGACAGTGGAGATAATGATAAGTCAAGAGAAGACTCACCATTGGGAAGAATATGATAGTAATCTTCTCGTTTTTCTTTGGGGTCTATTGGGTCAACCAAGGATAATTCTGTGGCCATATGATATCTATCATAACCTAGACGCGTGGCCTCCCATGTACGAAGGTTTCCTTGAGCACTTCCCAAAGATTCTAATTTCTAAAACAATTTTTGACTATACCTTTATGTAAGGTGTTATTGTGAGGTGATGTCCACGGTTGGAACATGAGTCACATTTGGTATATATTTGTATCCAAACTCACAGCATATGTGTTGTTGTATTTTGCACGACAATTGTTGTAATAAAGTTGTAGTTGTTTTCTGTACCATGTATTTGACGACTCAGAATGGGTTGGGTGGAATGGACCTATTTTGGGGTCGTCACAGGTGGTATCAGAGCTTAGGGATATGATCTCTGGCGGAGATCGGGGAATACAACTAGGTGGGGAGAGACGAGTAAATCCTTCGCTAGTGTGTCCTACCTAAGCTTATTTGTTGGTCAGTCATAATATCGGGATATTATGTGATATGTTAATTTGTTAAATTAACCCTTGTTTTGAAGTTGTATTCTAGAATGATATTTGAAATACAGGAGATGAGCAATAGAAAAATTATGATGACAGAGAAGATGGAATCTGAAATGAAAGGAAGGTATTCTCAACTCTTTGAAATACCAGGTACGTAAATTTTGAGATCGAAATTTCATAAGGAGGGGAGATTGTAAGACCCCGAATTTTATGAAATAAAAGTATTCAATTTTTCTTATAATTACTATTCAGTAAATGGTTAAAATTGATAAATATTAAAGTTAAGGGTGATATGTGAATTTTTTTCAAAATAAGCAAGTGGTTATAAAATAATCATTGTTGTCGGGGAATATTCGTTTGGTCGTGGAATATTCTTTCTGTCGGGGAATATTCGTACGACGGCACAGCTATTTGTGGGCCCCATAACGAATAACTGTCGGGTGAAGAAAACGATAAATTTGAGTTTTTACAAATAACGGCGTAGTTGTTACCGTTAACACTGTTGGAATACCCGGTGGTTAAAATACAGTAATACGCGTTATTGCACAGTAGCACACGGTATTGCATAGTATTTTTGAAATTATTGATTCTTACGTAAGAAGGCACTACTCAATAATTGTTACAGTAATTACTGTTCAATATTTTATTTTATTGATTCAATAATTGCTACGTTGAAATTTTATATTATTGTTGTTCAATAATTGTTGCTGCACAGTATTTTCCATTATCAGATCAATAATTCATATTATTTGAATAATATTATTAGATAACATTATTGGCAATGTCTAGAAAGTTCTGTCTAAGGAGAGGTTTGGTCACCTAATTGCGCGCCAGTAAGGAGAAATCCTTATTGGAAAGCCCCCTCTTTCCTGGGAACGGCCTGGTTGTCATAAATGTGATTCTGTAATATTATTTGTGAATAATTAATTATTGATTCATATGATAAGAAAATATTTATTTTATGTGGATATAAATGAGGGATATATTTTTGTGGTTAAAAAATGAAGGAGTTAATGTTGAGATTTTTATCCGTATTTTTGTCGGAATGGAGGTATTAAAAATCAGGGTTTTTGAGATATTTTGCGGGGGTTATAATTTTTAATCCGACCGTTGGATCGTGGTAATTTTTGGATATGTTATACATATATAAGTTGAGTATATGTCCACAAATTTTGAACCGTTAAAAATGAACGTATGATTTGTTATGAATTTTACGAGATGACTGGTTCAGAAATTGTTGAATTTTCGGAGTTAATCATTTTGGTAGAAAATTCTAGAATTGGTGGGCCCCACTTGTGGTTGGTGAAGAAATGTGCTGAATTATATTTCAAATGTGGTGGGTGGGAATAGTAGCAGGTAAAGCCATCAGGTTGCAGGTCAAACCTACCAAAATTTTCCTATAAATAGAGGGCTAAGTTAGAATTGAAAATCACACCAAAAACATAAGCTTTCTCTCTTTCTCTCTCTATATTATGAAGCATATTTTGTGAGTATTTAGATACTTTGAGAGTTGCTATTTAGTGCAAGTTTCCTTCGGCTTTGCATACCGATCAGAAGTACTGCTCTTTTGAGGTAAGGGATAGTAAGGGATATTAAGGGATTTTAAGGGTTGTTATGATTTTCAGTTTCGTAATTTTTCTGATCTTCAAAAATTTTGGAAAAATTTGAAATGATATTTTGATGAGTTTTCTTGATTGTGTCCAAAAATGGTGATTTTTGGATGTATAGATTGAGAGTTATGAATTTTATGAGAAAAGACTATTTTAAAAGTAACAGCTTATAATTCCTTGTGGTTAACTCCAAAATTGATGAAATTTTTATTGGGAGTACATGTATATGATAGAAGTATACTCTGTAAATTTCAGAATTTTTAGACAAAAGTACAATTTTTGATAAATGTCTAAATATTCGGCTATTTTGGCCATATGAAAAATAGTAAATGACTTTTAAAAATTCTGAGAAAAATATATGTTCACTATGGGACTATATTATGCTAAATTCCAGAAAAGAAATATTTTTGGAACTGATTTGGTATTTTTCATGAAAATAGTCTAGTTATGAGTAAATGAATTAAATATGTTATGTGAAGTAAGAAAATTGAAAATAGGATTTTATGGCTTGAGAATCCTATATGAGGTATATGCAGATTTTTTATGAGGGTTTTGGTTATTGATGATGAAATCTTAAGAGTTGGCATTTTATGATGATTAAATGCATTAATTAGTAAAGTGTAAACAATTTAAATAAATTGTTTATAAGCTTAAGAATATTATTCTTTCAATATCATTATACCGAAATATTGGTATGTATTTTATTGTGGAATTTCTACCTTTTCATGTCAGGGTTACTATTCATGAGTTACTATTCACGAGTTACTATTCACGAGTTACTATTCACGAGTTACTATTCACGACAAAATTATTTTCTTTTTCTAACCAAATTATAGTTGATTTATGAATATTGCTCTTGAAATTAAATCCATGTTTTGATCATATTATTTTTATTATCATATATAACATTTTTATAACCTTGATGTTGAAATTCTCTTTCGCTTGAGGGTAAAGATGGGTAAATTATTGGTATGATCATGACTATGGGTTCTCTTTGGCCAGTAGTGCAAAGTTGAATTGTTGACTGGTATGATCATGACCATTGAATTTATAAGTGAATATCTTTAGCTTAAGTGCAAAGGTGAATTGATCAACATGGTTATAATTATTGTTTATATAAATTCTGAAATGATTATATATTTCTTTGAGATATTAATATATTTGGCCTGTAGTGCAAATATGAACTGTTGATGAATATATTTGGCCGTAGTGCAAATATGAACTGTTGAAGAATATCTTTGGCCTGTAGTGCAAAGATGAATTGTTGATGAATATCTTTGGCCCGTAGTGCAAAGATGACATGTTGTTGAATATCTTTGGCCAGTAGTGCAAAGATGAACAGATGTTGAGATGAACATGACCAACTGGTGATACAAATGAATATCTTTGGCCGTAGTGCAAAGATGAAGTTATTAGTATGATTATGAACAGAAACTGTGATTTGGTATAACCATGATCTTTGATGTTTCAGGTAAAGACAGGTGATGAAAATATTCTTCGTCCTGGGTGCGAAGAAAAATTTAGAGTCACAATTATGATTATGAGTTATTCATATGATTGTGGAAAGGAACTGTTGAGTGATGTTACAGGGATAAAACATTGTTGGTGGATTTTTAACATGGAGAAGATAATAGACTTTATAGTCTATTTGACTCTTCTAATGGATTGCTCGTTCCGCTGCAACTATGGTTGAAATTTTTATCATTTACCATATGTTCTAAATCTCTGATTTATTATTGATGAAGGCTATTGATAATTTAATTATCTTTAGTCATGATATTCTTTACTGAGCTAGTTGTGCTCACCCTTTTGCTTCACAATTCCTTTCAGGTAATAAGAGTGTAGCTGGGTCGAGCGAGGGTAACAAGGGAATAGAACGGTGGTCATCATTTAGTAGTTATATTTGGTGAAGAAAATAGGGTGAGGCGAACCCAACGTTGGAAGGGTGTTTTGTCACTATCATACAAGATGTCTAATGACATACAACCTCGTGTCATCATAAGACAGGGTTGTGCTCATCCACTTGCTGAGTATATCTATGGGCACTACCTATATAATCTTGGTGTTTGTTTGAAGTATAATTCTCAATTAGAGACAGTGGAGATAATGATAAGTCAAGAGAAGACTCACCATTGGAAAGAATATGATAGTAATCTTCTCGTTTTTCTTTGGGGTCTATTGGGTCAACCAAGGATAATTCTGTGGCCATATGATATCTATCATAACCTAGACGCGTGGCCTCCCATGTACGAAGGTTTCCTTGAGCATTTCCCAAAGATTCTAATTTCTAAAACAATTTTTGACTATACCTTTATGTAAGGTGTTATTGTGAGGTGATGTCCACGGTTAGAACATGAGTCACATTTGGTATATATTTGTATCCAAACTCACAGCATATGTGTTGTTGTATTTTGCACGACAATTGTTGTAATAAAGTTGTAGTTGTTTTCTGTACCATGTATTTGACGACTCAGAATGGGTTGGGTGGAATGGACCTATTTTGGGGTCGTCACACAAATAATATGAATTATTGATCTGATAATAGAAAATACTATGCAGTGACAATTATTGAACAACAATAATATAAAATTTCAACGTAGCAATTATTGAATCAATAAAATAAAATATTGAACAGTAATTACTGTAACAATTATTGAGTAGTGCCTTCTTACGTAAGAATCAATAATTTCAAAAATACTATGCAATACCGTGTGCTACTGTGCAATAACGCGTATTACTGTATTTTAACCACCGGGTATTCCAACAGTGTTAACGGTAACAACTACGCCGTTATTTGTAAAAACTCAAATTTGTCGTTTTCTTCACCCGACAGTTATTCGTTATGGGGCCCACAAATAGCTGCGCCGTCGTACGAATATTCCCCGACAGAAAGAATATTCCACGACCAAACAAATATTCCCCGACAACAATGACTATTTTATAACCACTTGCATATTTTGAAAAAAATTCATATTTCACCTATAACTTTAAACTTTTATCAATTTAACCATTTACTGAATAGTAATTATAAGAAAAATTAAATACTTTTATTTCATAAAATTCGGGGTCTTACAATCTCTCCTCATGAAATTTCGTCCCCGAAATTTACGTACCTGGTATTTCGAAGAGTTGAGAATACATTGGTTCTATTTCAGATTCTATCTCTCAGATCATCATGATTTCTCCATTGCTCATCTCCCGTGATAACTTCATTTGGGTTCCTCATTTGTTGGGAAGTCATAACAACCGCCATCCCTCGAACTACTCGGCTTTGACTTGTCTGGAGCAGCATTTGGCATCATCATTACCGTTGGAATATACCTTTCTATAGGACATATTCCTCCCTTAACTGCCTCTTCGTACTCCTCATTCATGGTCTGAATCATCAATCTTCGATCCATATCGGATTCAGGTTGACCGCTATTACAGGGTAATTCAAAACTCGATGTTGGGTTCTCCCAATTGCTTTCCAAAAAGAGAAATTCATATCATCTATTTTATCCTTCTTAGATCGAACATCTCTTTCCACAACATCCACGTGTCGTGCGGCTTTTGCCCATGCATCACTTATTCTCACTCGTTCAGTTTTTTCTTCTTTCAGCTCAGATTCTATTTTTATCATCTTATACTCTGCCAAAGAATGCTTTTGTTCAAGCATCACATATCGGGTAACACAAGCTTGAATTGTTGCATCCTTTTGTTCCACGACCGCCTGTCGTTCTTCTGCCTGCTCTTCTAACTCATGAATACGATTTTGAAATTCTACATTTTGATCATATAATACCTCTAATAAACTCTCCTCTGGTACTTCTTCTTCCTCTTCTTCCTCAGTCTCAGCTGTTACCTCTGCGACTATCTCGGGTGTAACTATCAATTCTTCACTCACCACATGGATATCTCTAATTCCTTCTTCGTCTGACATCACATTATCACGGTTAGTGATTAGAGGTATCCCCACAGTCTCATTCACTCCATTATTAGCATTCTCAGCTGCCATTCTCAAATACTGCCATAAAATAAGGGTTAATTAAACAAATTAACATATCACATAATATCTCAATATTATGACTGACCAACAAATAAGCTTAGGTAGGACACACTAGCGAAGGATTTACTCATCTCTCCCCTCCTAGTTGTATTCCCCGATCTCTGCCAGAGATCATATCCCTAAGCTCTGATACCAACTGTGACGACCCCAAAATAGGCCCATTCCACCCAACCCATTTTGAGTCGCCAAATACATGGTACAGAAAACAACTATAACTTTATTACAACAATTGTCGTGCAAAATACAATAACACATATGCTGTGAGTTTGGATACAAATATATACCAAATGTGACTCATATCCTAACCGTGGACAGCACCTCACAATGACACCTTACGTAAAGGTATAGTCAAAAATTATTTTAGAAATTAGAATATTTGGAAAGTGCTCAAGGAAACCTTCGTACATGGGAGGCCATGCGTCTAGGTTATGATAGATATCATATGGCCACAAAATTATTCTTGGTTGACCCAATAGATCCCAAAGAAAAATGAGAAGATTACTATCATATTCTTCCCAATGGTGAGTCTTCTCTTGAGAATTATCTCTACTGTCTCTAATTGAGAATTATACTTCAAACAAACACCAAGATTATATATGTAGTGCTCGTATATATACTCAGCAAGTGGATGAGCACATCCCTGTCTTATGATGACAAGAGGTTGTATGTCGTTAGACATCTTGTATGATAGTGGCAAACCACCCTTCCAACGTTGGGTACACCTTACCCTATTGGATTCACCAAATAAAACTACTAAATGAACTTTTCTATACTGCTTCGGGAGAACATCCACAGCTAGAGAGCACCGTTCTATTTCCTCGTTACCCTCGCTCGACCCAGCTACAATCTTATTACCTGAAAGGAATTGTGAAGCAAAAGGGTGAGCACAACTAGCTCAGTAAAGAATATCATGACTAAAGATAATTAAATTATCAATAGCCTTCATCAATAATAAATCAGAGATTTAGAACATATGGTAAATGATAAAAATTTCAACCATAGTTGCAGCGGAACGAGCAATCCATTAGAAGAGTCAAATAGACCATATAGTCTATTATCTTCTCCACGTTAAAAATCCACCAACAATATTTTATCCCTGTAACATCAATCAACAGTTCTGGTCCACAATCATATAAATAACTCATAATCATAACTGTAGTTCTAAATTCCTCTTCTCATCCAGGACGAAGATAATTTTCATCACCTATCTTTACCTGAAACATCAAAGATCATGGTTACACCAAATCACATTTCCTGTTCATAATCATACTAATAACTTCATCTTTGCACTACGGCCAAAGATATTCATTTGTATCACCAGTTGGTCATGTTTATCTCAACATCTGTTCATCTTTGCACTACTGGCCAAAGATATTCAACAACATGTCATCTTTGCACTACGGGCCAAAGATATTCATCAACAATTCATCTTTGCACTACAGGCCAAAGATATTCGTCAATATTTCATCTTTGCACTACAGGCCAAAGATATTAATATCTCAAAGAAATATATAATCATTTCAGAATTTATATAAACAATAATTATAACCATGTTGATCAATTCACCTTTGCACTTAAGCTAAAGATATTCACTTATAAATTCAATGGTCATGATCATACCAATCAACGATTCAACTTTGCACTACTGGCTAAAGATAACCCATAGTCATGATCATACCAAAAATCTACCCATCTTTATACTCAAGTCAAAGAGAAATATCATCATTAGGGTTATAAAAATGTTATATATAATAATAAAAATAATATGATCAACATCTAGTTTTAATCTCAAGAGTAATATTCGTAAATCAACTATAATTTGGTTAGAAAAAGAAACCAATTTTGTCGTGAATAGTAACTCGTGAATAGTAACTCATGAATAGTAACTCGTGAATAATAACTCATAAATAGTAAACCCGATACAAAAAGGTAAAAATTTCACAATAAAATATATACCAATATTTCGGTATAATGATATTGAAAGAATAATATTTCTTAAGCTTATAAACAATTTATTTTAATTGTTTACACTTTACTAAATAATGCATATAATCATCCTAAAATGCCAAACTCATAAGATTTCATCATCAATAACCAAAAACCCTCATCAAAAATCTGCATATACCTCATATAGGATTCTCAAGTCATAAAATCCTATTTTCTAATTTTTTTGCCTCACAAAACATATTTAATTCATTTACTCATAACTAGACCATTTTCATGAAAAATACCAAATCAGTTCCAAAAATATTTCTTTTCTGGAATTTAGCATAATATAGTCCCATAGTGAACATATATTTTTCTCAGAATTTTTAAAAGTCATTTACTATTTTTCATATGGCCAAAATAGCCGAATATTTAGACATTTATCAAAAATAGTACTTTTATTCAAATATTCTAAAATTTACAGAGTATACTTCTATCATATACATGTACTCCCAATAAAATTTTTATCAATTTTGGAGTTAACCACAAGGAATTATAAGCGGTTACTTTTAAAATAGTCTTTTCTTATAAAATTCATAACTCTTAATCTATACATCTAAAAATCACCATTTTTGGACACAATCAAGAAAACTCATCAAAATATCATTTTAAATTTTTCCAGAATTTTTGAAGGTCAGAAAAATTACGAAACTGAAAAACATAGCAACCCTTAAAATCCCTTACTATCCCTTACCTCAAAAGAGCAGTACTTCTGATCGGTATGCAAAGCCGAAGGAAACTTGCACTGAATAGCAACTCTCAAAGTATCTAAATACTCACAAAATATGCTTCATAATATAGAGAGAGAAAGAGAGAAAACTTGTTTCTGGTGTGATTTTCAATTCTAACTTAGCCCTCTATTTATAGGAAAATTTTAGTAGGCTTGACCTGCAACCTGATGGCTTTACCTGCTACTATTTCCACCCACCACATTTGAAATATAATTCAGCACATTTCTTCACCAACCACAAGTGGGGCCCACCAATTCTAGAATTTTCCACCAAAATGATTAACTCCGAAAATTCAACAATTTCTGAACCAGTCATCTCGTAAAATTCATAATAAATCATATGTTCATTTTTAACGGTTCAAAATTTGTGAACATATACTCAACTTATATATGTATAACATATCCAAAAATTACCACGATCCAACGGTCGGATTAAAAATTATAACCCCCGCAAAATATTTCAAAAACCCTGATTTTTAATACCTCCATTCCGACAAAAATACTGATAAAAATCTCAACATTAACTCCTTCATTTTTAACCACAAAAATATATCCCTCATTTATATCCACATAAAATAAATATTTTCTTATCATATGAATCAATAATTAATTATTCACAAATAATATTACAGAATCACATTTATGACAACCAGACCGTTCTCAGGAAAGAGGGGGCTTTCCAATAAGGATTTTTCCTTACTGGCGCGCAATTAGATGACCAAACCTCTCCTTAGACAGAACTTTCTAGACATTGCCAATAATGCTATCTAATAATATTATTCAAATAATATGAATTATTGATCTGATAATAGAAAATACTCTGCAGTGACAATTATTAAACAACAATAATATAAAATTTTAACGTAGCAATTATTGTAAGACCCCAACTTATTAATGAATAAAATCAAATTTTCTTTAAATATTATTGTGAATAATAAGGGGTTAATTTGATATAATACTTTGGTTATGGGTGAAATGTGCAAATTTTACAAAATAAGCAAGTGGTTATAAAATATTCATTTTGTCGGGGAATATTCGTTTGGTCGTGGAATATTCTTGCTGTCGGGGAATATTCGTACGACGGCGCAGCCTTGTGTGGGCCCCATAACGGAAAGCGATTGGATGAAGAAAACGACAAGTATAAGTTGTTTATAAATAACGGCGTAGTTGTTACCGTTAATACTGTTGGAATACCCGGTGGTTAAAATACAGTAGCACACGGTATTGCACGAATTATTGATTCTTACGTAAGAAGGCACTACTCAATAATTGTTACAGTAGTTATTATTCAATATTTTATTTTATTGATTCAATAATTGCCGCGTTGATATTTTATATTATTGTTGTTTCAATAATTATTGCTGCACAGTATTTTCCATTATCAGATCAATAATTCATATTATTTGAATAATATTATTAGATAACATTATTGGCAATGTCTAGAAAGTTCTGTCTAAGGAGAGGTTTGGTCATCTAATTGCGCGCCAGTAAGGAAAAATCCTTATTGGAAAGCCCCCTCTTTCCTGAGAACGGTCTGGTTGTCATAAATGTGATTCTGTAATATTATTTGTGAATAATTAATTATTGATTCATATGATAAGAAAATATTTATTTTATGTGGATATAAATGAGGAATATATTTTTGTGGTTAAAAATGAAGGAGTTAATGTTGAGATTTTTATCCGTATTTTTGTCAGAATGGAGGTATTAAAAATCAGGGTTTTTGAGATATTTTGCGGGGGTTATAATTTTTAATCCGACCGTTGGATCGTGGTAATTTTTGGATATGTTATACATATATAAGTTAAGTATATGCCCACAAATTTTGAACCGTTAAAAATGAACGTATGATTTATTATGAATTTTACAAGATGACTGGTTCAGAAATTGTTGAATTTTCGGAGTTTATCATTTTGATGGAAAATTCTAGAATTGGTGGGCCCCACTTGTGGTTGGTGAAGAAATGTGCTGAATTATATTTCAAATGTGGTGGGTGGGAATAGTAGCAGGTAAAGCCATCAGGTTGCAGGTCAAACCTACCAAAATTTTCCTATAAATAGAGGGCTAAGTTAGAATTGAAAATCACACCAGAAACAAGTTTTCTCTCTTTCTCTCTCTAGATTATTGAGTGTATTTTGTGAGTATTTAGATACTTTGAGAGTTTCTATTCATCAGAGCAAGTTTCTTTCAGCCTTATACCGGTATTCCGACCAGAAGTACTGATATTTTGAGGTAAGGGATATTATTTTCTTCTTAATGATATTATTTTCTTCAATATCATTATGCTGAAATGTTGATATGAGTTTTTATCAAATTTGGAACTTTTTGTGTCGGGGTTACTATTTACGTATACGGCACTATTCACGTATACGGTACTATTCACGAATACGGCACTATTCACCGAAAAATAAAATTTTCCCTTTTTGTCCAAGATGTCTATTATGGTTACTATCTTTGATTGTATCCATGTTTTGATCTTTATTTTTGAATTCTGCTTCACAATTTATTATTATGAAGTATTATTGATCTTGGATAAACTGTTATACGAATCCCTACTATTTGTCCTTCTGTCTCACTGGATTCGTTCTCTTTAAGATATTTTTCATCATCCTCAGTCCTAAATGATGATATTACTGAATATCTTTGGCCTGTAGTGCAAAGATGTATGATTACTTGATGAATATCTTTGGCCTGTAGTGCAAAGATGAACAGGTGTTGAGGTGAACATGACCGACAGGTGATACAAATGAATATCTTTGGCCTGTAGTGCAAAGATGAATATTTGGATAAAGATGATTATTAATTGATGTTACAGGGATAAAATATTGATGATGGACTTTTAAATCTTAGAAGATAGTAGAATTCTTTCTCTACTTGACTCTTCTAATGGTTTGCTGTTTCCGCTGCAGTTGTTGATCTAAAACTTGTTGTCGATTATATTCTATCAGATTTTTCCCTGTTGAAGACTAACGATAATTTGTTTGTATATTATCTTAGTCATAATATTCTTTACTGGGCTAGTTGAGCTCACCCTTTTCCTTTTTGTTCCATTTTTCTTCTCAGGAGGTGAGAACATAGCAGGAACTAGTCGGGGTACGGAGTGATGGTTCTAGAAAGATGTTTTAGCAGTCCTCACTATTTCTGTAAAATAGGGTTTGAATAATTGTAACGAGGACTTATTTGAGTGTGGATATTGTCTAGAAGACAATATTTGTATTTAAACTCACAGTATGTGTTGTCGTATTTTGCACGACAATTGTATTATTGAAGTTGTAGTTTGTTTTCTGTACCATGTATTTGGCGACTCAGAATGGGTGTTGTATACCTATTTTGGGGGCGTCACAATTATTGAATCAATAAAATAAAATATTGAACAGTAATTACTGTAACAATTATTGAGTAGTGCCTTCTTACGTAAGAATCAATAATTTCAAAAATACTATGCAATACCGTGTGCTACTGTGCAATAACGCGTATTATTGTATTTTAACAACCGGGTATTCCAACAGTGTTAACGGTAACAACTACGCCGTTATTTGTAAAAGCTCAAATTTGTCATTTTCTTCACCCGACAGTTATTCGTTATGGGGCCCACAAATAGCTGCGCCGTCGTACGAATATTCCCCCGACAGAAAGAATATTCCACGACCAAACAAATATTCCCCGACAACAATGATTATTTTATAACCACTTGCTTATTTTGAAAAAAATTCATATTTCACCTATAACTTTAAACTTTTATCAATTTAACCATTTACTGAATAGTAATTATAAGAAAAATTGAATACTTTTATTTCATAAAATTCGGGGTCTTACACTACTTGGGTATTGGATACCGATTATGGTTATTATAAATATAGATTTATGAAGGGACCAAACAGAAATAGAAAGCTAAACAAAGATAAGTAATCCTATGTGTGGGAAATGAAGCAAAGGTTGTTACATTAGCCATAGAAACTTATAGTTTAGTAATACCTACGAGTAAATCTATTAAGTCAATAAGTTGTTATTGTATTTCAGTTCTTGTTAGAAATATTATTTCCATTTTATTGTTGGACAATGAAATCTTTGGTATTATATTTAAGAACAATTGTTGTTCTATTTATAATAATAATATTTTTTATAGAACTGGAATATTACTTAATGGATTTTGTATACTTGACTTACGTGAAAAATTATTTTGCAAATTGAACAAACTAGTATAAGAAAAAGAGATGATCATTCAAAGAGTTGAATGTGTGTATTTGCTGAAATACAAGTGTGAATTATTTGAAAGGTTCAAAGAATTCAGAAGTGAAACAAATTGGCAAAGTATTAGGATTCTTTGATCTGATCAAGGAATAAATACTTGTCAATAAATCTTTCGCTAGTACGACCTACTTAAGTTTATTTATTATTTAATTGGTCGGTCAGAATATAGGTATAATATGTGGCATGTCAATTAACCCTTGTTTTGTGGCAGTGTTTGAAAATGACATTCGAGAATATTGAGATAAGAAATGTAGCACATGAGACCGTTGAGTCACCAACGATTAATACCCAGGATAATGTGCATCAGGAAGGCAATAATCCTCAGGAAGAAAACAAAATTGATCAAATGATGAACGATGGGATGTTCAGAGGCTTTATGCAATTCACGTAACATCAGGCGAGAACGACTCTTATTTAAAATACAGGTGGAAACACTGGCAACTCTCGAATGGTCACCGCTAAGCAGTTTAAGGAGCTGGGACCATCGGAGTTTTTGGGAGAGCCAAAACCACTTAAGGCGGAGACATGAATAAAGCATATCAGCAAGATATTTGATGTCTTGGGATACTCCGAGGAGCAAAAGGTTTCCTTTGCCACCTTCATGTTGCGATGAGAAGCAGATTACTGATGGGAATCTGTAAAGCGTACTTAACCTGCCGCACTGAAGATATCTTAGGAGAAGTTCCAAGAACTGTTCAACGACAAGTACTTTTTTGAAAGTATTCGTCACATGAAGGAGATAGAGTTCATCAAGCTGGAGCAAAATAATATGACTGTGTCGCAATACGAAGCTAAGTTTGCCGAGTTGTCCCGGTTTGCGTCCCACTTGGTTGATAATGAGGAGAGAATGACATGGATGTTTTTAAGAGGTTTAAAACCCTAGATACGTCAATACCTAATTTCTCACAAACTGTGTTTGTATTCAGATATTGTAAATAGGGCTCAGTTATTAGAGCGTGATAATGAGTCAACCCAACCAAGAGAGAGCAACCGGCAAATCAATAATACCAGTGGTAGCAGTCATCGAAGCGGTGACAACAAACGTGGAGGAAATCAACATGCCAGAAATGGTAACCACTTCGGTGGTAATCATGGCCAAGACAATAGGAGTGAAAATTTCAAGAGGAGATTCAATAAAGATGGAAAGACGTCAGCACCAGCAACCGTTGTTACGGAAGGAGAACGACCACCGATCGTATACTACAAATACGGAGGGGAGGGACACATCAGTCCAAACTGTACGCAGCAGTCCAAAACATGTTACAATTATGGAAGAGAAGGTCACCTAGCTCGATTTTATCGTTCAGTAAAGCCAAGTCCAGCTGGGATGGAGGCATCAAAGGCCGTCCCAGAAAAGTCAAAGCCAGTAGTTTAAGGGAGAGCGTTTGTCATGACCTCCCAAAAAGTGAAGAACCCGAACGAAGTCATCACGGGTAAGCTAATCATAAATTCTAGCGAAGTCTATACCTTATTTGATACCGGTTCTACCCATTCTTTTATTTCTCCTACTTGCGCTCAATATTTAAATTTAACTCCGGAGAAATTAGACTTTGACTTATCTGTTGAAACTCCGATGGGAGAAACCTTCATTACATCCACTGTTTATAAGTCTTGTTTGATTCAAATCGGTAACCACACATTACCTGTCGATCTTATCTCTTTAAAAATACTTGCATTTGATGTGATTTTAGGGATTGGTTGGTTAACTACTCATCATGCTAAAATTGATTGTTTTCGTAAGGTTGTTAGCTTTTTTATTCCTAACCAACCTATTATGTGAATCCAAGCAACCAAACCACTAAAGTCAATCACTGTCATTTCAAGCCATAAAGCTATTCGTTTATTGAAAAATGGATGTCAAGATTTCTTAGCCCATGTCACGGATTTAAACAAAAATACGTCAGATTTGAATGATATTTTTATTGTTAATAAATTTATTGACGTATTCCCCGAAGAACTTCCTGGCCTACCTCCGGAGCGTGAAATCGAGTTTGGTATCGACCTTGAACTCGGTACAAAACCCTTTTCTAAAGCCCCATATCAAATGGCTCCTATTGAACTTCAGAAG
Source organism: Panax notoginseng (assembly GCA_016801055.1). Classification (NCBI taxonomy): domain Eukaryota; kingdom Viridiplantae; phylum Streptophyta; class Magnoliopsida; order Apiales; family Araliaceae; genus Panax; species Panax notoginseng. Next base: position 183,364,429 of record CM029019.1, read on the forward strand.
TTAAAGATCCAACTGCAGGAATTGTTAGACATCGGTTTTATTCGTCCTAGTACGTCTCCTTGGGGTGCTCCTGTTCTATTCGTAAAGAAGAAAGATGGAAGTATGCGACTTTGTATTGACTATCGGGAGTTGAATCATGTCACCATCAAAAATAGGTATCCGTTACCTCGTATTGATGACCTGTTTGACCAGTTGCAAGGAGCCAAATTCTTTTCAAAGATTGATCTTCGTTCTGGATATCATCAGTTAAAGATTAAAACCGATGACATCCTAAAAATTGCTTTCAGAACTCGGTACGGGCATTACGAATTCCTAGTCATGTCTTTTGGATTGACTAATGATCCTGTTGTCTTCATGGATATGATGAACCAAGTATTCAAGGAATATTTGGATCATTTTGTGGCCGTCTTTATTGATGACATCCTTATATACTCTAAAAGCCGTGAAAATCATGAGCAACACTTGAGGCTGATACTCCAAAAGCTTCGTGAGAACAAGTTATATGCCAAGTTAAAGAAATGCGAGTTCTGGCTTGAGGAAGTAGCATTCCTTGGGCACATGATAACTGTTGACCTAACAAAGATTGAAGCAATACAAAGTTAGGAGCAACCTAAGTCAGTGACCAAAATACGTAGCTTTCTCGGCTTAGCTGGTTATTATCAGAGATTCGTGGAAGGATTTTATCGAATCGCTACTCCATTAACTCAGCTAACTCGAAAAGATATAAAATTCGGTTGGAGCGAGGATTATGAGAAGTGTTTTCAAGAACTCAAGAGGAGACTCATTTCAGCACCTGTTCTGACAATACCATCTGGCTCGGAGGGATTTGTCATCTACAGTGATGCTTCAGGCAAAGGGTTAGGATGTGTTCTCATACAACATGGGAAAGTCATAGCCTATACCTCACGACAAATCAAATAATATGAAAGAAATTATCCTACTCATGATATAGAGTTGGCAGCAGTCGTTTTTCCGCTTAAAATCTGGACGCATTACCTGTATGGAGAGAAAGTGGAGATCTATACGGATAATAAAAGCTTCAAATATTTCTTCACCCAAAAGGAGCTCAACATGCAACAACGACGTTAGCTTGATCTGTTGAAAGATTACGATCATACCATTCAATACCATCCTGGAAAAATGAACATGGTAGCTGATGCATTGAGTAGAAGATCATATGCGGGTACGAGTGTGATATTGTCAACGCAAATGCCCATTTTGTATAACTTACAAAGGATGGAGATAGAGATAAAGACTCAAAGGACCCACGTGATGGTGGCAAATATACGAGTAGAATCGACTTTAATCGATAAAGTTAAAGCTGCTCAAGCTACGGACCTGGTGCTGATGAGTATGAATAAGAAAGTGCAAGAAGGTGTTATTCCAGAAGCAAGAATCGATGAAGAAGAAATACTTCGAGTCAACTCCAGACTTTGTGCTCCTAACAATTCTGACTTGAAGTAAAAAATCATGATGGAGGCACACAACACACCATTTGCAATCCATCCTGGGAGTACCAAAATTTATCGTGATCTTTGACATATATTTTGGTAGAGAAATATGAAGAGAGAGATCGCAGAGTTTATCTCGAGGTGTTTAACTTGTCAACGAGTCAAGGCAGAACATTAAGTGCCAAAAGGTCCATTACAACCACTTGAAATTTTAGAATAGAAGTGGGAGCACATTACCATGAATTTTGTTACTGGTCTTCCCAAGGTTTCTCAAGACATAGATGCAATTTGGGTCATTGTTAATAGATTGGCCAAGTCTGCTCATTTCTTACCTATACGAGAAACTTATACACTTGAACGTCTTGCTCGTATGTACATAAATGAAATTATAAGACTACATGGTATGCCAGTATCCATAGTTTCTGATCAAGACTCAAGATTCACTTCACGTTTTTGGGTTAGTTTGCAGAAAGCTATAAGCACGGATTTGCGATTCAGTTCGGCATATCATCCTCAGACGGACGGGCAGTCGAAGAGGACTATTCAAACTCTTTAGGATCTATTAAGTCTCTGTGTCTTTGACTTCAAGGGAAGTTGGGATAAGTTTTTGTCATTGGTGGAATTCTCATACAACAATAGTTATCAAGCAAGCATCGGCGTGGCTCCATTCGAGGCGTTGTATGGACGTAAGTGTCATTCTCCAGTATGCTAGGACGAGGTGGGTGAAGCAACATTGTTAGGACCGGAGTTGATACGTATGACTACGGAAAAGATTCAAATGATCCAACAACACATAAAAACCTCACAAGATCGAAAAAAGAGTTATGCTGATCTTCATCGAATGGACGTGGAATTCAATGTTGGAGAGCATGTGTTGTTACGTGTGGCTCCATGGAAAGGAGTTACAAGATTTGGAAAGAGAGGAAAGCTCAATCCTCTATTCATTGGCCCATTTGAAATCCTTGACCAAGTAGGAACTGTGGCCTATAGACTCGCTTTACCGCCAATTATGTCTCGCGTTCATAACGTTTATCATATATCTATGTTACGTAAATATGTGGAAGACCCGAACCACATTATTGATTTAGAACCGGATGAAATAGCAGAATATTTAACGTATGAAGAGGTACCTATTAAAATCTTGGATAAGAAGAAATATATTTTACGCTCCTAGGTTATACCTCAAGTTAAAGTTTTGTGGAGAAATCACGATGTTGAGGAAATGACCTGGGAGTTAGAATCTGAAATGAAATCAAGGTATCATCACCTCTTCGACATACCATGTAAGACCCCAACTTTTTTATAAATAAAATCGAATTTCCTTTAATTATTATTTTGAATAATAAGGTGTTAATTTGATATAATATTTTGGTTATAGGTGAAATGTACAATATTTTCAAAATAAGCAAGTGGTTATAAAATATTCATTGTTGTCGGGGAATATTCGTTTGGTCGTGAAATATTCTTGTTGTCGGGTAATATTCGTACGATGGCGCAGTCATTTGTGGGCTCCATAACGAAAAACGGTCGGATGAAAAAAATGATAAGTTTTAGTTTTTATAAATAACGGCGTAGTAGTTACCATTAACACTGTTGGAATACCCGGTGGTAAAAATACAGTAATACGCGTGGGTGCACAGTAGCACACGGTATTACATAGTATTGTTGAATTATTGATCCTTACGTAAGAAGGCACTACTCAATAATTGTTACAGTAATTACTGTTCAATATTTTATTTTATTGATTAAATAATTGCTACGTTGATATTTTATATTATTGTTGTTTCAATAATTGTCACTGCACAGTATCTCCATTATCAGATCAATAATTAATATTATTTGAATAATATTATTAGATAGCATTATTGGCAATGTCTAAGGAAGTTCTGTCTAAAGAGATGTTTGGTCACCTAATTACGCACCAGTAAGGAGAAATCCTTATCGGAAAGCCCCCTCCTTCTTGAGAACGACCTGGTTGTCATAATTGTGATTCTGTAATATTATTTGTGAATAATTAATTATTGATTTATATGATAAAAAAATATTTATTTTATGTGCAATTAATGTCGAGATATTTTATCAGTATTTTGTCAGAATGGAGTTATTAAAAATCGTCCATATGTGAATTTCGGGTATTTTTTGTTTGGAATTTGGAAAAACTTTCTTCTACAAAGTTGTAGAGAATTAAATTTCCTATGTAATAGACATAAGATTTGAATTTTTCTGATAAAATGGCTATTTTTTATGAATTATTGAAGTTACTGATTATTTAAAATATTTTAAAATTTTCTAGAATGGGTGGGCCCCACTTTTAGTTGGTGAGAAATGTGCTAAAATTTTATTTCAAAAGTGATGGGCGTGAATAGTAGCAAGTAAAGCCATCACGTAGCAGGTTAGTCTGCTTTGGCGTTCTAAGCATTTTTCTATAAATAGGGTGCTTAGTTAGAATTGTAAATCACACCAGAAACAAGTTTTCTCTCTTTCTCTCTCTATATTATCGAGCGTATTTTTGTGAGTATTTAGATACTTTGAGAGTTTCTATTCAGTACAAGTTTTCTTCAGCCTTATATCTTATATTTCAATCGGAAGTACTGTTCTTTTGAGGTAAGGGATGTTATTTTCTTTCTAAATGATATTATTTTTTTCAATATCATTATGCTAAAATATTGATATGAACTTTATTGCGGAATTTATATCTTTTTGTGTCGAGGTTACTATTTACGTACATCACTATTCACGTATATGACACTATTCACGAATACGACACTATTCACAGAAAAATGAAATGTTCTCTTCTTTGTCCAATATGTTTATTATGGTTACTGTATTTGATTGTATCTATGTTTTGATCTTCATTCTTGAATTTTACTCCACTGTGGTTTATTATGGAGCGTTTTTGAACTTGGATAAACTGTAGTACGAATTCCTAATATTTTTTCTTTTGTCTCACTGGATTCGTTTTCTTTAAGATATTTTTCATCATCCTCAGCCCTAAATGATGATATTACTGAATATCTTTGGCCTGTAGTGCAAAGATGAATGATTAAATGATGAATATCTTTGGCCCGTAGTGCAAAGATGAACAGGAGTTTAGATGAACATGACCAACTGATGATACAAATGAATATCTTTGGCCTGTAGTGCAAAGATGAATATTTAATTCAAGATGTATATTGATTGATGTTACAGGGATAAAATATTGATGATGGACTTTTAAATCTTAGAAGATAGTATAATTCATTTTCTACTTGACTCTTCTAATAGATTGTTGTTTCCGCTGCAGTTGTTGATCTAAAACTTATTGTCTATTATATTTTATCAAATTTTTTCATGTTGAAGACTAATGATAATTTGTTGTATATTATCTTAGTCATAATATTCTTTACTGGGCTAGTTGAGCTCACCCTTTTTCTTTTTGTTCTATTTTTCTTCTCAAGAGGCGAGAATATAGCGGGAACTAGTTGGGGTGTGGAGTGATATTTCCAGCCAATTGTGTTAGCAGTCCTCACTATTTTATAAAATAGTGTTTTAACAATTGTAATGAGGACTTATTTGAGTGTGGATATTGTCTAGAAGATAATATTTGTATTTAAACTCACAGTTTATGTGTTGTCGTATTTTGCACGACAATTATAGTAATGATGTTGTAGTTATTTCTGTACCATGTATTTGGCGACTTAGAATAGGTGATGTATACCTATTTTGGGGCGTCACATACCAGGTATGTACCTTAATTTCGAAGACAAAATTTCATAAGAATGGGAGGTTGTAAGACCCCAACTTTTATGAATAAGAATTAATTTTTCTCTAAATATCATTTTTTAATATTACGATGTTAATTTGTTATAATGTTATATTTGTGGGTAATATTTATAAATTTTATAAAGTATGCAAGTTATTATAAAATATTCGATTGGTCGGAGAATATTCGTACGACGACACAATCATTGATGGACCCCACAACAGAATTATTGTCGGAGTTAAAAAACGACAAAAATATCTTTTTATAAAAATAACGGCGAAAATTTTACCGTTAACTATTGAAATACCTGGTGATGAAAAGTACAATAATACGCGTGGTTGCATAGTAGGATATGGTATTGATTTTTGATGCTTATGTAAAAAGTCACTTTGTTATACTCAATTATTGCTACAGTAATTGCTGCATAGTATCTCGCGTTATTTGATTCAATTATTGCCAATATTTTATATATTATTAAATTAATAATTAAGACGACAAATTTATTTATATTATTGACAATGTCTAGAAAGTTCTGTCGAGAAAAGTGGTTTGGTCACCTAATTGCGCGCCTATAGGGAGAAATCCTTATCGGAAAGACCCCTCTTTCTTGGGAATAATCTGGTTGTTAAATATTGCAAGTTATAATAATGATGATAAATGTTGTTAAAAATATTGAGAGGATTTTTATGAAGTATTTGTTGTAAATTTTGACGTATTATTTGGACTCTCCCTTACCCATTTTTCAAAATTGTAGGAGAAAAGTATCTCAATTTTATATATAAAAGTGTAGGATTTATATATATATATATATATATATATATATATATATATATATATGTGTGTGTGTGTGTGTGTGTGTGTGTGTGTGTGTGTGTGTGTGTGTGTGTGTGCGTGTGTGTGTGTGTGTAAAATAAGTGTGGTGAAAGTGATGTGTGTGTGTATGGGTAATTTTGGGTATGGTGGGTGGTGGAAGTGCCCGGGAAAAGAGGGAGTATAAAGTGGGCATATAATATGGGTGGGGTGTGTGAATATATTTAATTGGTGTGTATGTGAGTCGGTATATATATATATATATATATATATATATATATATATATATATATATATATATATATATATATATATATATCTTACGTGTCTGTAAGGGCAATTAAAAATCAGAAGTCTTGCAATTCAATTCATCCGTGAACTTTTAGTTGTTGCGTCCGTGAGAAAGAAAAATATATATATATACTGTTCACCCATGATTTTTCTAAATTGTATCATTTCCATTCTTCTATAAATAGGATGCTTAGTTTAGAATTGAAAATCACACCAAAATCAGAGAATTCTTCTTCTATAATCTTGAGCGTATTTCTTTCGAGTTTTAAGAAGTTTTGAGTGTAAGAAACAATACAAATTTTCTTCAAAAATATCCCCGCCCTATCAGTCGGAATACTCTTCTTTTTAAGGTAAGGGATATTATTTTTGTTCAATACTCGTAAGAAATAATATTTTCTTCCATACTCTGTAGTATGTAAGTAATATTATTTCGTTTCAGATTCTGAATTCTATACTCATTTTATTAAGTTTTGGCTTCTATACTTTATGAAATTAGTAGAATATCCTTGAAATTTACGCTCCATCCAGTATCTTTTCATGAAAATATTATTCTGAGCATTCTTGATAAGTTTTAACTTTTTCATTCCGAAATACTATTCACGGGAAACTATTCCCAAAGTACTATTCATGGGATACTATTCACTCGATTACTATTTATCCGGGGTATTATTCATGACAAAAATTAAATTTTTTTCGGTCCAAATCATTTTTGATACAATATTATTCTTGAATTTTACTCCACAAAGCAGTATCATGTTGACAATTTGGACATTATTGAATTCTCGATAAATTAAATTATAAATCTTCAAAATTTATCATTTGCTTTCATTTAATTGAATTCTTATATCATTGTCATCATCCTCATGTTTATATTGTTTTGAAAGTCATCTTTAGCCCGTAGTGCATAGATGAACTGTTGATTGGTATGATTATGACCAGGGATTATTCGGTATAATCATGACCGTAATGTTACAAATGATATGATAAAAGTCATCATTGACCCGTAGTGTATTGATAGACAGTTATTGGCATGATCATGACCATTAGTGAAAATACGAATATCCTTGGCCTGTAGTGTATGGATAATTCGCGGTCATGATACTAATGAATTTCATTGGCATGTAGTGCAAGGATGATTCGATGATGTGATTTTTTTATTAAGTTGAGTCTCAGCGATAAAATTGATGGTAAACTTTTTAAATCATAGAAGATAGTAGATATCATGCTCTACTTGACTCTTCTAATGGATTGCTTGTTCCGCTGCAGTTAAACTTGATGTTTATTATATTTTATCAGTTTAACACTATTGAAGGCTAACGATAATTTATTCTGCATTATCTTAGTCATAATATTTCTTATTGGGCTAGTTTAGCTCACCCTTTTGCTTTCATTGTTCTCTTCAGGAAATGAGAACGTAGCCGGGACAAGTCGGGGTATGGAGTAACGGTTTGAGATGGTTGTTTTAGTATTCCTCACTATTTAGTGTGATAATAAATGTAATGAGAATTGAATTTATGTTTGGATACTGTCTATAAGAAAATATTTGTGTAAAAACTCAGCTATATTTTGTCGTATTTTACACGACGGTTATATAATTAAGTTTGTATTTGAGTTCTGTACCATGTATTTGGCGACTCAAAATGAGTGATGTATACCTATTTTAGGGGGCGTCACATGTATTGCCTAATGGAAACCAAATCATATATGTATAAGCTTTGAGTTAGAAATTATATAATATCCTTGATGTATGTTGAAGAGAATAAAGCTTACTCTTTTCTTTTTCCACCTGGTGCATTTCTCCTATAACATGTTATGAATTTGATGAATTAGAGGCAAGCTTATACATGTTCGACTGTAACTGTAACAACTTGGGTCAAATTTCAAGTCTGAATCGAATCCAATTCATCAAAATAAAATCTCAAACCACTGGCCTAATAGTAGGCTTATCCAAAAGGTCATGACTTGAAGGTACTATTGGTAGTAAATTATTTCTTTATATGCAGATAAATTTTTCCCTATTTTTCGATGTGGGACTGGGGTGTTACAGTAACTTATTAGTTTTCTTTTCCCTTCCTTTTTTTTTATGTATTTTTCTTTCTCTTTCTCTTTTGCTTTTCTTTTGTTTTTGGTTTATTATCAAAGTGGAGCAGAAAAAGGTGGTAGCAATTGTCTCTGTAAACTAATTAAAAATAAAAAGGCTAAAGAAATAAAATAATTTTTTTTATCCCACTATGACCATAAGTGCACCATAGTTATATTTTATCAAGATTATTAAATCTCTTTTTTTTTTCTTGCTGAAATTCTTTCTTTCAAGCTAATTAATCTCATAAACCATAATATAAAGTTTTAAATATATAATAATATAATTTATAATTTTATCTATAAAAATAGCTAATCAGTTGACTAAAAATTTCGAAGTCTAATTAATTGTCTCATAGTTCGAGAGAAATTAATATATATATATATATATATATATATATATATATATATATATATATATATATATATATATATATATATGAGAAATGATCCATAACATGTATTTGCTATGGATGAAAAATAGGCAAATAGCACCATAACCATCAATTGCAATAATCAAGGGCAGAGAAATACTATTGCAATATATATGTATTTAAAGCCATTAGACTCACAGCTCAAATAGCATCATTACCATCCATTGCAATATATATGTATTTAAAGCCATTAGACTCAGAGCTCAAATGTTGACAAGGGTTGGAATATGATATTATGAAATACTATAAATTGGCAAAATAAATTTGAAAGAAGCACTCCAAGTGTCAATAAATAATTTATTTTTACAGATATATTTTGACCCCCTCTAAAAATATTCTGGTTCCGTCACTACTCCAAATAAATATGTTGGATACTAATTTAAATATATTGGGTATTAATTTGATCTTGTCTTGTGATGGGTTTGTTGATAGTATAAGTTGAATTTTAATATTTTTGGGCAACAAAATTTTGTCAACAGCTAGCTTGCGATCATGAAAGCTTGATGATGATGATGGTAAGTGGTTTATAGGTGTGTGGTTATTTAATTAGGTGGTTGTGGCAATGGCCAATACTGGTTGTGACGTACCTAAAATAGGTATACAACACCCATTCTGAGTCGCCAAATACATGGTAAAAAAATAAACTACAACTTCAATAATACAATTATCGTGCAAAATACGACAACACATAGTGTGAGTTTAAATACAAATATTGTCTTCTAGACAATATCCACACTCAAATAAGTCCTCATTACAATTATTCAAACAATATTTTACAGAAATAGTGAGGACTGCTAAAATATCTTTCTAGAACCATCACTCCATACCCCGACTAAATCCTGTTATGTTCTCACCTCCTTAGAAGAAAAATAGAACAAAAAGGAAAAGGGTGAGCTCAACTAGCCCAGTAAAGAATATTATGACTAAGATAATATATAACAAATTATCATTAGTATTCAACAGGGAAAAATCTGATAGAGTATAATCGACAACAAGTTTTAGATCAACAACTGCAGTGAAAACAACAAACCATTAGAAGAGTCAAGTAGAGAATGAATTCTACTATCTTCTAAAATTTAAAAGTTCATCATCAATATTTTATCTCTGTAACATAAATTAATAATCATCTTTAACCAAATATTCATCTTTGCACTACAGGCCAAAGATATTCATTTGTATCACCAGTCAGTCATGTTCATCTCAACACCTGTTCATCTTTGTACTACAGGCCAAAGATATTCATCAGGTAATCATACATCTTTGCACTACAGGCCAAAGATATTCAGTAATATCATCATTTAGGACTGAGGATGATGAAAAATATCTTAAAGAAAACGAATCCAGTGAGACAGAATGACAAATAGTAGGGATTCGTATAACAGTTTATCCAAGATCAATAATACTTCATAATAATCAATTGTGAAGCAGAATTCAAAAATAAAGATCAAAACATGGATACAATCAAAGATAGTAACCATAATAGACATCTTGGACAAAAAGGAAAAATTTTATTTTTCAGTGAATAGTGCTGTATTCGTGAATAGTGTCGTATACGTGAATAGTAACCCCGACACAAAAAGTTTTAAATTTGATAAAAAAACTCATATCAATATTTTAGCATAATGATATTGAAGAAAATAATATCATTTAAGAAGAAAATAATATCCCTTACCTCAAAATATCAGTACTTCTGTTCGGAATATCGGTATAAGGCTGAAGAAAACTTGCACTGATGAATAGAAACTCACAAAGTATCTAAATACTTCCAAAATACACTCAATAATCTAGAGAGAGAAAGAGAGAAAACTTATTTCTGGTGTGATTTTCAATTCTAACTTAGCCCTCTATTTATAGGAAAATGTTAGCACGTCGAAGCAGACTTAACCTGCAACCTGATGGCTTTACCTGCTACTATTTCCATCCACCACATTTGAATAAAAATTTCAGCACATTTTCATCAACCAAAAGTGGGGCTCACCAATTCTAGAATTTTTCACCAAAATGACAAATTCTGCAACTTCTACAATTTTTGAACCAGTCATCTCGTAAAATTCATAACAAATCATACGTTTATTTTTAACAGTTTAAAATTTGTGGACATATACTCAACTTATATATGAATAACATATCCAAAAATTACCACGATCCAACGGTCGGATTAAAAATTATAACCCCCACAATATTTCTCAAAAACCCTGATTTGATTTTTAATATCTCCATTCCGATAAAAATACTGATAAAACACCTCAACATTAACTCCTTCATTTTAACCACAATAAATATATCCAACATTTATATCCACATAAAATAAATATTTCCTTATCATATTAATCAATAATTAATTATTCACAAATAATATTACAGAATCACATTTATGACAACCAGGCCGTTCCCAGAAAAGAGGGGGCTTTCCAATAAGGATTTTTCTTTACTAGCGCGCAATTAGATGACCAAACCTCTCCTTAGACAGAACTTTCTAGACATTGTCAATAATGCTATCTAATAATATTATTCAAATAATATGAATTATTGATCTGATAATGGAAAATATTGTGCAGCAATAATTATTGAAACAACAATAATATAAAATATCAACGCATCAATTATTGAATCAATAAAATAAAATATTGAACAGTAACTACTGTAACAATTATTGAGTAGTGCCTTCTTACGTAAGAATCAATAATTGGTGCAATATCGTGTGTTACTGTATTTTAACCACCAGGTATTCCAACAGTATTAACGGTAACAACTATGCCGTTATTTATAAACAACTTATACTTGTCGTTTTCTTCATCCAATCGCTTTTCGTTATGGGCCCCACACAAGACTGCGCCGTCGTACGAATATTCCCCGACAGCAAGAATATTCCACGACCAAACGAATATTTACCGACCAAAAATAAATATTTTATAACCACTTACTTATTTAAAATATTTGCGCATTTTACCCATAACTAACCACATTAATCAAATCAACCCTTTTTATTTCAAAATAATAAATAGAGAAAATTTAATTTCATTTATTAATAAGTTGGGTCTTACACTGGTAGTCATGAAGGTTTTTAAGATTTGGGTAGAGTTGATTTAAAGAACTTGGTATAATGTTTTGATTCATTGATTGGAGGTGTTTGTTGCATAATTTTTTTAGGCTTAAATATAATTTACTACCTTAAACTATAGGCCACATTTCACTTCGATGATCCACATTTCAATTTTGTCAATTAGATGATTGAAATATTAATTTTTTTCCACTTTCATTCAATTGGCCCTACCACGTCAGAAATTACTGATGTGGAGGTGAACATATGGCATACCATGCTTATCTGTCAAAAGAAATATAATTTTTAAATTATTGTAAATCATTTTATTAAAATGAAGGGGCAAAAGAATAATTTAACATTCATATCATATTCAATCAAAATAAACAAAAACTATTCCATAAAAATAAAAATCATTTTAGTATAACATAAGGGAAAAAACAATTAAACAATCATCAATTTATTCCTTCATTCTTCATTAGAACGAACCCAACAGCCAAAATCCACCATTAAAATTTTCTGCAACCCCCCAAGAGTTCATCTGTACACAACCATTATAAATCGCCTTTATACCAAAACCTCTGTTTACTCGTCGAACAAGATAATTTACAGCTTATACTAGAGATCCTATTTGCAATAGACGGCTGATACAGAAATAAGAACTTTCAAAATGAGTTAAAGAGACGCAATGACAACAGCTACGGTTCACGATTAAAATACCAAATGAGACGCAAGAGGCATATCGAATAATGTCAGTCATATTGGCTTGCAGATGAGAGACAACATAATAATAAATTTGGATGCGAGTACTGGGAGCTGCGATCTTCTTTAACAAATGATTTCATATTGAATTGCAAAAAAATTATGCAAAAAAATCTTTCAAGAGCCATTATAATTCTACTGCTACTTTCTTCTATTTGAAGAACAAATTAAAAAAAATCTACAGTCCAAAATTGACATTTGCAGAAGAATAACAAAGAAATACCAAGAATTGACCTTTGGAGAAGAATATGGAAAAATCAGCCAAACACCCAACAAACCAAAGATCAATAACAGAAATCTCGCCAACGCAGAACGGTTGATTCGCAACAAGAGGAGACCCACTGAAGTCACTCCATGGATTCCGGTTATTGCATCCACGTTCTGCCCCTCTCTCTCTCAAAACTTGTTGCACAGGCGATATTGAGATAGTGTACCACAAAGCTCAATTTCTTTCAATTCTTTAACCGTGTCGGATCTTTATGGCCGAGCATGAGGCGGAGGTTATGGGTGCGGCGAGCCCCGCCCCTTTGGATCATAAGTGTAAACCCCCGAATTTTATGAAATAAAAGTATTCAATTTTTCTTATAATTAAGTAAATGGTTAAATTGATAAAAAGTTAAAGTTATGGGTGAAATGTGAAATTTTTTCAAAATAAATGAGTGATTATAAAATAATCATTGTTGTCGGGGAATATTCGTTGGTCGTGGAATATTCTTTCTGTCGGGGAATATTCGTACGACGGCGCAGCTATTTATGGGCCCCATAACGGAAAACGGTCGGATGAAGATAACGATAAAAAATTAAGTTTTTATAATTAACGGCGTAGTTGTTACCGTTAACACTGTTAGAATACTCGGTGGTTAAAATACAGTAATACACGGTATTGCACAGTATTTTTAAAATTATTGATTCTTACGTAAGAAGACACTACTGAATAATTGTCACAGTAATTACTGTTCAATATTTTATTTTATTGATTCAATAATTGCTGCGTTGATATTTTATATTATTGTTGTTTCAATAATTGTTGCTGCACAGCATCTCCATTATCAGATCAATAATTCATATTATTTGAATAATATTATTAGATAGCATTATTGACAATGTCTAGAAAGTTCTGTCTAAGTAGAGGTTTGGTTATCTAATTGCGCGTCAATTGTAAGACCCCGAATTTTATGAAATAAAAGTATTCAATTTTTCTTATAATTACTATTCAGTAAATGGTTAAATTGATAAAAATTTAAAGTTATGAATGAAATATGATTTTTTTTCAAAATAAGCAAGTGGTTATAAAATAATCATTGTTGTCGGGGAATATTCGTTTGGTCGTGGAATATTCTTTCTGTCGGGAAATATTCGTACGACGGCGCAACTATTTGTGGGCCCCATAACGAATAACTGTCGGGTGAAGAAAACGACAAATTTGAGTTTTTACAAATAACAACGTAGTTGTTACCGTTAACACTGTTGGAATACCCGGTGGTTAAAATACAGTAATACGCGTTATTGCATAGTAGCACACGGTATTGCACAGTATTTTTAAAATTATTGATTCTTACGTAAGAAGGCACTACTCAATAATTGTTACAGTAATTACTGTTCAATATTTTATTTTATTGATTCAATAATTGCTACGTTGAAATTTTATATTATTGTTGTTCAATAATTGTTGATGCACAGTATTTTCCTTTATCAGATCAATAATTCATATTATTTGAATAATATTATTAGATAACATTATTGGCAATGTCTAGAAAGTTCTGTCTAAGGAGAGGTTTGGTCATCTAATTGCGCGCCAGTAAGGAGAAATCCTTATTGGAAAGCCCCCTCTTTCCTGGGAACGGTCTGGTTGTCATAAATGTGATTCTGTAATATTATTTGTGAATAATTAATTATTGATTCATATGATAAGAAAATATTTATTTTATGTGGATATAAATGAGGGATATATTTTTGTGGTTAAAAAATGAAGGAGTTAATGTTGAGATTTTTATCCGTATTTTTGTCGGAATGGAGGTATTAAAAATCAGGGTTTTTGAGATATTTTGCGGGGGTTATAATTTTTAATCCGACCGCTGGATCGTGGTAATTTTTGGATATGTTATACATATATAAGTTGAGTATATGCCCACAAATTTTGAACCGTTAAAATTGAACGTATGATTTATTATGAATTTTACGAGATGACTGGTTCAGAAATTGTTGAATTTTCGGAGTTTATCATTTTGGTGGAAAATTCTAGAATTGGTGGGCCCCACTTGTGGTTGGTGAAGAAATGTGCTGAATTATATTTCAAATATGGTGGGTGGGAATAGTAGCAGGTAAAGCCATCAGGTTGCAGGTCAAACCTACCAAAATTTTCCTATAAATAGAGGGCTAAGTTAGAATTGAAAATCACACCAGAAACATAAGCTTTCTCTCTTTCTCTCTCTATATTATGAAGCATATTTTGTGAGATTTTAGATACTTGGTGAGTTGCTATTCATCAGTGCAAGTTTCCTTCAGCATCATATCCGATATCCAGTCAGAAGTACTGCTCTTTTGAGGTAAGGGATAGTAATGGATTTTAAGGGTTGTTATGATTTTCAGTTTCGTAATTTTTCTGATCTTCAAAAATTCTGGAAAAATTCAAAATGATATTTTGATGAGTTTTCTTGATTGTGTCCAAAAATGGTGATTTTTGGATGTATAGATTGAGAGTTATGAATTTTATGAGAAAAGACTATTTTAAAAGTAACCGCTTATAATTCCTTGTGGTTAACTCCAAAATTGATGAAATTTTTGTTGGGAGTACATGTGTATGATAGAAGTATACTCTGTAAATTTCAGAATTTTTGGACAAAAGTATAATTTTTGATAAATGTCTAAATATTCGGTGGTTTTGGCCATATGAAAAATAGTAAATGAGTTTTAAAAATTCTGAGAAAAATATATGTTCAATATTGGACTATATTATGCTAAATTCCAGAAAAGAAATATTTTTGGAAATGATTTGATATTTTTCATGAAAATAGACTAGTTATGAGTAAATGAATTAAATATGTTATGTGAAGTAAGAAAATTGAAAAATAGGATTTTATGGCTTGAGAATCCTATATGAGGTATATGCAGATTTTTGATGAGGGTTTTGATTATTGGTGATAAAATCTTATGAGTTTGGTATTTTAGAATGATTAAATGCATTATTTAGTAAAGTGTAAACAATTTAAATAAATTATTTATAAGCTTAAGAAATATTATTCTTTCAATATCATTATACCGAAATACTGGTATGGATTTTATTGTGGAATTTCTATCTTTTTGTGTCGAGTTTACTATTTATGAGTTACTATTCACGAGTTACTATTCATGAGTTACTATTCACGAGTTACTATTCACGATAAAAATTGGTTTCTTTTTCTAACCAAATTATAGTTGAGTTATGAATATTACTCTTAAGATTAAATCTATATGTTGATTATATTGATTTTATTATCATATATAACATTTTTATAACCCTGATGTTGAAATTCTCTTTCTCTAGAGTGTAAAGATGGGTAGATTATTGGTATGATCATGACTAGGGTTCTCTTTGGCCTGTAGTGCAAAGTTGAATTGTGACTGGTATGATCATGACCATTGAATTTATAAGTGAATATCTTTAGCTTAAGTGCAAAGGTGAATTGATCAACATGGTTATAATTATTGTTTATATAAATTCTGAAATGATTATATATTTCTTTGAGATATTAATATCTTTGGCCTGTAGTGCAAAGATGAAATATTGATGAATATCTTTGGCCTGTAGTGCAAAGATGAATTCTTGATGAATATCTTTGGCCCGTAGTGCAAAGATGACATGTTGTTGAATATCTTTGGCCAGTAGTGCAAAGATGAACAGATGTTGAGATAAACATGACCAACTGGTGATACAAATGAATATCTTTGGACGTAGTGCAAAGATGAAGTTATTAGTATGATTATGAACAGGAAATGTGATTTGGTGTAACCATGATCTTTGATGTTTCAGGTAAAGATAGGTGATGAAAATTATCATCGTCCTGGATGAGAAGAGAAATTTAGAACTACAGTTATGATTATGAGTTATTCATATAATTGTGGACCAGAATTGTTGATTGATGTTACAGGGATAAAACATTGTTGGTGGATTTTTAACATGGAGAAGATAATAGACTTTATAGTCTATTTGACTCTTCTAATGGATTGCTCGTTCCGCTGCAACTATGGTTGAAATTTTTATCATTTACCATATGTTCTAAATCTCTGATTTATTGTTGATGAAGGCTATTGATAATTGAATTATCTTTAGTCATGATATTCTTTACTGAGCTAGTTGTGCTCACCCTTTTGCTTCACAATTCCTTTCAGGTAATAAGAGTGTAGCTGGGTCGAGCGGGGGTAACAAGGGAATAGAACGGTGGTCATCATTTAGTAGTTATATTTGGTGAAGAAAATAGGGTGAGGCGAACCCAACGTTGGAAGGGTGTTTTGTCACTATCATACAAGATGTTTAATGACATACAACCTCGTGTCATCATAAGACAGGGTTGTGCTCATCCACTTGCTGAGTATATCTATAGGCACTACCTATATAATCTTGGTGTTTGTTTGAAGTATAATTCTCAATTAGAGACAGTGGAGATAATGATAAGTCAAGAGAAGACTCACCATTGGGAAGAATATGATAGTAATCTTCTTGTTTTTCTTTGGGATCTATTGGGTCAACCAAGGATAATTCTGTGGCCATATGATATCTATCATAACCTAGATGCGTGGCCTCCCATGTACGAAGGTTTCCTTGAGCACTTCCCAAAGATTCTAATTTATAAAACAGTTTTTGACTATACCTTTATGTAAGGTGTTATTGTGAGGTGATGTCCACGGTTGGAACATGAGTCACATTTGGTATATATTTGTATCCAAACTCACAGCATATGTGTTGTTGTATTTTGCACGACAATTGTTGTAATAAAGTTGTAGTTTTTTTCTGTACCATGTATTTGACGATTCAGAATGGGTTGGGTGGAATGGACCTATTTTGGGGTCGTTACATCAATAAGGAGAAATCCTTATTGGAAAGCCCCCTCTTTCCTGGGAACGGCCTGGTTGCCAGTACTGTGATTCTGTAATATTATTTGTGAATAATTAATTATTGATTTATATGATGAGGAAAATATTAATTTTATGTGGATATAGATGGAGAAAATTTTTTTAAGTGACAATTGTTGAAAAATGATATTTTATCTTTTTTGATAAAATAATTTATTATTATATTTAATAATATAATAATGGTGATAGTTTTACAATGAATGTAGGATATATGAGTATATGAGGAGAAAAAGTATTTTTTGTTGTATTAAATGATTAACACATGTTTTGTGTGTCGGTGGACCCCATTTCTTAACTGAAATTTGATTATAGCCTGTAAAATCGCCCGTTTATAGATTTCGGTCAATTTCTATTTGGAATTTAGAAAAACTTTCTTCTGCAAAGTTGTAGAGAATTGAATTTCCTATAAAAATCGTGAGATTCGAATTTTCTGATAAAATGGCTATTTCATATGAATTATTGAAGTTTCGGAAAATAAAATAATTTTTATTAAAATATAGGGTGGGACCCACTTTGGTTGGTGTTGATTAAACAGATGGGCCCCATTTTTACTATTCATGAGTTACTATTCACGAGTTACTATTCATGGGTTACTATTCACGAGTTACTATTCATGACAAAATTGGTTTCTTTTTCTAACCAAATTATAGTTGAGTTATGAATATTACTCTTGAGATTAAATCTATATGTTGATTATATTGATTTTATTATCATATATAACATTTTTATAACCCTAATGATGATATTTCTCTTGGACTTGAGTGTAAAGATAGGTAGATTATTGGTATGATCATGACTTTGGGTTCTCTTTGGCCAGTAGTGCAAAGTTGAATTATTGACTAGTATGATCATGACCATTGAATTTATAATTGAATATCTTCAGCTTAAATGCAAAGGTGAAATGATCAACATGGTTATAATTATTGTTTATATAAATGATTATATATTTCTTTGAGATATTAATATATTTGGCCTGTAGTGCAAATATGAACTGTTGATGAATATATTTGGCTTGTTGTGCAAATATGAACTGTTGAGGAATATCTTTGGCCTGTAGTGCAAAGATGAATTGTTGATGAATATCTTTGGCCCGTAGTGCAAAGATGACCTGTTGTTGAATATCTTTGGCCAGTAGTGCAAAGATGAATTGGTGACGAATATCTTTGGGCCGTAGTGCAAAGATGAAGTTATTAGTATGATTATGAACATGAACTGTGATTTGGTATAACCATGATCTTTGATGTTTCAGGTAAAGACATGTGATAAAAATTATCTTCGTCCTGGGTGCGAAGAGGAATTTAGAATCACAATTATGATTATGAGTTATTCATATGTTTGTGGACCAGAACTGTTGATTGATGTTACAGGGATAAAATATTGTTGGTAGATTTTTAATATGGAGAAGATAATAGACTTTATGGTCTATTTGACTTTTCTAATGGATTGCTCGTTCCGCTGCAACTATGGTTGAATTTTTTTATCATCTACCATATGTTCTAAATCTCTGATTTATTACTGTTGAAGGCTATTGATACTTTATTTATCTTTAGTCATGATATTCTTTACTGGGCTAGTTGTGCTCACCCTTTTGTTTCACAATTTCTTTCAGGTAATAAGAGTGTAGCTGGGTCGAGGAGGGGTAACAGGGGAATAGAACGGTGGTCGTCATTTAGTAGTTATATTTGGTGAATCAAATAGGGTAAGGCGAACCCAACGTTAGAAGGGTGTTTTGTCACTAGCATACAAGATGTCTAATGACATACAACCTCGTGTCATCATAAGACAGGGTTGTGCTCATCCACTTGCTGAGTATCTTTACGAGCACTACCTATATAATCTTGGTGTTTGTTTGAAGTATAATTTTCAATTAGAGACAGTGGAGATAATGATATGTCAAGAGAAGACTCACCATTGGGAAGAATATGATAGTAAACTTCTCGTTTTTCTTTGGGGTCTATTGGGTCAACCAAGGATAATTCTGTGGCCATATGATATCTATCATAACCTAGATGCATGGCCTCCCATGTACGAAGGTTTCCTTGAGCACTTCCCAAATATTCTAATTTCTAAAACAGTTTTTGACTATACCTTTATGTAAGGTATCATTGTGAGGTGCTGTCCACGATTGGGACATGAGTCACATTTGGTATATATTTGTATCCAAACTCACAGCATATGTGTTGTTGTATTTTGCACGACAATTGTTGTAATAAAGTTGTAGTTATTTTTTGTACCATGTATTTGGCGACTCAGAATAGGTTGGATGAAATGAACCTGTTTTGGGGTTGTCACAATAAGCGCAAACATGAGGATTTGGAGCCGAATTCTCCCGAGCCATCGGAACTAACTACTGATTCGAACGGTAAGTCAGAGTAGGACTCGGTCAAGAAAGCTAAGGAGGAAGACGATTCTTCATCAACACAAATCTGATCGAAAGATTGGGGGATATTTTGCCGGTCGATTGAAGAAAGAGATTTGACTTTGTTTTGTTTTGTTTTAATTGAGAATAAAAAATGAATTGCCAAATTTACCCCTACTTTAATATTTTAATTTAACAAAATGGTAAAGAAATTATTTTTTTAAGACACATCAACTACAGATGGCCCCACTTCAAGGGCCACATCGGCAATTTCTGACGTGGTAGGGCTAATTCAATGAAAGCGAAAAAAATTAATAGTTTAATCATCTAATTGACAAAATTGAAAGGTGGATCATCGAAGTGAAATATGACATATAGTTTATGGTAGTAAATTATATTTAAGCCACTTTTTTATAGTTAATCTTGTTAATGTTCTTTTAGTAAGGAGGTTTTAGTCAATTTAATTTCTTGTATTCTTATTTTATTTTTTAATATTTTAAATTTAATTTAATGCCATACATGTATTTTATTTTTTATTTTTGTCTAAAAATAATAATTTAGTATTCAATTTATACTGAATTCATGTAAAAAAAACCGGAAAAAAAAACATTAGGGAGTTGATTGTTGATTTCCAAAGTTGTAGGTTAAAAACGAAAAACATATTAATTTAAGGGTAAATTTTGTCATTATCCCTTGTAAATATGTCAAATGTCTAATTTTACTATTAATCGTAAAAATATATTACTTTAAAAATTGAAATTTTCATCCTCTGTATGTTACATGGATCTTGTTAACGCCAAGATTCGTCCACGCGTTTCAATCACCAAATCGCGTTCAATCTTTCACAGAAACAGGTAAACACCAAAAACTGATATAAGGTTAACAATGGAAGTTTAATGCTCTAGTGCTGGAAAATAATAAATTACATGTACCTTAAAATCAATGAAGTGTCTTGTATTTATAATGATCTCAGTACTTTCATGCAATCCTACTCCGAATCATATTAAGGTTCTCCCTCAATGACCAATCCTTGACAGTATTGTATCGAATCCTCATGTAATTAAGGAAGTGGATTCATAGTCCAACATTTCCTTCCAAAGTTAGAATCCAAATATAATTGGGAACCACAATCCATAAATCCCCCGTCCACCAAATCCACTTCTAGTCCAAGCCCATATAATTTTAAAGAATTAATGGTTCCACATAATTGATGACCCACTACACTCCAAAGGCCCAAATAAACATGGCACAACAGATATGATAAATTCATACATTTGAGTAATGCTACAGACACAAACTATTCTATAAATATTTTATAATTAAATTGCTGATGTATCATACTCCACCTCACCATATTGATCAACAAATTGCTTCAATGTAGTTTTCGGTCTCACATAAAAAATAGAGGTGGAGTATACCACATCAACAATTTATAAAATATTTATATAATAGTTTGTGTCTATAACATTATTCTATTTGTAAACCCACACTCATTTTTTTTCTCTTTTTTATATAGAAACTAAGGAGTATCATAACTCCCTTTATTCCTTTTTTTATTGATGCTTTAAGTTAAAATACAAATATTAAGAAATATAATCAACTTTTTGTTTGATTGGTCAAATTGGATATAAAATCTCAATATCACTTTTCTAAATTCACTAGACAGATGAAATAAAAATAAATTAGTATTTAATATAGAAATAATATGAAAAATCGACTGTTTGATAAAACTGAATAAAATATTCTGAATAATTAAGAACGTCTGAATTACTAATAAAATATATACTCTGAAACAAAATTGAACACTAAATGAATAAAATTTGGTAATTATCGTTCTGAAACATTTAAATGAAAATACTTTCCCATTTTAACCCTCAATAATATTTTGAAATATTATTATTAAATGGACTTTAAATCATGTAATGATAAATTTCCTTTCATAATCTAAAATATATTATTTTTAAATATAATAATATAATTATAAAAAGTAGATTAATATTAGATATAATAATATTTCTCCCATTCCAAAATATAAAGATTGTCATTGAATTTTTGAAGTCAATTTTAAAATTTTTGAAATTGGTTCATAATTATTTAATTTTAATTAATATAAGATGAACACATTACTAATTATAAAATTTATTATTCTATAATTTTACATGAATCATAATATTTATTTTTTTTAAAAAAATCTCAAATTAACATTTAAAAAGTTGATAATAATTTAATATTCACCGTGTTTGAAGTTTAGCAAGGGGAGGAGAAATAAAGAAACAATCCAAATTTACTTTATAATATGGGTAAAGTCAAACTTATAAAAAATTTATGATACCTTTAAATTGGAGGAATAAAATCTGTTAAAAAATAGAATAGAAAAGGGAATAGATTAAAAAGTTGCAAACCCACAAGGAGTGAATGACCGATGGAAGGACGATTTCGCTTTTTGTCCAAACACATCCTTAGTCATTATTTTTTTTTAAATTTATAAATGACTAATAAAAAAGAATAAATTTTATTTTTTAAAAAAGACAAATAAAAAAGAATAGAGGGAGTATTATCAAAGAAAAATACACATACAGAAAATGAGATGACATTAAATTTTTAATCGAGTTATCTTAATCATTAATTATAATTTATTTTCTTATTTGTCATTTATAGATTTCATGTAAGCATTAATAGCATTACTTCTGACATTATTTTTACATTAAATACTATTATTAATTTATTTATTATATTCATTCCATAATAATAGTCGTTTTAACTTCATATGCACGTGAATTAAGAAAATTATTTAATACTGTCATTTAATAATTAAAATTTATATGAAATTACATTACTACCTTTTTATAGGAAGTTGAAAACTATTAATACAAAAAAGAAAATTTCTTGAGATAATGAAAGAAATTTGGGGTGATATAAGAAATAAATATTTATTCTCCTAAAAAATTATAAATGACAAATAAATTAGAATAATTTTTTTCTTCTAAAAAATCAATTTTTTTTAAAATTATATTATATTTATAATTTAGTTGACCAGACAAATCATTAATTACTTTCTTAATTTTTATGTTTTTTTTTTGCTCAAAACATCAATTAAGTATTTATTTCCATTTTCCTTTCTCCCTATTTAAAATTCCCCCTTTTCCAAAGACCGCGTTTTCCAATCTCCCTCCCCATTTCTCCCGTTCCCAAATGAAACTTCCAAAAGGCTCTTCCCCTTCTTATTGGCGCCATTTTAGAAAGTCCCGCCCCTTCAATCAAATTACCCAAATCTTATAATCCCACCCTTCTCTGTACAGTTCAGCAAATTACTGTAATTTTTCCAGTCCATATCAACATTTTTGGGCTCTGTTGAAATAGTTAACACACACACATTCTCTCTCTATATATCTATATATCTATATCTATATAGATACCCATAAGTCCATTGATTAAAGAGCAGAAGAAGATGTTCTACTCGCAAACGTTTTTGGCACGAAAGGGACCATTGGGGACTGTTTGGTGTGCGGCACACTTGCAGCACAAACTTAAGAAGTCTCATTACACCGCCACTAATATCCCCACTACCGTTGGTACGTTTTTGCCCTTCCTTTTTTTTTCTCAAATCTATATTTTTTTAATAGAATTCTATTTGAATTATGTATCCATTTCTTTGATGGGTTTTGTTTTAAATTAGTTGGGTGTGTTTATTTGTGGGTGTTTTGTGGAAAAATTTGTTTTTCTTTATTTAATATGGTGACAATTCATAGAAATGTATTGGTAATTTGTTTTGGGAATTGTTATTTCTTGATAAATTTTATATTTAAATTTGATATTTTCACAAGGTTAGACAATTTGTTTTGTATGACTGTTGTGTAATATTTGATTGAAATCAAAATTTGATAATTTTTTTATTAATTATTTGATTAATAAAGTGAATTGATTTATTGTAATCTGATATCAGTGTGCTTATGTTTGCGTTCTTTGGAGAAATAAAGTATCAAACAATGGTTTTGTATGACTTTTATGTAATATTGGTTGGAATTAAAATTTGATAATTATTTTTTATTAATTTTATTTGATTAATATAGTGAATTGATTTATTGTAATCTGATATCAGTGTGCTTATGTTTGCATGTATATACACCCATCAGGTCATAAAAGTCAAATGTTACGGATCTTTTCATCTGTTGTCTCTCTTTGCTTGTATTGATGTTGAATTCAATCAAATTAGCCTTTCAAGGGCACAACTTGTTTCTTCATAGTGTGTTTAATATCTTGAAATTTTATGGCACCTTTTTCTTTTTGATCAAAGTATAAATTAGGATTTCAAAATATGTAAAATATGGGTCCATGTGGTTTTATAAGGAAAGATATAGTGGATATTGGGTTGTTTATTTACCATATTCCTCCCCCACCCCCACTCCTCACCCCCATCCCCCCAAAAAAAAGGAAAAAAAGAAAAAGAAAAAGGGTGGTTGGTCCATATGTAAATGTGATGTAACTTAATCTCTAGCGGGATCCTTCAACTGACGGTATCTAAAAAAAATTAATTTTCTTTTTTATATTAGTTTTTACCTTTAGATGTTTTTTCTTGTTCTTATATAAGCTAGTTTTTGTTTATCAAAAAAAAACTTTATACATGGTAAGTTTTGTTTTGTATTTTAAGTGTGTTTTATCTTATAAAATTTCATTAATTAAGACGAATGTGGTTGTGCTTATACTTTATACAGTTTACAAGATGTTGGTGCAATTTCCAAATGTATACATAATTTGTGTCCATTCTTCATCATGCATGCTTTACTAAAAGTAATACATCGAATTGAGGCAATTACTTGTGCATTATAAGGTTAAGATTTTGGTGTTTACTCTCTAATTTTTTTGTCTTGTAGAGCGCATCATGTATCCAGAAGTACCCATAGCACTGAGAATGTCAGGCCATCTTTTACTTGGTGTTGTTCGTATATACTCAAAGCAAGTTGAGTATTTTTGCCAGGACTGCAACGTTCTATTGATAGGGATAACAAAGGCTTATGCTTCTGCAGATGTTAATCTACCTGAAAATGCGACTCATGCAACACTTGAAGCTGTCACTTTACCGGACAACTTTCAACTTGATACCTTGGATTTAGACGATGACTTTCTTAGTGAGAGGTAATTTGATGGCAACCCTTTCATCCGCGTGCTTAATATCAGTGGGTGTTAATTAAACATGAATATTGATTTGTAGGTTCCGTGACTATCATGTTAGGAGCCAAGAGGAGATAACACTTGAAGGTGATAATATTACTTGTGCTTCCTCAAGTTTTGAATATATTATTGTTGCCTTTGTCTATGATTTTTCTTTATGTTCAACTTTTGTGAATATATTGTTTAAACTTCAAAATTCATCATTTTGTAGGTCAAATTCCTGTTGGGCAAGATCCTTATATTGTTATTACTTTCAATGAGGTAACTATATTTATTTAGTTTTTGTATTTAACTTCCAGATAACAATGCATATCAGCTGCACTCATGATTTCTGTTTTATAATAGGATTTTGTAAAGAATTCTTCATTCTTGGAAGGTTCTTCTGGATCTGGGCCCCAGCCAATGGAAGAAGAGTATGCCTTTGATATATTATCAAACTCCATCTGCACTCCACTTTTTATTAGGAAGCGCAAATTTATCTATTGTTTTTGCCATTACAGCTCTAATCCTCATACTATATTGGAAGCAATTGCTGGTACTCAGGATCCCGGTTCTAGATATCAGGCAAGAATTGAATGGTCTAATGATGATGGAAATCCTCTAAATTTTCCGGAAATTGAAGTTATGCGTGATGCTTCCCTTTATTATCCTCATGAAGATGTTCCATTTTGGCCTGACCAAATGGACGACAAATTGGAACCAGACACAGTCTTAATGGAGATTATGAAAGAGAAGGGAACTCCTACCGTAACCATGGAATTAGTTTCTGGAGGTCCTTCTATTCCACCCGAGCAGCGTGAAGAACTGGTTTCTGCTGTTTCAGAACAGGGTCCTGAAATTTTTGATTCACACAATGCATTTGGTAGGTTCAAATTTCTCATGCTTGATTACATGCATGTGATGTATACTTGTTTTGCTTCCATTTATTTCTGCTTTCTTGAACTGCAGGGCATGTGACACCTGAACTAGCGATTCGGTCAACTCCACCAGCTGAGCAGCCTAAGGAAAGAGCAAGAAAGAAAAGGCAGCATTATGATGAGGTTACAATATTAAGTAATAGGTATGAATTGCTATATGACATATACATATTTACTTTCTTGTGATTTTTCATGCATTTTCTGTCTTCTGCTTTGTTAAATATATGGGCATGGATGTTTCAGGTTTATGAAACGGCGAATAGACGAGTCTAATGATATTCTGCGGACAAGGAAGAAATGCCCTTGCACTGCTTTGGGCCTTTGGAAATTTAGCAAAATATTAAAAAAAGATACAATGTTCTCTCAGCCCTTAATGACTGGTGAGTTGGTGTTCTTTGGTACTTCATTTTGTGCTTGTCTGCTTTTGGAGCTGATGGTTAAATGCATTTCTATACTTGTCCAGGGATGTGCAGTGATTTGTCTGACGCTTATAAGAAAGACTTCATTTCTGCAAAACCTTCTTTAGCTTTTGTAGAGGAAGCTTGTTCTGCTGCTCCAAAATCTTCTGCTCGTATGCATGATTCTGATATGGAAATTGAGCGTCTTCGAAACTATGAAATCCCTGCTGGAACCTATACTTTACCTGAACCCATACATTCTCCAAATATAGTTTCATCTTCTCCCAGCAGAACGATGCCTTCACCATCTAAAGGAGACGAATACACTCCTGCCTTTGGCACTGATATAAGGTCCGGTCAGGTGGAAACAACTATCAGGACTACACCTGACCTGGCAGCTTCTACTGGACCCCTAGGGTCCGAAATGGAAACACCAATGACTTTTTTTGAGGAGCGGCTAGGTGTTGAAAACACTTGTCTCTCTGATATTCCTGAGTTGGGGAATTCTGGTGACGGGGTATTTTCCCCCCTTCCTCACTGTATAATTTCAATTTTTTTCTTTATATATTTCCCTTCAATTACTGGAATCCTTAGGGTTTCTTACTGATTTACGAGTTAAAAGTCTATTGCTTTGGCTCATATTTTGTTCTGTGATTGCTCTCCTTGAGGCACTGATTGATTATAACATTTCAGGCTTTTCGACAGGGCTTTTTCTTGATCATTTGATACAAACGTTATTGCATCTTATAAGTTTAGTATGTCTGAGATTTAGAAATTTTCCATTATTACACCTTTATACATTATCAAAAATAACTTGCAACTTTATTTTGTTCTTGCTTAATTGTTTAAAATATATCACTCCCTCTCTCTCTCTCAGACACACACAATTTCTATCTTTGAATCTCTTTTATATGTCCAATTTAATCTGTTTCATTTTGTAGTCAGAAAATATACATATATATTAGTTCTATACCATTAACTAATGAAGGTAATGACGTATAAAATTTACACATAGGGCTTGTGACACGTGCATTTGTAGTTTCAATTACATTATCTAAGTCAACCTAGTTTAACCTTTCAACTGACTGTGCAACGGCAATTTTCCCCCCTCCAGGACCTATCTTTTCTGGCAGAAGATGATTATACCCCAGCTGGTAAGCTGATTAACCCTTGATATATTTTTCATTGGTGAAGAAAATAATTTTGTTGTTAGTACTGCTATGGGTACAGAGTCTTGTTCACAATTATTTTACGTATCTATGTTTACGCAGGTTCACAGGGAACTCCCAACTACTTTATAAGAGAACAGTCGGGAACATCAGAAGTTGAAACGTTATCTGTGAGGACGAGGTAGTATTTCAAAG
Source organism: Panax notoginseng (assembly GCA_016801055.1). Classification (NCBI taxonomy): domain Eukaryota; kingdom Viridiplantae; phylum Streptophyta; class Magnoliopsida; order Apiales; family Araliaceae; genus Panax; species Panax notoginseng. Next base: position 183,392,354 of record CM029019.1, read on the forward strand.
ACTACATCTGTCATAAAATGGTGTTCTGTTTTTTTTCCACTTTTGTACATCTTTTTCAGTGGACTTATGTTTTTGAATAAATGTCTGCAGGGCTGTAGCTCAATTTCTTAAAACCAGATCGTCTGTCACGCCCGTCTTAGAAAGCCAATCTGGAGATCTTAGTTTGAACAAGATATTAGAAGGGAAAAGGAAAAAATTATGTGCTCGAATGGTTTTTGAGACACTGGTAAGTAAGTCTACATATTTTCTATTTTCTATATTTTCTATTTTCTATTTTCAACTATTCAATTAATTAATTTGGTAACCTTGTGAATCTTTAAGTTTGTAGTTATATTTTATCAAACAAGCAAACAATTTATCTCGCTAGCTGCATAGTTACCAGAAGATCACTGTCAAAAAAAATAAAATAATAATAATAATAATAATAATAATAATAATAATAATAAAAACTTTGCCAAAAAGACTACTATCTGATATTATGGTTGTGTAATTTCTTGCGAGTCTATTTTAGGTTTTGAAGAATTCTGGACTTGTAGATGTGCAACAAGAAGAACCGTTTGGTGACATTGCTTTGAAGGTGACACCTAAACTTTCAAAGGAGCAGTTTTCCAGCTAGTGTGCTCGGCTAGTGTTCGTGTATCTTTAGGTGAGTAGCGAATCGTGCATTCTAACTTTTGAAAGTATTGCTTATAATTTCACCTGTACACAACTTTTTAAAAATATTTTTGCATTCTTAATATGTTTCTACACTATATTTGCAATCATATTAAAGGTACAATATATAAATATGTTATTGGCATGTCTTAAAATACATGCAACAAACATCCAAAATAATCTCCGATCATCTTTCCAGGACGAATGCAGTAGTGCTAAATGCCAGATTGTTAGTGATAAATTGTCTGATTTTACGAATATTGTTAAGCTCTTATCCAATTGATATTAATTATAGATATCTGAAATGCAGCTCGGATTGTACAGCAGCACCGGTTCATAACCTTGTACTAACAAATAGCTGCTTATGAAATGAAGATGGATCTGTACAAGGCCAGCAGCAATTTATAACCTTATGAAGAAGTGCAACCCTCTTGTTTTCATTCATTCATTTATTAATTATTTTTTCCCGGAGGTGCGAGTAATTATGCTAAATTATTGTAAACTGCACCTTTCGCTGGTTCTGGTGCATTAAAATGCAACAACAGTTTTGTGGGCAGGCCTGTTTTTCTCCACATTTGCAGTTTTAATGCAAGATTCTATTGAACATCCCTGCAGTTTCTGAATGATGGAGCATGTTTAGTTTGTTTCAGTTTCATGTTCAATTATGTAGTTGAGGGACCAAAGTGTAAAAGTAAAGAAAGTTAGAAATAGGTTTTGTTCAACTTTTGGCTTGAGGGACCAAAATTTAGCTGAGTGCATACTTGGGGAGATTAAAAGGTAATGTTAGGGGTCTCAAAATGACGTAGCATTAATACATTAGTTGGTTAAGTGTCTTGTGATTGATTATGTCATAAATTATATTTTGTTTTATTTAATATCACCTCATTTGGTATATATTTGAGACTAAAAATTTGAGACGACAATAACTAATCTTTTCATAATTCTCAAATGTAAGAAATTAATCAAAGTTTATTTTGTTCAGGTAAGTTTTATCTCCTTAAACTTTGCAAGTTGTTAAAAGATAATTGTTATTTTTACAAGGGTAATTTAAGACTTTACTCGTATAAATGTGTAACTATTAATTTTTTTATGGAAATATCACTTTCCTATTAAAATAGAAAACTTAAAAATTAAAATAAAAAACTTTAATTTAATATAAAAGAAAGTCAAATCAGCTGGCCATGAAGAAGATTTTATGAGAATTGTCAGTTTCAGATGTGGTTGTTTTTCTTGTTCAACAAGCTAAATCATATTAAACTTTAAATTGATGCGAGTTTATTAAATTTTAATTGATATAATTATTATTATTGTGTTATATATAATAAAAATTATTAATCATAAAATTTATTTTATTCTAATTTTTTATAAATTATATCAATTTTAAAATTTAATATATCGTTTTTTGATCTCATAAATTAAATTATATTTCTAATTTTAGAACTGAGCTAATATAAGTCAACAAAAAGTTAAATTACAAGTGGGATGTGGAATCTCCCTTGCTCACCGCACAAAATAAAGACTCGAGATGTTTGATTGCTTGCTGAAAAAAATTAAACACTTAATTTCTACTCCTATATATACATTTATCTAACAAAATATAAATGATTCTGAATTTTTCGCTCATCCTAATAAATTATTTGGATCGTCTAAAATTTAGAATAAATTCCACCGTCCAATAGTGCCGGATGCACGGGACTGTTTGCTAGTTCATATATATAACCTAACCATTTCTCAAGAAACATTTATTTTCCCCTTTCTACGTAGGTATCTTAACATAATTCACAAGTTCAAAAAATATCCATTAGCTTCATGACATTTTCATAAAACGAGCCATGGGTTTTTTGTCAGCCATATTGAGTTGCTTCATGCCATCCACAACCTCTCGAGTCTCGGACAAAAATGGCAACCACGACTCAAACACGAGAGCAGATTCTATGTCTTCATTTTTCCTATACCTTTGTGTTCTCCTATTTAAATTTTGACACCTAACCTTTTATTTAATTTTAGACTTAATTGATGTTAAGTAAGATGCTAGGTATCAAGATTTGAGTGGGAGGACACAAAGGGAAAAAAAAAATGGAGAAAGAGAATCTGCTCTCCTCAAACACGTCTTCATCTTTTAAACGAAAAAACGTATCGAAATCTTCTGTTGCTCTGATACCAATTTCTTGTTTTCCTATTTATTTGCGTGTTTCTTATTTGTGATCCACTATAAATATTATTCGAGTCACTTGAATGTTTTTTTATTTTATTAAAAATTTGTGGGAGAAGCCTTTTGAAATTTTCACTTGTATTTTGTATGAAAGAATTAATAATCATGATTTGTTTGTTGATGGATGGATTATTTCCTTTGTTCTATACTTGTATATACATTTTGACTATTAACACAAACAATTAAAACTATTGCAAACAAACTAAATATGCTAAAAATTACAATTTTTTTAATGAATACGTACTAATTTTAACATTTTAATTTTTTTTTAAAATTAACTTGAAGAGCCAAAATATATTTTATAATTCAGAAAATTGCATACTTGCACTTTGACTTTTCTTGTATGACTATCACTTCTAACCTTATACTTTTCGCGTGCGCGTACACAAGATATTAACGTATATGTTTGAGGCTGCTATTAACGAACAGAGTTGTAATCAAATTTATTTCAATTAAAATATAATGTACTTACCTAATAAATGAGCTCGATCGTTTAAAACAAAACTCGATTCAATTTAATTTTAGAGCATTAATAACAGTTTCCCTAATCAACTCTATATCCCCAATTTTGAAAAATACATCAACAAATCATTATCCACCAGTTTTCCTATCCTTATTTGACTCTTTATTTTATTCCCTATATAGGATTTTATTCCCCAGTGTTAGGGAATCAAAAGACCGTTTTCTATATATACAAAATGACATTTCACACCCTCATTTAAGTGGATAACTCATCAATCATACACATATTGACATTTTTTTAGTACTTTATTTTCAAATTATAAACTTAATATTGATTTTTAAAAAAAAATTAATTTCAAACATATTCAAATTTAAAATTGATATAAATTTATTTAATTTATGTCAATATAATTATAAATATTATAAAATTACTATTAATTATAAAATTTATTATTTTCAAAATTTAAATGAATCATATATTAAATTTAAATTTAAAAATATCACAAATTAACTTTTTAAATGTTAATATTGATCTTATGTACATTTGCAACTACAATCTATTCAATACTCTCTCCATAAATTACTTAAAATTTAAAATAAAATAAAAATTATTTTACAGTGAAATATAATTGATAAATTATACTCTTTTATAAATTATAAGATTATTATTAATTTGATGTTTTGACTGTTGGAACTTTTAAATTTTAAATTTCATTATTTAAGGAATCAATATAAGGAACCTGTTGGGTATATGGTGAGAAAATTGAATCCTTATTTTGCAGAATGACCCAATTGCACTGCAGAGTAAACTAATGTCAATAACAATTTCATATATAATGTTTTAAGCTGGTGTTTGGTTTGCGTCAAATTAATGTAATAACTCAGTAATACATATACGAGTTTTTTAATTACTTGAAACCATTATTTACATAGTTCTAAACTAATTTCTTTTAGTTATTTTCAAATTAAAAGACGTGAACAAACGTGTGTATGACAAAATATTATCTAGATCCATCGTGATTTTGATTCGGCACGTTGAGTGAAATCAAGAGCAAAAACATTACTTTTCGTAGTACGAAATACTTTAATCCAAAACGTGATACGTTGTAAATAAATTTCTAAAAAGTTTTTGATAAAATTAATTTGAAAATTAGTTAAGACCCATTTAATAGTTTTTAAATGTAGCATCACAACAAACGCATAAGTACTCATTAGATGGTATTCCCTAGAATATATATATATATATATAGAGAGAGAGAGAGAGAGAGAGAGAGTCCGGTTCCTATCCGGACTCCCGAACGTTCTTAAATTACGGATTTTTTTTTTTACTTTTTTTTAAAACAACTAAAAAAAATAATAATATTTTATAGAACTGGAATTTTTTCATAATACAGTGTTTTGAGTACAGACTTGTTTTGTTATATGTATCTAAATCATACCCAAAATACTGTATTATGGAAAAATTTCAGTTCCATAAAATATTAAATTTTTTTTTAGTTATTTTAAAAAAAACAAGAAAATACTGTCCGCTTCCAGCTCCAGCGAGCTGGAAGGAGCGAATTAAGAACGAACCGGCTGTAGCGACGGTTTTTTTCCGTCGCTATAGCATAGAAAGTCGGGTTTTTATGCTATAGCGACGAAAAAAACTGTCGCTATAGCCGGTTCGTTCTTAATTCGCTTCCTCCAGTTCGTTGGAGAGAGCCGGACTTTATATATATATATATATATATATATATATATATATATATATATATATATATATATATATATATAAAGATTTCTAACAAAGCACTTGTGTAACTAATATACTTTGTAATATCTTAGCTATTTTGGAGTATGTTTCTAGATAGTGAATCATATCCTTTCATTATAAATTAATGTTAGTTATTGATTTTATGGCTTTAGGGTTATGTAAGAGGATTTTCCTCATTTGTAGATCATTAAAAAAAAAGTTGTAAGCATATATACTAGTATAATAGAAATTTAAATAAATAGGAGAAAATGTAATAGAAATTTAAATAAATAGGAAAACAAAATTTTGGATCAGAATAAAAGTATACCATATTTTGAAGCGTTCCTACCAAACCAAACCGTAATAGGCTACCATATAATTGAAAAATGTAACATTTTCAAAATTGTGACATCCAAAAATTATTATTTTTACTCGCAGAACTATAAACATCAATTATGGTTACTCACTTACCCCAATAGAAATGGAGTTTCGTCCCATAAAAATTGTGACATCCAAAAATTATTATTTTTACTGAACTATAAATATCATATGTTGTAAGCTGACTCCAATTGAAATAGAGTCTTGGTAGGGTTTCATATATCCAAACTCATATATATATTTCAAATAGATTTGATATTATGAAGTATGAACCCACCTATTATATATTCTCGGATGAGTTAACATGAAATTAACTTTGATTAATTGATCAATACAATGTCGATACGCAGATCAAGAAACGATCTCTCCATATGCGTGTCAACACTCCATTTAAAAAAAAATTCACTTTCAAGGTTAATTAAGCATATGTTAGGTGAATTAATCTCTATGTTATCAAAAATATTTAGGAGTGAAATTACAAAAAATACCCTCGTTCCGATCTATTATTACACGCCGATAACAAAAAGATATTTTTTTTCATAAAAATTTAGAGACAATAAGGTTCAATGTCTTAAAAATTTTAAAAATTAGGATTAAATTCTAAAATGCAAAAAATTTAAAAGTTCAAAATGTTTTTAAGCCCTTTTTATGAACATGTCAATAAAATACTTCATCTGTTTAAGGAAAAGATTTGAATTTGCTAAAAAAAGATTTTTAAAGTAATAGTTTTATTTCCATTAATGGTAATACAAAACAACACAATGTCCCTTTTTAAGTTTGTACATTTTCACCAATGAGAATCTTGTTGGGATTAATATACTAATTACTAAATACAATTTTTTAAGTGGTCACGTTTTCGAGCCGTCGTGGATGTAGCAAACTTTCTTGGGAGAGGTCTCCGTTTCGGCACCCGACCGTATTTTAGAGGAATAGTCTTAAGTAAGCTAAAAGTGTAAGCCTGGAGATACCTTGAAAAAAAAAGAAGATATTATTTCACTCAAATAATCTAATTTATTAAGATATATTAATAATTTATATATTAATTACTCAATTTTATCAAACACTATCTTACCTATATATTACCTATATAGGATTTAGTCTCTATAAAATTACAAATTGATCAATTACTTTGTCAGGGCACTCAAAAAAACTTACTAGGATTAAAGAGTTGCGTATAAATGCAACTTTTCTAGGGCTACTCTTAACTACAGTGAAGCAATTTAAAAAATTTATATACTATACTTTTTTAGTACTCCGTCCGTCTCATAATTTGTGACGTTTTAGAATTATGCACAAAAATTAAGAAAATAATTGAATAACATTAAATATAATATTAATTATCTATAATACCCTTAAATTTCCATTCATTACCATACTCTCTCTCATCTGTTACATTTTACATGATGGGTAATTTTGGAAAGACTATAATTAATTCTCCTAAATTATATAAAATGAAAAATAATTTAAAAAAAATAAAATTATCTAAAACGTCATATATTATTGAACGGAAAGAGTATATACGGAGTTATAATCTATCTATATACACTGGCGTTTTCCTGATCGCTACTAAGAGTTGCGGTCAATTTCTCTTTGGGTCATTGGATTTTTGAATTAATAATATAAGATGCGTTTGCTAGAATAGTGCCCATAGCAAACGCTCGCTATGAAAGTATTCCCCATATATATATATATTGATTTTGCGCTTTTTTAAGGTGCTTTTAATATTCGAAAATAAAATTTGGGTGTGGAAATGGATTTTGGGCCTAAACTATAGGTCCAATTTGTGATTTAATCTTCCTATTTCTACAAAAATAACTTGGAATTCTTGTCCATATGATTCCATTTTTCATGTATGTTTCAGAACTAGGAACATACTTGTACTTTGTGACCAAGTGATGAAGAAAAATTGCCATTTGCAGCTTGGTGAACTCAGCTCCCACACAAAGTCTCACTCCACCACCAAAAGCCATGAAATTCTTCGACCCGGCGTGCACTTCTTTGCCCTTGTATTTTTATGCATCAGATTCTTCTTTATGTACAAAAAAACATAAGAAATAATTATTACTCATACATAAATGATTTAAAATAGAAATTTTCAAAAATAATTTGTGATATATATATATATATATATATATATATATATATATATATATATATATATATATATATATATATATACCTCCCATATCCATGGATTGAATTCAAGGGGGTTGTCATACTTGGCAGGATTCACATGAAGTGCTGATGTTGAGACCATAATTGTCCACCCTGCTGGTATTGTATATCCTACAAAAAATAATTATATAGAGTTTTGACCGGGTAAAATAAACAACTTTTGTCTAGTTACCTAGCATTACTTGCTAACTTGAGGACTTAAGGAGTGTTATGTGAACAAATTAAAATTAAAGCTGTAAATTGAACAAATAGTTTGAGCTCGATTCGTATTCGCTCGACTAAAAGTTTGATTCGAACTCAACTTTAAATATAAATGAATTCAAATATGAATAAATTTTAAAGTTCGATAAATTACTCGAACCTCCTTAAATTGTAATTTTCTATTGATAATCGAATCATATTTATTCGAAAAGTTGCTCGGGCTCGATTCGAAATCGTGCTCGACTCGATAATTAAACAAGTCTCAATCAAACCTTATTTTATAAACCAAATCTGAGCAACTCAATACTATGCTCGATTCGGTTCATTTACACCCTTAATTAAAATGTCACTAGTTATATGTGTATCTTAGATATTTATTTAGATGTATAAAACTATGAAGAAATTAAAATAAATTAGCAATCAAAGTTTTTAATTTAGGCTTACCCTTCATTTCAACATCTTTAATAACTTTTCTGAAAATCCATGGGGCTATGTTGGCCAAGCGAACAGTTTCATTTATAATCTGCAATACAAATTTTAAATGTATATTATTTCTTAATTTGTAGGGACAAACAGACTGCATAATGCATACAAATGTAAAATTAACAAGATATATCAAACAAACTTACCATGTGTAAAAGTCATTGATTTATATTCCTTCCATGAAATTGTAGCCTCCTCGCAATTTTCTCGACGATTTCCTCGTGTTCTTTCTGTTCATAAAATTTTCAAAAAAAATAATTTTGGTCAATTGACTAATACAGTGTCGACATGCAGGTTAGGAAGTGATCTCTTTCTCTGTGTGTCAGCACTGTATTGATCAATTGACCAACTTATCATGAAGTTAATTTCATGAACCGGATCCCTGTTGTACCTAACCTATTGTATACAAAAATATCATGATATCAATTTAGAATGTGTATATATCAATACTCTGTTAACTTAATTAGTTACTACCTTTAAACTTGCATGTTAAGCAGTTCCTGGGATATTTAAAGGAAAAGAGATAAGACCATCCACAAAATCTTTGTAGTTTTCCCTTAATTCCTTCAAGGCCTTTGTATCATCATTTCTAAAAAGTTGCTTAGCAAAATAGTCAAACACCATATGCCAAACACCAAAAATGTACATTTCAAAGAGGTTTTCGATAAAGTAAGTCTACTGTCACATAAAACCGTTCACATACATATTTTGATGGCTCACGTGATTTGCTCTGTAGCCATCAAAATATGCATGTGAGTGTATGTGAGCGGTATGTAAGCGGTTTTATGTAATAGTAGACTTACTGTTTTTTATACATCTATTTATTGAAAAACGTGTAATAATTGATTGAAAAGATAGAGAAATCTCAGTTATACCCTGGATCACAAAAGGCCTAATTACAAAAATATACCTCTTCAGTTCCTTCTTTCACATCTACATCCCCACGAATACTCCAAGAGTGTAGACATGTACCAGTAGTGGTGTCCATTTCAGGCAGTAGGTTTTGTCTCAAATTTTCTGGGCCAACAAGGTTTAAAATCAAGTTTTTAAGGTACTTGTGAATAACACCATGATATGCAAGCAAACTTTGCTCTCCAAGAATCTTGGAAAAACTCTCTGTATACGACCACTGGAAATATTTGTCTTCTTGTTGGAAAATGTAATAGTAGTTAATATCAGGATCAGTTGAAATTACTACCGACTTTCCAACTATATTCGTTCGAAACAATGTTCCATACAGTGGCGGAACCAAAAATTTTTGAGAGGGGGTCAAAATATACTTACAAAATCACGACGACGGCGATACTTGCAAACAACTTGAGTTAACTTATAATTCATGTATGTACATCAATTTACAGAAAGAACTCGTTAATTTCATGTTTTAACCAAATTAATCTCTTTATGACATTTATACAAACACATGGTATGCAAGCTTTAAAAATCCTAGTTTCATAAAATCCAAACATATAAACATATAACCTCCATACAATATTCTATCCTTATATCATCTAAACCCTTCATGGTTCCATAATCAAAACTCCCACAACCAATTTCACATCAATAACAAATATATTCCATCCAATTTCTATAAACTTATTTTACATAATCATGCCTATCTCATTCACATAAGTTCCGCCTCTGCTAAAATATCAACAGAACATTCCTGACAAGAGCAGCCTCTTTTATTCAATCATTGTCCAATTTTGGTAATGGCTTTTAAGGAGCACAAAATATATGTGGTTTTGAGAGATGAATCAGCTATCATTGCAGTCATCACTGAAGAAAACCCCCCAAGACTTCAAATATCATTCACTTTTATTTGTATATAGCCTTTTGAAATATCATTCACTTCTATTTTTAAGTGGCCTTTTGTGGAGAGTCTGAGAAAGAAACCCCTACCAAACGCATCCGCCAAGCCAATTTGATATTTTATATACAAATGTATATGGAGTAAATTCAAAAACTTCAGAACTCAACAGTAAAATAACTAAATAGTCACATAATTTAGATCACCACAATTAATTTCATCAGAGAATAAAAGAGAGAATGAGAAATCTTACTCGGTGCACAGAGAGCTTCCAAATGAAAAGGGAGCTGCTAACGTTGTTAGCTGAGCGTGCAGCCGCCGGTGAAGAGAAAGAAGAACAGAACAGTGGCGAGGAAGAGGGATAAGTAACACAGTAACGCATGGAAGAGGGAGAAGTAACGCAAAGATGAGGGAGGGAAAGGGTGAACTCGTAATGCAGTGGGAATGAGGGAAATTAATGGATAATGGAGCAAAATAGGCTAAATGGGTGAAATCAATTGAGTATATTACGTCTTCAATTGAACAAATTTGAGAATAATTAGAAAGCAAATTAAGAGAATTGAGAGGAAAACGGGCGTATGACTTAAGCCCTCCAAGCTCTTCCACATGTCCTGCCCCATAGCTTGAGCTCAGGCTTGGTGGATTTGCACAGCAGTGGCTGGATGGCCGCCCCCGCCCCCCCAGTTCCGCCTCTGGTCCCATATCTGTAATATAATACAACAAAAATCCAAAAAAATAAAAATAACATAAAACAGATTATCTCCAAATTAACTACTCAAAAACTAGCCGTTACAATATGACAACTTCAACTTCTTCGGTTCCATAATAACTATCTTTTTTTAAAAAAAAGTTATTCAAATTTATTTGTCTTTTACAACTTTATAGGAGAATAAATTATTTATTTTCCTATATTACCCCTACTTATCAAATTCACCCAATAAATTTTCTCTCTTGCATTAATAGTTTTCAACTTTCCACAAAGGGGTAATGATGAAATTTCATACAAATTTTAATTCTTAAATGATAGTATTAAATGACTTTCTTAATTCATGTGCATGAAACTAAAAAGACAGTTATTATGAAACCGATGGAGTACCGTTTAACTGTACTTTGAGGGGAGAACGAAAATACCAGACGGACACGAGTTTTGCATACAACTTAGTTCAAAAATTGATCTTTCATAAATTCGAAACCTTAAAATTGTTAACAAAATCATACCATTCTACTCTCTTTTTAACGAATGGTGGGACATCGTACAATGTGTACGGGGCGAAAAACTGGATCGTCTCCCCAATAAACGGGTAGCCGGTTGTACCCGGTGACAATCTTCCGTTGCGCTTGAGGTTAGCCCAAGTAAACAATAAATGGAGAATCCAGATAACTAGTAGAGCTATTATAAGGCATAGGGTAAACCACATTGTTTTGCTGCAACTAGAAATGGAATTAAACAAGAAATGTGATCAAGATTTAAATGAAGAGGAAGTGTTTTTTGAAATCTAAATGTAATATAACTAAGTTTGATATAAGATTTTTAGTTGAATTAAAACGTTAATTGTTAATAAATAATTTATTATAAATGTGATATTTGAGTATTTAATATTAAATATTATTGCCACCTTTGTATCAAATTGTAATTGGGTATTTATTCAATTTCATTCAAACTATTTGCTCATCGGGTCAACACCCTCTTTGTTCGGTTATACTTAAATTAGTTGGTTGCTAGCGTTGATGGTTTTTCTCTTCTTATCTGCCATTTGTCATTGGAATTTTTAATGGCAATGGATGCTAATCGGTTAAGATTATTCATTATATTTTCAGACCTTTGCATCTGTTTTCATACCACTTGAAGAATATTATGCCTCTTTTTCTCTGGGCTATAAATGGTGCCTAATTTTATATAGCATAAATGACATGATTGATGAGTGTCTTAAGCAAAATAGTATCTACAAATAAACTATTAGGAGATGCATTAAGCAGAATAGAATCTATAAATAATGTTAGCTTGTGAATATCTCTAACGTGCATACATTTTTCTTATTGTAATTGTGATCATTGTTGTTTTTGAAATAACCCGAGTGAAATCCCGAATTAGGAACAAATCTCGAGTCAAATCTCAAAATCGAATTTAATCAAATATCCATCCAAATAAGGTCTCACCACTGACCCAATAATATCTTCTTAGTCAGTGGCTGAACCAGAGCGGTTTTGTAGGGGGGGCAAAAAATTTTAACAGGACAAACTAATTTTTTAGATTCGTTTGACAGGTCATAACAGGTCCCAAAAATGACCGGACACACTAATTTTTTATTTTAATTTTAAAATGCCTTTTCATGATTCGATTTGTCCAAGCTCTTTAATTAGCTATATAAAGCATATATGTATATAGTTTGGGTTTTGACTTTGCTTAATTCCTAGTTTTTAGCAAAAACAGTCCTAAAAGGACTTTTAGCGAACATGTTATGTGCGTCACTTTAACAATCAGATTTCTTAGCCATTTTTTTGTGTTCCAACCCGAATTCGCAATCCTTATTACTCCGCACATTAACAACTATACTCCATTTCACTAATTCAATCAAAAGCTAACTGATTTATACCATAAAAGCATACAAGTTAACAGAAAACATTAATAGTATGCATATTAATAGCTTTAAGCAAGGCTTTCTTTAAACATTTTATAATATGGTCCAAGTTAATTTTAATGGGTGAGATCAACACTTTAGTCATTAAGCAAGACTTTATTAATTTAAGGTATTAAACCATCTTAATTTTTATAATTAAAAATAAAATCAATTATTCCTAAATTAACAGAAAATAAATTAAGAATAAAAAGTGGAGACCTAATTAACAGAAAACATTAATAGTATGCATATTTAGGCTAAATTAAAATTAATAGTACCAAATTTGAAAGACATTTAGGTTAAATTAAAATTAAAAATTAGTTAAATTACTTACAAAAGTCCAAAGTGAAGTAAGGTAGTGAAGAACTGCTCGCAGCAGTGGCGAGGACTGCGGAGCCGGCGGGCGGCGACAGCAGTGGGCCAGTGGCACAGCCTCGCAGGGAAGAGATGAGCAGAGGCGACTCAGGCGAGATAAAATGTTCAGACTATTAGACTAAGGAAGTAAGGAGTTGGGCTGCACAGTGAAGTGGGAAGACCTAATTTTAAAAAAAATATTTTTTTTAAATTTTTTTTTTAATGAAACGACGTCGTTTCATTTTAATTTAAAAAAAAAAAGAACGAACTGAATTACTGAAGAAGAGTTGGAGAACTGGAGAAGGGAAGAACTGGTCGCCGGTCGCCGCTGCCTGCCCCCCCTGCTGGCCTGCTCCCCCTGCCGACGTCGCCCTACCGGGGGCAGCTGCCCCCCCCCCCCGCCCCCGTCTAGTTCCGCCTCTGTTCTTAGTCCATCACATGCCTCTGTTCTTAGTCCATCACATGCTCACCCAAAAGATAATGACTTGAAAATACTATTGGTAGCTAACTTAATTTTTTATACACAAATATATTTTTCTCATATCTTTCTATGTACGGGACAGAGGTGTTACAGTTTTACTAGTATATACGATCAATCTTATCCAGTCAAAGGCAATTTGGACATATAGTCGAGCAGCCACAACAGTAACGAGAAGAAAGTTCTTGGAAAAACATCATAAAGTTAAAGAAAGACCAGAAAGTCATAAAGCACGCATACTAAATCATTTTCTTGCTGACCAAGTTTAATTTTACTTGGAGACTCCACTTTAGCTCATATAAATTAAGTAGTAAACTTAATTAATTACATCAAAAAGCCTCACCTTATATCAGTTCCTCTGTTTCCAAATCAACAGCCAAATAAATTTACAAGAAAAGGCAAAAGAATGGCATTCTTGACATTCTTTTTAACATCCTTTTGTAGTTGTTTTCTGTTTTCACCCTCGTCTCGGGTCACCGGCAACTCCGATGGCTGCAATTTAAAAGCGATTCCCATGGAAAACCCCAAAAAGCAAATCAAACTCATATGGAGCTCCACTTATAGTTTCACACTTTCCAATTAGATCATATCTGTCTCCCTTGTAGCATCGGCTGTGTAACCTGTGTTACATGTACCCTTCGAAAATTCTGAAGTATTAGTGTCAATAAGACATGACACAGGTACGGGTGCGGATGCAGTTGTGGTCGGGTCACAACAGTTTAGTGGAAATGAATCAAAATATTCTAAAAATAGGCGTGTACATATATTGTATATGAGAGTGGCTAACATGAAGTTAATTTTGGTCAATTGACCAATACAGCATTGACACGCAGGCGGGAGGTGATCTTTTCTTCTGCATGTCAGCATTGTATTGGTCAATTGACCAACTTACCATGAAGTTAACTTCATAGTAATCAGATCTATTGTACATGCTTATTGTGGGATCCGTGTCCAAAACCAAAGCTATGGGTGCATAATTTCCCAATGAAGGCCAAGTTGGTGACAAAAAAAATAATAAGGTCAAATTTAGGACAAGGGCATTTAAGTTTCAGTAGGGAGAGTGTACTTCTTTATTGATGATATGTTGATGCTTTATTGCTTTGTGTATTTGGCTTGTTTTGTATGATTAAAATAGCGTCATAGACCTGTCTCTGATGCGGTTGCTATAGCGTCTTCGCGGGGTATGCCTCTTTGATTTTATTTCCTTTGGTTCTTTTATATTACTAACAATTTAGAAAGAAAAAAAAAGCTATACTCATCACTCTTCATGGGATTTACAAGTGAATATATTTGTAGGAGTGGGTGTGTGATATTGTAGAAGGTAGGGAAAACTCAATTTCATATGCGAGTGATTTTTTTTTAAAAAAATGATGTTGTTAATAAAGTTCCTATTGGTCAAAGCAGTTAGATGTGCCTTTGAGGATGAGTATCAACCTTTTTATTATCGTATAAAATCAGTTGTTCTGACAATTTTACCAGATGGGAGAGTTAAGGTTCATATCAAATAGCTATAAGCAAATCGAGTAGATTTTAACTTATCGAAAAGTGTCAAGTCAAGTTGGACTTTAAATGAGCCTGAAATTTAGAGTACAAACTCGCAAGAGCTTGAGTTGAGCATAAGAGAATTAAACCGAGTCGAACTTTGAGTACGAGTTGGACTTGATCGAACTCGGCCAGGCTCGCCGCTTACAGCTCCACTTATTTTAAGAACTTTTTATCCTCCACCATTAATCTAGCATCCTGCAAAAACAAATATGGTATTCTTATTATATGCTAGGAAACTTGTATGTGGAACCTGGTGTCCTATATTTAATAAGAATAATACTAATATATGCCATACTTGATCCATTAGTATTATTAGGAGCATCCTCGAATCCTATTACAAATCTGAGTCCTATATAATAAAAGAATACCTAGTATTTGCAAAGAAATATGCGAATATTAATATTTTTTAGTTTCTGAGAACTAACTTAAAACAATGGCTGCTGTTTCAGCTTGGGTATGGCTTTCTAATGATCTTCTTGCCTCGATTAATGGATCAGCTGTTTCAATTATGGTATTCTTATTATATGTTAGGAAACTTTTATATCAATGGATCTATCTTACTTTCCTCGCCGAGTTGATGACATGGGTGTATTCAAGTTAGAAGATGGGAGTATTGGTAAGCACTTTTTTTCTTATTTATCACACACCATCGATATCATCTTCATATTCAAATTTTAATTCCTTTGGCTTTATATATTAGTAGTGTAAATCTTCATGGAGATCCTTCAGGTCACTACTTAGGGCCAGGCCACAAGTATTTACTCGTAAGTTCCTTAATATATATCAACGTGGAAAGGCATCAATAAGGACCGAGTAGCATCAAAACCCTTAAAAATAGTGAAAATCTTCGTATTGAATTTTACTTTTCTTTTCAATTTATTAGCCAAAACTCCTCTGTTCTATTTTCAATTTCACACCACATACCATGCAAAATGGAGAACCCTTTGGAGATGATCTACTAGGCTTGCTATTACAATGCAAAGAAAGCTTTCACAATGCATAGCAGGACTCTTATCGAAAATAACCCTTTTTATATATACACATTAACTGTTTCATGGTACAAAGAATGAATTGAATAAATATCATATATACTAAAATTTATATACAAATATATTATCCCCCCACCCCCCACCCAAAAAAAAAAATGCTCTCCCAAAATGCTGGACTTTTAAGAAGCCGTGTTACTGAAATTTGGAAACTTTTGGGTTTTGATAAGCTCCGAGTCAAGTGCACTTGCCAGTGCCTCTTTCTCAACATTCTATAGAGATTCGCTCTAATACCAGATTGCAGGATTATCACAAGGTTGAACGTTTATTCGAATCATCATTGCACATACATTCCGGGATAGGATACTTTGTAACATCCCTTCCTGCTTTGCTAGTTCTAAGCTCTGGCTGGCCCAAGGAATCGCGGTGCAAATCCATTATGATCCTATCGAACTCTGCTTCAGGGAGGGAAGAATTTAGGAAGTACGAAACCATCTGTCTTTTATTTGGGATTATGGTCTTCTTGTGCCCCAAATAGGCCCTATGTCCCTGTATTAAATACAAAGCCGAATTGTTAAAAAGTAGCCTAAACCCTAACCAAAGAAAAAGAATAATGTCAAATTGTTAGGGATTTTGTTGGAAGATGTAGGTGATGGTAGCAGTACCTGGATAGCATGGCCCATATTTCCACCATGAGAAGGCATGAAAACATCACTGTTTTCAGAAACTATATAATCAATGGCAGCCATAATGGAGGCTTTATTTGCGAATGGCTCAAGCTCCCCATGTAATACAAGGTCTTCCTTGTTGTAGAAATGAGGAAATTCTTTAGTTAATGGTAGCAGAGCTTCTTTCCCTCCCAATGGATTTCCCCCAGCCCAAAAGATCCTCGCGTTTTTTGGAGCTCCAAGAGCCTTAATCAACCTACACAAACATTGAATAAACCAAGTTGATTACAATATGTTTTACAAGGACACTAAAAAAAACAAGTTACCCGAAAGAAGAAAAAGAACGCTGAAATGGTGAAAAAAACTTACCTTGTGACATCCAAGGCATTTAAGGGGCAGAGACCAGCAAGCTTCCTCTCATGGTAAGTCATATTTGATCTTGAAGTTAAGAGCTCTGGTCGTAGCTTTCTCTCATTGTTTATTATCTCGTCGTACTCGAGGCTCAAACCAGGAAGGCAACCTGTCCTAACCCATACATCCTTCTCCATACGCAAGTGAAGTGCAAGATAAGGTCCCTTGCTCCGAATCCTCTCAGTGAGCTTATAACCAAGATCCAGAATTGGTGGGGCAAACTTTAGGGAATGAAATGCCACCTACAAAATCAATCAGATAATAAAGTGGATATTAGCCTTAAAATTCATAATTTGTAAGATTTCAAACAAACAACTGATGAAGATACAGAGGAGCA
This sequence comes from Panax notoginseng, assembly GCA_016801055.1. Lineage (NCBI taxonomy): Eukaryota > Viridiplantae > Streptophyta > Magnoliopsida > Apiales > Araliaceae > Panax > Panax notoginseng. Next base: position 183,409,855 of record CM029019.1, read on the forward strand.
GCATCAGTTGAATCTTTAAATTACAGGATTATTAGTTAAGGTGAATATACTTAGTAAGGTAATAAGGTGCCTCTAATACCTTGCACCGAAGTTTTTGAAGATCAGAAGGAAGATCCTTAGAGAGCCTTGAATCCAGACCACGCAAGAGCAAAACGCCTTCCCTCCTCATCTGCAGGAAGCCAGGAACCATCAGAAATCAAATCAGTAAAATCGTTTGTGCCACTTCATACAGATTAAAACTCGCTTTTATTTCGTTTTACTATTAAAAAATATATATGAAACTAAAAAAGTGATCCTATTCTATCAGTTGAACTTGTCTCAACTTTGAGACCATAAATTCAAGTCGAACAAAATCATCCATCCAGCAACCGATACCGTCTATAAATGAGGATTAGCTAATGTTCCAAATGGACTAGATTTAAAAATTTGTCCACATCCAAGTTAAACCTTTTAACCAATTTTTACCTTCAAACTTTGGAGTTACATCTCAAAACTAGTTTGATAATACGTAGTACATGATTGACCTTTTCTAGAATCAATCGCTCTCACTCACCTAACTAGCAAAATACTACATAAACATTCCGAGACCATAACAAAACAGCAGTCTAACCCCATAAAGCCACCCATGAAGCTGACAGTTACCAAAATATTTGGCTTCTTTCCCATAGTTTTAAAATCCATACAAAACAATCTCTTAAGGAAAAAAGCCATTAAAGCAGAAGCCACATAAGAGTATATTACCCGGCTCAGATACCGTGCACGGATCCATTGAGGGGAGACATGTAGCGGAGTGTGTTTTTCCTCCACTGGCCTTGACATCAAATGAGTAGATGGCAAAGACGAAATTATTCGCACATCATTAGCCAGAACACTCTTGAAGTGATCCAAATCAAAAATATCAGAAAATTCACTGCACCAAAAAAAGATAAAAAATTTATTGAAATCCTTATGTATGTATCCTATACACAAGACAATTAATCAACCTAAACAGGTAAATTATTTAGTTAAACATGCCTATAACTGGAAATAAGTTCCAACACTATGATACCTAGATGATTTCATTTCAAGAAAATAGTATCAGCAATATGACAAAATGGGCTGTTGCTATATCGAATAAAAGTTAAATACATTGGGCTAAGAAATTCCACCCAAAAAGGTTGGTATTTTTAAAATTGGACCAAATGTGCCCAACAAACTTAAATACTTTGTCTGAGCTAAGTTAATCAAAATGGAAATGAATCAACTTAAAAATAAATTAAATAGATTTTAAATACCACAAACCTTTCATCACCCCAAATGACATTGACCTGCAAGATTGGAACAACCAAAGCAGCCCCAAGAATCCTAGCAATAACCACAGCATCAACTATTTGATTCCTCTGCTGATTCATACCACCAGAAACCACAACCACCAAATACCTTTTCCTATCCTTCATAATCTCCACACTTGATTTCTCATATTCCCTACTAAAATCCAAACATGGCCTATACCCTAACCCATTAGGCTGCTTCCAAAAATCACTCATTTCTTCATCTCCACCAATTTCCGTACTCTTAGGCCCAAAACTAAGCTTAGAACTCAAATTCCCATCTGAAACTGAAGATTCCTGCTGAGAACTCAAATACCCACTTGAGATTGAAGATTCTTGGTGAGAAATTGAGCATGGGTTTGGTGAAAATGGAACCAAAGGGTCAAAATTATACCACATCTTCAACATTACAAGAAACCCAAATAGAAAAATAAATAAAAAATAGAATCTTGGGTTCTTGAAAACCTTGAATTTGGAGCTCTTTGAAGCCTTTTTGGGAGAAAGAAGAAGGGATTGGAGTGATTGAGAGGAGAGAGTGTTGATTATTTGAGATGGAACTGAGATGTAACATTGCTTCTTCTTGCTATTGTTATTGCATTTAGCCATTACCATACACATTTTCAGAACAAATTAGAGCCCTTTTGGGAGCTCTTTGAAAATGGCAGAGCCCTTTTCTTGAGGATTCTTGAAAACTTTGAAGAGAGAGAGAGAGGAGTGATGGATCAATCAACGTTTGGATTCATAAAAGAGGAACTGGCTGGTCAGAGGTGGTGTGTTTTTGTCAGACGGTTTTTTTTATAGTGTTTAAAATCTAAGTGGGAACAATTTAAAGACCAACGTTTGAGTTTTCAAATTGGACGTATCAATTATTTGTTGCTTTTCTCTCTCTCTTTTTCCCTTTTTTTTTTCCTTTTTTATTCTATAAATTAATTATTGTTTGATAGTACATTGTACTTTTGAAAGTTAAATTTAATATTTTCAAAAATGAATAATATTCATTAAAAATTACAAAACAAAACATTATAATTAATTATATTTTTTTGATAATTTATAAATATGTATCGTTACATCGACTAAAATTATATGAAATTATGGATTGTTAGCGTTTTCAACGCTCGCGGCATTAGCATTTATTTAATAGTGTTTGAACTTTCAAATGCATAATATTATTTTTGAGGTGTTGCGTTCGAGTCTCAATTGTTGTGTTTATGAATAAAATAAATTGTATTTGAAATAAGTAGCTTCGAAACGAGCATTTAAAATATTTCAAGTTTATTTTAAAAAATTAATAATATATTTTATATTTTAAAACATAGTGAGTACTTCACAATGTAGCCCTTGATATATGTTCTTCTTTTTCCTATTCAATTATTACCCCAACTCAAAATATTCTATGTGTGATATTTTGATGGTTGTTATTTGTATATTGTTATTTTATTTGGGTCTTAATAAAATCCAATGTAAAGTATGTCAACATTCTACTAGTTTCGTTTGCTTTCATTTGGTGAGATTAATTTTTTATTATTTATTATAAGGGTACTAGCTATATTAAATATTTTACTAAAGACCTTTCATTTTCATTAGGTAAGGAGGAAAACTTAAATAAGAGAAAATTTGTAAGAATAAATTTTTAATTTTGATTTTATGAAATGTGGTTTGGTGATCTAATACTACCTAAAGTTTGGTTAATTAGGAGTAAAAAAATTAAAATAAGATGTAAGGTAGGGAGGAATATAATTGAAATATTATCAACTATAATTATTCACGTAACTCATAACTAAAAAGTCGACATATAAAGTCGCATGATATATCATTATCTAAAAAGTAATGACAAATTAGAACATTATATCACTTTATAATCTTAAAATAAAAATATATCTTTAATTTTAAAACATATTTTAAAAAAATGAACCAAATTAAACACCTATATATCATAATATCACATATGATCATTACATTACCAAGTTTTATTATTTTACATTCCAAAATTATTCAATGGTTCAAATTGGCCATAATTCTATTATTTGAAAATTGTAACTTTAAAATTTTGAAGAAATTAAAATAAAAAACTAAGATTTCATTGGAGATTTTCTTACACATTCATTTTATTAGATTTTTGTCTTAAATATTGATAATTAGACTAATGTTAATTAAATTTAAATATTTCTTGTCATTTTTTTGTTATTTTTTTTTTGTGTGTGATATTAAACGTATCATTTCGAAAACGTGTATTTCTATTTCTATTTTACTATTTGTAAGAACCTAGTTGGCTACTTTTTATGCAAAAAAAAAGACATTAGTGATAGTGCCAACTGGATACTAATAAATAATTGGACAAAAAGGAATCATGTGCGCTTGCCGCCATTTTCTGATTCCCATCAAAGGGACAGGCTGGATATTATTGGCTTTTGAATTGGACTAAGCCAGCCAACACATAATCTTTTGCTTATAAAATACTCTCACTCAATTGCCAGTTGTCAAAGACGTACTCTACACTCTGGCGTTTGATCCTACGTGGCTGATATGACCTCTGAACACAATTCCACATCGGCATTCCCAAACCATTACAGATGAATGATTCCACTTTGGGGTGTTGTGGGTCCCTATGAACTTGCCCATGATTTTTTTTTGTTGGTAGCAGAAATTAGCCAAATGGAAGAAAAAGTCTTCTCTCTCTCTTCTATAATTATATAAAAAATAATGGGATCTGATTAGCATGAAAAAAAATTCTTAGTAGTAATACTAAAGACATAATTTATTCTATAATTTGTTGATATAGCATATTCTATTTCAGTATATTGATGAATTAATTATTTTAATATAATTTTTGGTCCCACATAAAAGTTGAGGTAGAGTATGTCACATCAATAAATTATAAAATAGTTATAGAATAAGTTATGTCACTAACATTATTCGTGAATTTTATGGTAAATTCATTTCATGCTCAATACAGTGCTGACACACCGACACGAGGGTGATCTAAAGTGAATTTATCATGAAATTCACTTCGTACTAATCACTCTCAAAATAACGGATTCAGTTATCATGAAGTTAACTTCATGATAAGTTGGTTAATTGACCAATACAATGTTTACACTCAGAGAGAGATCACTTTTCGGTCTACATGTCGACACTGTATTAATCCATCGACGAAAGTTAATTTCATACTAACCACTCCCAAGAATAATATTTGGTATTGAATTATTAATTATATCCTTTGTTTGTTTTAAAATTTGTATTCGAGTCTATTAAGTTATGGATAAAAAAATTACTTGGAATGTTGTACTATTTAATGAATAATGCTAGATACACAAACTATTCTACAAATATTTTATAAATTGTTGATGTGGCATATTCCACCTCAGCATATTGTGTGGGGCCGAAAACTATATTGAAGCAATTTGTAGATCAATATGCTGAGGTGGAGTATGCCACATCAGCAATTTGTAAAATATTTATAAAATAGTTTGTGCATGTAGTGTCACTCATATTTAATATCATGTTTAATCTGATATTATATTATCTACCATTTGAGATTAAAAATTTGTTCACAATATTTATTTTTATCTTTTTTGAAATGACCGATATAGTTTATTCTATTAATATTAATATGATATTATAATTTTTTTACTTTTAAGATATAAACTGATATAAAATTTTAACATATTTTTATTTTTATTCTTATTATTAATTGATTGAATTTTATTATGTTCAGATTTTTACCAAGGATGATCACTCTATAATTAAATATAATTAAAAAATAATATATATTATATACATTAAATTATTGACAAATATTACTCAATTCTGTATCTATTATTCATAGCATATTTTATACGTAAATTATAAATAAAATCAATTTGAGACATTATGCGGGACAAATTAGAAGGAAAGAAAATTTTAAAATTTAGGAAAAATTAAAATTCAAAGAAACATATAGTAGGGTTTGAGAGAAATTGAATATAATAGAAAAGAAGATAGTTATAATTTATAATTTAATTGAAATTAAAAATAGGACATGCTTAATTTTTGGCCAATGTTGACGAGAAATTTGAAAAAATAAATTATTTCTTAAAAAATAATCATTTGTAATGTATTTAATTTTTTATTTATTTTTTTTAAAAAAAATTAGTTTTGCAAATACTATCAATATCAGCTGCTGCCGCTGTGGGGCCGCCATCCTCTTCATCAGCTACCAATAATGACCTTCAAGATCAGTAACTTTTATTATTGGACCACCAAAGAGCAGTTACTTTAATTACTGTTAAAGTTGTTGACCAGTTGCTATCTTAATTAGGGAAGCGGTAAATACGATTTTTTTTAACCATTGTATTTTATTCCAACACAAATTTTATTCCATTTTAAGAGCATCTTTAACACTCTCTTCAACTATTTTAGAATACTCATAGGTGAGTCACATTAAAAAAATTCTTTTCAGCAGCCTCTTCAACTTTATGTGCAAGTATACACGATCAACAAGCAATAAAATGATAAGAAAAGTATCGTTCCTACGAAGAATTCAATTCAATAAATCCCAACTAGTAGCTTTTTTATCAATTCTAATTTTATTTAAACAACTCAAATTTGTGATTTTTTTAATGAAAATTAAATTAAATTAACTAACTAGTTTTAACACAAAGATTGATTCAGATGATAAAGGTTTAAGACTACAATATCCCCAATTATGCAATATAAATCAACTATCTAACTTCTCCAATTATTAAATCTATATGAGTTGTTAACAGGAATTCAAGGTATTTAAAAACCCTTTTCTAAGTGATTAGATAAAATTATTTAACCCAATTAATTCTGCGATATTCCTATGCAAAACAAAAGAATTAAATTCATTAAGTTCCAATTCCCAATTGTTACATGCAGTGAAAAGAGATATTCCTACTCAATTCACATCCTTAATTATTTGTCTGATGCAAATAACTAAAAATACACGTTATCACATTCAGTTCTAACACTAGATTTCATCTCCCGAATTCATCTAATGTAACATGGTAATTATTAGCCAAATAATTAAACAATTCAAGCAAAATATGATAGACAACTCAAATTGACTCAATAACTGAATTAATCTGGATAATCAAATCCTAAGCATAAAAGGTTCCATTGTAGCCTTAATTAAAAAGTTAGTTCATATTGAAAATTAAAACCAGCAATCCCATAGAAATCTGTTAGGAATAAGCATGTGAATGATATTCCTATTTATATATGATTTGATTATGATATAAATAAATGAATATGCAAGTATGCTTGCATTAAGAAAAGCTGTAAAGTCTTTTGATAGATAATAGGAACATATGTACAAGGACTTAGAATGAATTGATCAAATATGTTAGGTTGATCCTACATAAGCAAACCAGCTTTGTAAAGTCCTTAAAAAGAAATGATGTACAAGGACAATAAATATAGAAAGATCAAGCGTGTTAGGTTGATCTTATAATATAATAGATAGGCTTGTCTGATCGTCGAGCACTGCACCAGAAATCGTAGTCTGCCAGGAGAGTCAAGAAAAACTCGAGAACTATCAAGGCAGAATCGTAGTCTGCAAGATAGTAGATCTCGGAGTTCGTAGACTGTCAGAAGAGACGAGGAAGGATCGTATTGTGTCGAGTAGAACTTTCTCAGAGCCGTAGTCTGCTGAGGAAGTCATGTTCAGAATCGTAGAGACAACCTGTCTAAGAGTCGAACGAGCATTTGCCAAAGCCAAGTCAAGAATCGTAGACCACACTCGGAGTCGCAGAGTCTACTGATCATATCAGAGACAGAGATCGTAGTCGAGCCAGATCAGATGAACACAGTAAGTTTAAGGACATAAATCGTAGAGTGTCAAGATCTGATCTTGGAGTTGTAATGTCTGCAGAACCAAAGCTAAATCGTAGAGTGCAGAATTAAGACTTCAACAGAGGTGCTCACAACGTCAATGCAGAATCGTAGAGTAAATACGATTCTCAGTAAATGAGAACTCCCAGAATATCCAAAATATAAAGCCTCTAGTCTGAGTTGCAAAGATACATTCCACCTAAAGGGAACTAGAGAGCACTCAACGAATAGCATGCAAGCTAATAGAAGATCTAAGCTCCAACCCAATCAACATCCAGATTGAGTTGTGAAGCCATTCAAGGTGAAGTCTTCCACAAGTTGATCAGAAGAAGACTTCAGTAAAAGTAACTGACTAAGGAAAGTCAGCAAGTGCAGTAGCTGTCAAATGAACAAAAGATACCGATCTTAGGATTAACCAGGATCGTAGTATTTGTCAAACAAAGCAGGAACTGATGAAGTGTACGCAAAGATACTGGTCAGTTTATGAAGAACAAGGCTAAAGTGATTAAGAATGAGTCAGTCCATTGATGATAAGTGAACGGGAGATCACAAGGAGAAAGCGAGCTGGGCATGCCACAAATCTGATGTGTCTTACTATTCAGAAGAGGCCAGAACAAGAAGTCAATCTATCAGTTCCTGAGACTAGTTGAGGCAAACAGAAGTGTTAAAGCGCTGCACAAGAGAAGAAAGAGGTGTTCTACATTAAAGATCTAATGAACACTCTTCAGGGTCGTAGTGTTGTCTCAACCTGTCAATGAGCAACATTCAACAAGACACACTACGATCAGGTCCAAGAACATCTGTATCAGAATCGTAGAGCTCAGTCATCTGAAGATTGAAGCATTGGCAACGGTTCAATCTGAAGACAGATATTCGAACATTGCTAATTGAGAGCATCGATACAAAAGGACACCTCCTGACGTTCTAATCGAAAAATCAGGAAGGAGAAATAAAGTTGATTACCTGCCCGAGACATCAAAGTGACATCTCTGACGGGGTAGGTGAAATAGTAAACTGCATTGTCAGAAAGATGAAAAAGGGGATGTCATGTCACATCTGCAGTCTACACCAAATAACTCGAGATCTGCCAAGCAATTCAAATAACTTTCAATGGCTATATTCTAACGGGAAGATTGGGAAGGAGTATATGTGACGCCCCCAAAATAGGTATACATCACCTATCTTGGGTCGCCAGATACATAGTACATAGATCAAATGTAAGACCCCGAATTTTATGAAATAAAAGTATTCAATTTTTCTTATAATTACTATTCATTAAATGGTTAAATTGATAAAAGTTTAAAGTTATGGGTGAAATGTAAATTTTTTTTCAAAATAAGCAAGTGGTTATAAAATAATCATTGTTGTCGGGGAATATTCGTTTGGTCGTGAAATATTCTTTCTGTCGGGGAATATTCGTACGACGGCGCAGCAATTTGTGGGCCCCATAACAAATAACTGTCCGGTGAAAAAAATGATAAATTTGAGTTTTTACAAATAACGGCGTAGTTGTTACCGTTAACACTGTTGGAATACCCGGTGGTTAAAATACAGTAATACGCGTTATTGCACAGTAGCACACGGTATTGCATAGTATTTTTGAAATTTTTGATTCTTACGTAAGAAGGCACTACTCAATAGTTGTTACAGTAGTTACTGTTCAATATTTTATTTTATTGATTCAATAATTGCTGCGTTGATATTTTATATTATTGTTGTTTCAATAATTGTTGCTGCACAGTATTTTCCATTATCAGATCAATAATTCATATTATTTAAATAATATTATTAGATAGCATTATTGATAATGTCTAGAAAGTTCTGTCTAAGGAGAGGTTTGGTCATCTAATTACGCGCTAGTAAGGAGAAATCCTTATTGAAAAGCCCCCTCTTTCCTAGGAACGGCCTGATTGTCATAAATGTGATTCTGTAATATTATTTGTGAATAATTAATTATTGATTCATATGATAAGGAAATATTTATTTTATGTGGATATAAATGAGGGATATATTTTTGTGGTTAAAAATGAAGGAGTTAATGTTGAGGTGTTTTATCTGTATTTTTGTCGAAACGGAGGTATTGAAAATCAAATTAGGATTTTTAAGATATTTTGCGAGGGTTATAATTTTTAATCCGACCGTTGGATCGTGGTAATATTTGGATATGTTATACATATATAAGTTGAGTATATGTCCACAAATTTTGAACCGTTAAAAATGAACGTATGATTTGTTATGAATTTTACGAGATGACTGGTTCAGAAATTGTTAAATTTTCGGAGTTAGTCATTTTGGTGGAAAATTCTAGAATTGGTGGGCCCCACTCTTGGTTGGTGAATAAATGTGCTGAGATTTTTATTCAAATGTGGTGGGTGGAAATAGTAGCAGGTAAAGCCATCAGGTTACATGTTAAGTCTGATTCGGCGTGCTAACATTTTCCTATAAATAGAGGGCTAAGTTAGAATTGAAAATCACACCAGAATTCATAAGTTTTCTCTCTTTCTCTCTCTAGATTATTGAGTGTAATTTGTGAGTATTTAGATACTCTGTGAGTTTCTATTCATCAGTGCAAGTTTCCTTCAGCCTTAAACCGATCAGAAGTACTGCTCTTTTGAGGTAAGGGATAGTAAGAGATTTTAAGGGTTGTTATATTTTCCAGTTTCGTAATTTTTCTGACCTTCAAAAATTCTGGAAAAATTTGAAATGATATTTTGATGAGTTTTCTTGATTGTGCCCAAAAATGGTGATTTTTGGATGTATAGATTGAGAGTTATGAATTTTATGAGAAAAGACTATTTTAAAAGTAATCGCTTATAATTCCTTGTGGTTAACTCCAAAATTGATGAAATTTTTATTGGGAGTACATGTATATGATAGAAGTATACTCTGTAAATTTTAAAATTTTTGGACAAAAGTACAATTTTTGATAAATGTCTAAATATTCGGCTGTTTTGGCCATATGAAAAATAGTAAATGACTTTTAAAAATTCTGAGAAAAATATATATTCACTATGAGACTATATTATGTTAAATCCCAGAAAAGAAATATTTTTGGAACTGATTTGGTATTTTTTATGAAAATAGTCTATTTATGAGTAAATGAATTAAATATGTTTTGTGAAGTAAAAAAATTGGAAAATAAGATTTTATGACTTGAGAATCCTATATGAGGTATATGCGGATTTTTTATGAGGTTTTTGGTTATTGGTGATGAAATCTTATGAGTTTGGCATTTTAGATTGATTAAATGCATTATTTAGTAAAGTGTAAACAATTAAAATAAATTGTTTATAAGATTAAGAAATATTATTCTTTCAATATCATTATACCGAAATATTGGTATGTATTTTATTGTGGAATTTCTACCTTTTTGTGTCGGGATTACTATTCATGAGTTACTATTTATAAGTTACTATTCATGAGTTACTATTCACGAGTTACTATTCACGATAAAATTGGTTTCTTTTTCTAACCAAATTATAGTTGATTTATGAATATTAATCTTGAGATTAAATCTATATGTTGATCATATTATTTTTATTATCATATATAACATTTTTATAACCCTGATGTTGAAATTCTCTTTCACTCGTGTGTAAAGATGGATAGATTATTGGTATGATCATGACTTTGGGTTCTCTTTGGCCAGTAGTGTAAAGTTGAATTATTGACTAGTATGATCATGACCATTGAATTTATAATTGAATATCTTCAGCTTAAGTGCAAAGGTGAAATGATCAACATGGTTATAATTATTGTTTATATAAATGATTATATATTTCTTTGAGATATTAATATATTAGGCCTGTAGTGCAAATATGAACTGTTGATGAATATATTTGGCCGTAGTGCAAATATGAACTGTTGAGGAATATCTTTGGTCTGTAGTGCAAAGATGAAATATTGATGAATATCTTTGGCTTGTAGTGCAAAGATGAATTGTTGATGAATATATTTGGCCCGTAGTGCAAAGATGACATGTTGTTGAATATCTTTGGCCAGTAGTGCAAAGATGAACAGATGTTGAGATAAACATGGCCAACTGGTGATACAAATGAATATCTTTGACCGTAGTGCAAAGATGAAGTTATTAGTATGATTATGAACAGGAAATGTGATTTGGTGTAACCATGATCTTTGATGTTTCAGGTAAAGATAGGTGATGAAAATTATCTTCGTCCTGGATGAGAAGAGGAATTTAGAACTACAGTTATGATTATGATTTCTTCATATGATTGTGGACCAGAATTGTTGATTGATGTTACAGGGATAAAACATTGTTGATGGATTTTTAACATGGAGAAGATAATAGACTTTATAGTCTATTTGACTCTTCTAATGGATTGCTCGTTCCGCTGCAACTATGGTTGAAATTTTTATCATTTACCATATGTTCTAAATCTCTGATTTATTATTGATGAAGGCTATTGATAATTTAATTATCTTTAGTCATGATATTCTTTACTGAGCTAGTTGTGCTCACCCTTTTGCTTCACAATTCCTTTCAGGTAATAAGAGTGTAGCTGGGTCGAGCGAGGGTAACGGGAAAATAGAACGGTGGTCTCTAGCTGTGGATGTTCTCCCGAAGCAGTATAGAAAAGTTCATTTAGTAGTTTTATTTGGTGAATTCAATAGGGTAAGGTGTACCCAACGTTGGAAGGGTGGTTTGCCACTATCATACAAGATATCTAACGACATACAACCTCGTGTCATCATAAGACAGGGATGTGCTCATCCACTTGCTGAGTATATATACGAGCACTACCTATATAATCTTGGTGTTTGTTTGAAGTATAATTCTCAATTAGAGACAGTAGAGATAATGATATGTCAAGAGAAGACTCACCATTGGGAAGAATAGGATAGTAATCTTCTCGTTTTTCTTTGGGGTCTATTGGGTCAACCAAGAATAATTCTGTGGCCATATGATATCTATCATAACCTAGACGCATGGCCTCCCATGTACGAAGGTTTCCTTGAGCACTTCCCAAAGATTCTAATTTCTAAAATAGTTTTTGACTATACCTTTATGTAAGGTGTCATTGTGAGGTGTTGTCAACGGTTGGGACATGAGTCACATTTAGTAAATATTTGTATCCAAATTCACAACATATGTGTTGTTTTATTTTGCACGACAATTGTTGTAATAAAGTTATAGTTGTTTTCTGTACCATGTATTTGGCGACTCAGAATAGGTTGGATGGAATGGACCTATTTTGGGGTTGTTACATCAAATACAAACTTCTTTAATACAACTGTCGTATAAAAATACGACAAAACATAGCCGAGAGTTTAAACAAGAATATTGCCTTCTAGACAATATCCACTCTCAATGGAGTCCTCATTATATTTATTATCACACTAACTAGTGAGGACTGCTAAAACAACCATCTCGGATTGTCTCTTTGTTCCTCGACTCGTTCCAGCTATATTCTCATTTCCTGAAGAGAACAGTGAAAGAAAGGGTGAGCTCAACTAGCCCAATAAGAAATATTGTGACTAAGATAATGCATAATAAATTATCCTTAGCCTTCAACAGTATAACAACTGATAGAATACAATAGACAACAAGTTTTAGATCAACAACTGCAGCAGAAATAAGAAATCCATTAGAAGAGTCAAGTAGAGCATAAAATCTACTATCTTCTATGATTTAAAAAAAATTTCAACTTTGTCGCTGAGACTCAGCTTAATAAATAAAATCGAATCATCCCTGCACCACGACCAAGGATATTCATATAATCATCAATGGTCATGATTATATCGAATAACCCCTGGTCATAATCATACCAACAACTGTCCATCAATGAACTATTGGCCAATGAGGACTTTTACCACATCATTCGTCACATTACGGTCATGATTATATCGAATAATCCCTGGTCATAATCATACCAAGTCTATCTATGCACGTAAGCCGAAGATGACTTTCATCACAATATAAGCATGAGGATGATGACAATGACATAATAATTCAATAAAACAAGTTCAAGGATAATGATTTATAATTTAATTTATCCAGAAATCAATAAAGTTCAAATTGTCAACATGATACTGCTTTGTGGAGTAAAATTCAAGAATAATATTCATGTACCAAAAATAATTTAGACAAAAAAGAAATATATTTTTCGGGTAAATAGTACCCCATGAACAGTACTTCGAGAATAGTACCTCGTGAATAGTACCCCGACTTGAAAAGTACCCCAAATACCCGAGTGAATAATATTCGGGTGAATAGTAATTTGGATGATTAGTAACCTATGAATAGTAACTCGTGAATAGTACTCTGACACGAAAAATACCCCGAATACTCGAGTGAATAATACTAGAGTAAATTGTAATCGGGTGAATAGTAACTCGTAAAAAAAATACCAAAGAAAATGATATTCCATGACGAGTACAAAAGAAATGATATCTCATACGAGTATAATAGAATATAAGAAATTGCAAATGGATTTTCACCCGCCATGCGGTAATCCACGTAGCCAAATCATTTCCATAATTTAATAAACAATGAATAGAAAGGATCATTCACCATGCATGCGGTAATCCACATAGACAAGTTATTCCAACAGAATAATAAAGAATGGAATAACAGAAGAATTCACCAGGCATGCGATAGACCGTACAGACAGGTTATTCCAACAGAATAATAAATAATGAAACTAGGTTATGCGTAATTCGCACAAACAGGATATTCCAACAGAATAATAAAGAATAGAATAATAGAAGAATTTCACCATGTATGCGGTACTTCGCATAGACATGTTATTCCAACATAATAATAAAGAATGGAATAACAGAAGCTCTCTTCATGAATACGAAAGAAATAATACCCCTTACCTTAGAAGAAAACTGGATACTAGAATAGTGAGGTAGCAGACTTCTCTTCTTCTTTCTCTCTATAATTTCTCTCTATAATAATTGCTCTATAGCTTTAGTGAATTGGTGAGAAATGAAGGAAGAATGAGCTTTTATTTATAGGAAATTATAGTTTCAATAATTGCACGTTTTGGGGCTCGAAATATTACAGTATAATACCTTCCTCTTTTTCTTCATTTTTAATTTAGTCCTGCAAGTATTATCAAACTTGCACCATCTCCCCTAACAGTAAATCATATGAATCAATAGTAAATCATGTGACTCAATAGTTCTAAACATGTAAAAAAATTAATTATAGTATAGTACCTTCAACTATACCTCTATTTTTAATTTAGTCATGCAAGTATTATCAATCTTGCACCAACTCCCCTAATAGTAAATCATGTGAATCAATAGTACACACATGTGAACACATAGTTATATTCATATGAATTAATAACTCATTTATCCGATTAATTATCCGATTGGTCAATATAACCTCCAGACATCAATTATTATCGAAATAAATGTCGATTTTTACTAACACTAATAATTTTCACACAATGGAACTATCAATTTTATCTTTAATTAACACGAACTTATTCATCATTAATATTATAATTCATAATATTTAACAACCAGGTCATTCTCAGAAAAGAGGGGGCTTTCCGATAAGGATTTCTCCTTATTGGCGCGCAATTAGGTGACCAAACCTCTCCTTGACAGAACTTCTAGACATTGTTAATATTACAAATAATAATATGAATAACTTTGTTGTCTCAATTATTGATTTAATAATATAGCATATTATACAGATGATACTGTGACAATAATTGAATTAATAATATGAGAGATATGATGCAACAATTATTGTAGCAATAATTGAGTATAACTGAGTGACTTCTTACGTATGTATTAATAATCAATACCGTGTGCTACTATGTAACCACGCGTATTACTGTACTTTTACTACCGGGTAGTTCAACAGTTTTAACGGTAATACTTTCGCCGTTATTTTTATAAAAATATAATTATGCCGTTTTCTTACTACGACAATACTTCCGTTGTGGGGTCCACCAATGATTATGCTGTCATACGAATATTCCCCGATAAAAAGAATAATTCCCAAATATTTTATAACAACTTGCATACTTTGTAAAATTTTCACATATCACCCTTAACTTTAACCTTTTATCGATTTAGCCATTTACGAAATAAAATTATAAGAAAATTGAATACTTTCATTTCATAAAATTCGGCGTCTTACAGTATATATTAGCCAGAGCTTCAAAGATCAAGCGTTGCGAATGTTGCAGAATCGTTGAGTTGTTGGAATGCTATATTGTTGACTCTACGAGTTCCACCAGAGCAAAACAGAATAAGTCTCAGTGGCAGTGAGACTACGAAGATGGAAGTGAAGCAGATTTGAAGAAGAACTTAAACAGACTAAAGCTTCACTCAACAAAGATGAGAATGCCATTGAAGATGATAGCTAAGCTGAGAGCCGAGAAAGCCAAGAAGATAGCATTCAGAAAAGTGGCAGAGCACAAAGAAGATCCAGAGAGCCACTCTACGAATCACCATGAACAAAAAGTTGAAACAGAATAGATGCAGAACCATGTCTGCAAACCATTCAAGAAGAGTTCAGGGAATGCTAAGTGTCAGACAAAATCTACCAAAAGCTCAAACACTTAGCAAACCCAAATTGTGATGGTGCACAGCTGACATCAGATGAAGATGTGCAGAAAAGAATGAAGATCAGCTGCACCAGAAAAGAGGTGGTCCAGTCTCTACGCAGAATGCAAAGAGGACCACGCCAAGCTGCTAATTACAGAAGATGTTCAAGCTTAAAGACATCTTAGTAGCAAGGCACCAACAATAACAACTACAACAACAAGTAGCCAGGGTCTGAGGGGTCCTTGTCCAGAGGGACTAAAGAACTAGAGGAGTTCTTAAGGAACTAGAGGAGTTCCAAGCCTGCTGGGCTTGAAGAGTTCTTAGTGAACTGAAGTTTCAAGGCTGCTGGCCTTGAAGGAATCTTAGTGATTCAGGGTGCTGCCCTTCCTTAGTGGAATTCCTGCTAGTTAAAGCAGAAGAGTGGATTAGGAGCTTGAGTCTCTGAACCACTTAAAATCCCTTGTGTCTTTTACATTCAGTCATTTACTTTCTGTCATTTACATTATGTACCTAACTGCTATAAATGCTATGTATGTATTAACTGCTTACAACTTAACTAAATCTACGAACAATGTATGTATGTTTATGAATATATCAATGAAGGGAATCTTTTACTTATTCCGCTGTGCTTGAAAAGATTCTAATGTTTGTCATATGCTAATTCATTAGCAATACAAAATAAAAGAGAAAAGTATTTGAAATTAAAAGAATCTATTCAACCCCCTCCTTCTAGATCTATTGTGCGCTTACTGGGAACTAACAATGTAAGACACTGAATTTTATGAAATGAAAGTATTTAATTTTCTTGTAATTATTATTTTATTTATTAAATGGTTAAATTGATAAAGGTTAAAGTTAAGGTTGATATGTGAAATTTTTTCAAAGTAAACGAGTTGATATAAAATATTCGTTGTGTTGGGGATATTCGATTGGTCGGAGAATATTCGTACGACGGTACAATCATTAGTTGACCCCACAACGGAGGTACTGTCGTAGTTAGAAAACGACTGGAATATTTTTAAACTGTTGAACTACCCGGTAGTAAAAGAACATTAATACGCGTGGTTGTATAGTAGCACACGGTATTGATTATTAATGTTTACGTGAGAAGTCACTCAGTTATACTCAATTATTGCTACAGTAATTGCTACATAGTATCTCACGTTATTTGATTCAATTATTGTCACAGTATCTTCTGCATAATATTCTGTATTACTAAATTAATAATTGAGACGACAAAGTTATTCATATTATTATTTGCAATATTGACGATGTCTAGAAAGTTCTGTCGAGGAGAGGTTTGGTCACCTAATTGCGTGCTAATAGGAAGAAATCCTTATCGGAAAGCCCCCTCTTTCCTAGGAATGATCTGGTTGTTAAATTTTGTGAGTTATTGTTGGGTAAATTTTGTTACGCACAACACGCAAGTATACATGGTCAACAAGTAATATAATAGTAAGTAGAGTATCGTTCCCACAGAGACTTTAATAAGAAATTAACCCTCACAATTACCATTTTTCTATTAATCCTAATTTTATTAAACTAATCAATTTCCAGCTTGTAACTAAAACTATTAAAAATATTAAAATCACCAAATAATCAACAAACCCTAAAAACTGAATTTTAAATAAATATTGGAGAATTAGGCTTCCGACTTCACTCTAAGTATCACTCTGTTTATTACACCTTTATTCCAGTTTAACTCACTATCCCAGTTTATTAATCAAGAACACGTATGTAAAACTAGCTACCTCTCGATGTACTAATACCGTATTAACTTCAATCCACAATTAAGATAGAATCAAGTTAAACACCTTAATCAACTAACTCACTATATCTCTGTGTGAATTACAATCAAATAAGGTTTAAGTTCAAGTTCTTTATCCGATTACATGCGATGTCAAGCATATCTCTACCCTAACATTCATCAAGATTCTGTTCATTCACAAAAAATTCAAGAACACATGCTATATTAACTAAGTCTAGACTCGTATTTCATCTCTCGAGTTCATACAAGTCCACAAAGAATCGTTGATCAGACAATTCATAAATTCAAGCTCAAATTAATATAGATAAACTGAATACTAGCTCATTAAACTGAAATCAAAGATTACATAATCATCGTTCCACTTAAAGATCCGTCTTAAACCTAAAAAGTATTTAGTTCATCATAAATGAAATAATAACTGAATAAATTAAAGATATCATCTTTTCAATTACAAATATAAAACAAAAGAAGAATAATAATGGAGAACACCCTTCACTTTAGCCTTAATCTACAATCGATATGAAAGTTCTTCAAAATCTTCACTCCAATACTCAATATCCAATTCTATCCTTAATCCCTATTAATTGCTTTGCATGATGACGATCTTGTTGTTTATTGCTCAATATATATCCAACACTTGAATTCTGGTCGAAGTCCCATTTCTTTTAGAGTCCAAATGCCATGCCATCACTTAAAATTCATATGCTATCAGTGTTTGAATCAACATAGGATTGTCCAGATCCAGCACCCCTAGCCTTGGCAGGGGTGTATGTGACGCCCCCAAAATTAGGTATACATCACCCATCTTGGGTCGTCAGATACATAGTACAGAATACAAATACAACTTACTAATACAACTGTCGTGTACAATACGATAAAACATAAACTGTGAGTTTGAATACAAATATTATCTTCTAGAGAGTATTCATACTCAAAAGGAGTCCTCATTACATTTATTAACACACCATTACATAGAATAGTGAGGACTACTAACTAATACTATCATTCGGACCATCACTCCGTTCCCCGACTTGCCCCAGCTACGTTCTCATTTTTTGAAGAGAACAGTGAAAGAAAGGGTGAGCTCAACTAGCCCAGTAAGAAATATTATGACTAAGATAATGCAGAATAAATTATCATTAGCCTTCAACAATGTTAAACTGATAAAATATAATAGACATCAAGTTTTACTGTAGCGGAACAAGCAATCCATTAAGAGAGTCAAGTAGAAAATAAACTCTACTATCTTTTATGATTTAAAAGATTTTTCAACACTGTGATCGCTGAGACTCAGCTTAATAAAATAATCCACATCATCGAATCACCCCTGCACTACGGCCAAGGATATTCGTATATTCATTAATGGTCATGATCATGCCAACAACTGTCCATCAATGCACTACGGGCCAATGAGGACTTTTACCACATCATTTGTAACATTACGGTCATGATTACACCGAATAATCCCTGGTCATAATCATACCATGTCCATCTATGCACTACAGGCCACAGATGACTTTCAAAATTTTATAAACATGAGGATGATGACAATGATATAAGAATTCAATAAAACAAGTTAAAGAATTAATTTATCCAAGAATTAACAACATCCAAATTGTCAACATGATACTACTTTGTGGAGTAAAATTCAAGAATGATCAGGAGAATATTTTCATGAATAGATACTAGATGAAGCGCAAATGTCAAGGATATTCCACAAATTTCATGGAGTATAGAAGTCAAAACTTAACCAACTGAGTATAATAAAGAATGGAATAACAAAAGAAATCACCATGCATGCGATAGACCGCACAGACAGGTTATTCTAACAGAATAATAAATAATGGAACCAGGTCAGGCGTAAACGCACAGACAGGATATTCCGACAGAATAATAAATAATGGAACCAGGTTCGGCGTAAACGCACAGACAGGATATTCCGACAGAATAATAAAGAACAGTATAATAAATAATGGAACCAGGTCCGGTGTAAAACACACAGACAGGATATTCTGACAGAATAATAACAAGACGGAACCAGGTCCGGTGAAAAACACACAGACAGGATGTTCTAACAGAATAATAATAAAAACGGAACCAGGTCCGGTGTAAAACACACAGACAGGATGTTCCAACAGAATAATAGAAGAATGTCACCGAGTATAGGGTAGACCACGTATACAGGTTATTCCAACAGAATAATAAGAAATGGAATAACAACAGTTCTCTTCATGAATAAGAAAGAATAACACCCCTTACCGTTTTAAAGACGAGCTGAAATAAGGAAGTAGTTAAGTAGCAGAATGCTCTTCTTCTCTCTCTCTCTATAGTCTCTCTCTATAGTTTCTCTCTCTAGAGTTCAGTGAATTCGTAAGAAATAATGAAGGAATGAGCTGCTATTTATAGAAAAATAGAATGCATAGTAACTAATCCATGAACGGTCTAGATTGATTACTTTAATCTGACGGTCCATATTTAAAGAAAAATCTTTTAAATAAAATATAATATATTCTATTTATAGAATAACTTTAATAAAGTATTCTGTTTTATATAAAAAGATGTTTCTGTTTTATTACGTTAATAATACGAATAAACCAAAACGTCATTATCGCTAAATAATTCATATTATTAACTGACAATAATTGAATCAAACTGAGTGACTTCTCACATAAGCATTAATAATCAATACCGTGTGCTACTATGCAACCACACGTATTACTGTACTTTTACTACCGAGTAGTTCAACAGTAACAATGGTAAAACTTCTGTCGTTATTTTTAATAAAATATTTTTGTCGTTTTCTCAATCCGACAATAATTCTATTGTGGGGTCCACCAATGATTGTGTCGTTGTACGAATATTCCCTGTTAAAACGAATATTCCCCGACCAATCGGATATTATATGACAACTTAGATACTTTATAAAATTTATAAATACTACCCATAACTATTATATCAAATCCACACCATAATATAAAAATTATTTCGAGAAAAATTAAATATTTATTCATAAAATCTGGGGTTTCACAATCTCCCCTCCTTATAGAATTTCGCCCTCGAAATTTACGTACGTACTTGGTATGCCGAACATGTGAGGATACCTTGACTTCACTTCAAATTCTAACTCTTGAGGTATAACCTTTAAGCATCGAATATGATCCTTCTTATCCAAGATGTTAACACGTATCTCCTCATACATTAAATCTTTTGCTATCTCGTCCGGTTCTAAATTAATAATGTGGTTCGGGTCGTCCACATATTTACGTAACATCGATACGTAAAAAAAAATATTCTGAACACACAACATACTTGGCGGTAAAACAAGTCTATAGGCCACAGTTCCTACTTCATCAAGGATTTCAAATGGGCCAATTAAATCGAGAGTTGAGATTTCCTCTCTTCGTCGATTCTTGCTTCTAGAATAACGCCCTCTTGAACCTTCTTCTTCACATTTATCAGCTCTGAGTATGTAGCTTGAGCGGCTTTAACTTTATCGATTAAAATCGATTCTAATCATATATTCGTTATCTTCACGTGGGTTCGTATATTCGCACTTGTAACCGCATACGATCTTCTACTCAACGCATCAACTACCACGTTCGCTTTTTCACGATGGTATGGTATGATCATAATCTTTAACAGCTCGAGCCAACGTCTTTGGCGCATGTTACGTTCGCTTTAGTTGAATAAATATTTAAGGGTTTAAGAAATGGGTTTTGTACTGGGGTCAATATAAAATTCGATTTCACGCTCTAGGGGTAAGCTAAGAAGTCTTCAAGAATACGTCAGGAAATTTATTAACAATAGAAATATCATTCAAAACTGTGACTCTCGTTCAAGACTTGGATAACACGTCACATTGATATCTATTAACTTGTCACCGTTATTCACAACGTCCCCTACCGAAAGTCTGGCTTTGGTACATTCCACACAAGAAAGTCAACAACGAAAGGATCGGGGCTCTTTATTTATGGCTTGATATGACAATGATTGACTTTAGTGGTTTGGTTACTTTGAATCCGCATAACAGGGTGGTTAGGAGTATGAAAGCTAACAACCTTACGAGAAGCATGATAAGTAGTGAACCAATCGTTTCAAAAAATCACATCAAAGGCAAGTATTTTCAAAGAGATAAGATCGACAGGTAACGTGAAAGTGTTGATTTGAACAAGATTTATAAATAGTGGAGGTAATGAAGATTTCTCCCAACTGACTTTAAACAGACATATCAAAGTCTAAACATTGAACACAACTAGGTGAAATAAAAGAGTGAGTAGAACCGGTATCTAACACGGTATAGACTTCGCAAGAGTTTATGACTAACATACCCGTGATAATTTTATTCAGGTTCCTCGTCACGAAAAAAAAAACACTTTCTCTTAAACTACTGGCTTTGGCTTTTCTGGGACGGTCTTTGGTGCCTCCATCCTATCTGAACTTGTCTTCGGTGAACGATAAAATCGGGCTAAGTGACCTTCTCTTCCATAATTATAGCATGCTTTGGATGGCATCGCGCAGTTTGGACTGATGTGTCCCTCCTCTCCGCATTTGAAGCATATGATAGGTGGTCGTTCTCCTTCCTTAACAACGGGTGCTGGTGCTGACGTCTTTCCATCATTGTTGAATTTCTTCTTCTTGAAATGTCCATTATTATTGTTTTGACCATGATTACCATTGAAGTGGTTACCATTTCTGGCATGTTGATTCCCTCCATGCTTATTGTCACCGCTTTGATGACTGTTATCACCAGTATTATCATTTTTCTGGCTGCTCTCTTTTGGTTGCGTTGACTCGTTATTGCGCTCTACTAATTGAGCCCTATTTACAACATCTGAATACAGACACAGTTTATGAGAAATAAGATATTGACGTATCTCCGGTTTCAAACCTCTTAAAAATATCCGCGTCATTCTCTCTTCATTATCCACCAAGTGGGACGCAAATCGGGACAACTAGGCAAACTTGGCTTCGTACTGCGACACGGTCATGTTGTTTTGCTCCAACTTGATAAATTCCACCTCCTTCATGTGACGAATACTTTCGGGAAAGTACTTGTCATTGAACAGTTCTTGGAACTTCTCTCAAGACATCTTGAGTGCGTCAGGCTGGGTACGTTTTACAGATTTCCACCAGTAATCTGCCTCTTCACGCAACATAAAGGTGGCAAAGGGAACCTTTTGCTCCTCGGAGCATCCCAAGATATCAAATATCTTGGTGATCTGCTTTAACCACGTCTCCGCCTTAAGTGGTTCTGGCTTTCCCAAAAACTCCGGTGGTCCTAGCTCCTTGAATTGCTTAGCGGTGACCAACCGAGAGTTATTTTGTTGTTGTATGAATTACATAAAGCTGCTGACCATCCCATCATTCACCATTTCATCGGTGTTATTGTTTTCATGAGGATTATTGTCCTCTGGTTGCACATTACCCTGAGCATTGTTCGTTGGTGATTCAATGGTCTCATGTGCTTCATTGATTATCTCAACATTTTCGGATGCCATTTGCAAATACTGCAACAAAACAAGGGTTAATTAACATATAACATATTATCCATATACTTTGACCGACCAATTAAATACCAAATAAACTTAGGTAGGTCATACTAGCGAAGGAATTTCCCGTCTCTCCCCTCCTAGTTCTAGTCTCACATCTTAGCCAGGGATCACATCCCTAAGCTCTGATACCAACTGTGACGCCCCCAAAATTAGGTATACATCACCCATCTTGGGTCGTCAGATACATCGTACAGAATACAAATACAACTTACTAATACAACTGTCGTGTACAATACGACAAAACATAAACTGTGAGTTTGAATACAAATATTATCTTCTAGAGAGTATTCATACTCAAAAGGAGTCCTCATTACATTTATTAACACACCATTACATAGAATAGTGAGGACTACCAACTAATACTATCATTCGGACCATCACTCCGTTCCCCGATTTGCCCCAGCTACGTTCTCATTTCCTGAAGAGAACAGTGAAAGAAAGGGTGAACTCAACTAGCCCAGTAAGAAATATTATGACTAAGATAATGCAGAATAAATTATCATTAGCCTTCAACAATGTTAAACTGATAAAATATAATAGACATCAAGTTTAACTGTAGCGGAACAAGCAATCCATTAAGAGAGTCAAGTAGAAAATAAACTCTACTATCTTTTATGATTTAAAAGATTTTCCAACACTGTGATCGCTGAGACTCAGCTTATAAAATAATCCACATCATCGAATCACCCCTGCACTACGGCCAAGGATATTCGTATATTCATTAATGGTCATGATCATGCCAACAACTGTCCATCAATGCACTACGGGCCAATGAGGACTTTTACCACATCATTTGTAACATTACGGTCATGATTACACCGAATAATCCCTGGTCATAATCATACCATGTCCATCTATGCACTACAGGCCACAGATGACTTTCAAAATTTTATAAACATGAGGATGATGACAATGATATAAGAATTCAATAAAACAAGTTAAAGAATTAATTTATCCAAGAATTAACAACGTCCAAATTGTCAACATGATACTGCTTTGTGGAGTAAAATTCAAGAATACTTAGAAGAATATTTTCATGAAAAGATACTGGATGAACCGCAATTATCAAGGATATTTCACTAATTTCATGGAGTATAGAAGTCAAAACTTAACCAATTGAGTATAATAAAGAATGGAATAACAAAAGAAATCACCATGCATGCGATAGACCGCACAGGCAGGTTATTCCAACAGAATAATAAATAATGGAACCAGGTCCGGCGTAAACGCACAGACAGGATATTCCGACAGAATAATAAAGAACAGTATAATAAATAATGGAACCAGGTCCGGTGTAAAACACATAGACAGGATATTCCGACAGAATAATAACAAGACGGAACCAGGTCCGGTGTAAAACACACAGACAAGATGTTCCAACAGAATAATAATAAAAACGGAACCAGGTCCGGTGTAAAACACACAGACAGGATGTTCCAACAGAATAATAGAAGAATGTCACCAAGTATAGGGTAGACCACGTATACAGGTTATTCCAACAGAATAATAAGAAATGGAATAACAACAGTTCTCTTCATGAATAAGAAAGAATAACACCCCTTACCGTTTTAAAGACGAGCTGAAATAAGGAAGTAGTTAAGTAGCAGAATGCTCTTCTTCTCTCTCTATAGTTTCTCTCTATAGTTTCTCTCTCTAGAGTTCAGTGAATTCGTAAGAAATAATGAAGGAATGAGCTGCTATTTATAAAAAAATAGAATGCATAGTAACTAATCCATGAACGGTCCAGATTGATTACTTTAATCTGACGGTCCATAGTTAAAGAAAAATCTTTTAAATAAAATATAATATATTCTATTTATAGAATAACTTTAATAAAGTATTCTGTTTTATATAAAAAGATGTTTCTGTTTTATTACGTTAATAATACGAATAAAACAAAACGTCATTATCGCTAAATAATTCATATTATTAACTGACAATAATTGAATCAAACTGAGTGACTTCTCACATAAGCATTAATAATCAATACCGTGTGTTACTATGCAACCACACGTATTACTGTACTTTTACTACCGAGTAGTTCAACAGTAACAATGGTAAAACTTCCGTCGTTATTTTTAATAAAATATTTTTATCGTTTTCTCAATCCGACAATAATTCCGTTGTGGGGTCCACCAATGATTGTGTCGTTGTACGAATATTCCCTGTTAAAACGAATATTCCCCGACCAATCGAATATTATATGACAACTTGGATACTTTACAAAATTTATAAATACTACCCATAATTATTATATCAAATCCACACCATAATATAAAAATTATTTTGAGAAAAATTAAATATTTATTCATAAAATCTGGGGTTTCACAGTGTATACATGTAAATGGCTCGCCTCGGCGGGATAAGCTCCTGATAGTTACTACTGAAGACCCTCCGCCCCGGTGGGGGTGTAAGACTTAATAATGCCCTCCCCGGCGGGCTAGGCTACTGTCCACTGATTCCTGTTTTGCCCATTCTCTCCATTCCTTACCACAATTCCACCCTTGTTTTGATCATATACCATGCCACCACACCTACACACAAAGTAACAAATAACAAGTAAAAACAAACATGAACACAAGGAATTAACACCGATTAAGCTCGAATTAGGCACCGATTCGCGAGTATAAAACCCACTTATCAGTTATAATATTAATGATGAATGATTGTTAATAGATTAAAAATGTGTTTATTAAAGATAAGTGATTTGTGGTAAATATTTATTCAATTTTTGATATAAATAGATGGGTTTGTTATAAGTTTGACTTATTATTCCATGAGGGGATGTGTTAATTTTTCAGACCATTGATTTTATAGTAGTAAATCAATATGGATCGTTGGTTGAAGATATAATAATAAATAAATATGGATCGCTGGTTTAAAGTTTTAATAGTAAATCAGTATGGACCGTTGCTTTAAGTTTTAATAGTAAATTAATATGGATCGTCCGTTTAAAAGTAAATTGATCTGGGCCGTTCATGAATTAGTTACTATTCAGTTTTTTTCCTATAAATAGAAGCTCATTCCTTCATTATTTCTTACGAATTCACTGAAACTCTAGAGAGAGAAACTATAGAGATAAAGAAGAGGAGTATTCTGCTACTACCCTACTTCAGTATT
Source organism: Panax notoginseng (assembly GCA_016801055.1). Taxonomy (NCBI): domain Eukaryota; kingdom Viridiplantae; phylum Streptophyta; class Magnoliopsida; order Apiales; family Araliaceae; genus Panax; species Panax notoginseng. The sequence continues at coordinate 183,435,975 of CM029019.1, forward strand.
CAATCTTCTACTAAGGTAAGAGGTATTATTTATTTCATATTCGCTTACGATATTATTTTTTGTATTCATAAGGAATATTATCTTCGTTTAATATTCGTAATGGATATTATTTGTTGTATTCGTAAGGGGTATTATTTCTTTCGTATTCATGAAGAGAGTTATTTTCTTTCAATACTCGTAAGGGTTGTTATTCTATTTTTTATTTTTCTGTGGGAATGACCTGTCTACGCGGACTACCGCATACATGGTAAAATCTTTTGTTATTCTATTCTTTATTATTATATGGGAATAACTTGTCTACGTGGACTACCGCATGTATGGTGAAAACTTTTGTTATTCCATTCTTTATTATTCTGTGGGAATAACCTGTCTACGCGGACTACCGCATGCGTGGTGAAATCTTTTGTTATTCCATTCTTTATTATTCTGTCGGAATAACCTGTCCACGCGGACTACCGCATGCCTAGTGAATAACCCTTCGTATTAAATTGTTATTAAATTATGAAAATAATTTATCTACGCGGACTATCGCATGACAGGTGAAAATTCATTTGCAGTTTCGTATATTAATTCTTTTCATATTCTTAAATCTAAACTTACTATGGTAAGTATTGCTTCTATAATTCCTAAAATTAGTGGAATATCTTTGAGTTTTGCGCTTCATCCAGTATCGTTTCATTAGAATATTGATCTGAACTTTCTTATTAAATATCAATATTTTTACCCAGAGTACTATTCATGAGTTACTATTCACTCGGTTACTATTCACTCAGTTACTATTCACCCAAGGATTCGGAGTACTTTTCATACTGAGTTACTATTTATGGGTTACTATTCACTCTGGTACTATTCACCTGGAGTACTATTCATGACAAAAATAAATTTATTTTCGGTCCAAATCATTTTTGATACAATATTATTCTTGAATTTTACTTCACAAAGCAGTATCATGTTGCCAATTTGGATATTATTGAATTTTGGATAAATTAAATTATAAATATTTAAAAATTTATCCTTTGATTGAATTCTTATATCATTGCCATCATTCTCATGCTTATATTATGATAAAAGTCATCTGTGGCTTACGTGCATAGATGTACTATTGATTGGTATGATTATGATCAGAGATTATTCGGTATAATCATGACCGTAATGTTACAAATGATGTAATAAAAGTTTTCATTGGCCCGTAGTGCATTGTTAGACAGTTGTTGGTATGATCATGACCATTGATGATTACATGAACATCCTTGGCCCGTAGTGCAGGGATGATTCGATGATGTGGTTTATTTATTAAGCTGAGTCTCAGTGATAAAGTTATTGAAAAGCTTTTTAAATCATAGAATATAGTAGATATCATGCTCTACTTGACTCTTTTAATGGATTGCTTGTTCCGCTGCAGTTAAACTTGATGTTTATTGTATTTTATCAGTTTAACACTGTTGAAGGCTAACGATAATTTATTCTGCATTATCTTAGTCATAATATTTCTTACTGGGCTAGTTGAGCTCACCCTTTTGCTTTCATTGCTCTCTTCAAGAAATGAGAACGTAGCCGGGACTAGTCGGGAAACAGAGTGACGGTCCTAGATGGTGACTATAGTAGTCCTCACTATTCTATAAAATAGTATGATAATAAATGTAATAAGGACTTCATTTGAGTTTGAATACTGTCTATGAAACAATATTCGTCTAAAAACTCTAAGCTACGCTGTTGTCGTATTGTATAAAAGAAGTTTATATTTGATTTATGTACCATGTATTTGGCGACTCAGAATGAGTGATGTATACCTATTTTGGGGGCATCACAGTTGGTATCAAAGCTTAGGGATATAATCCTTGGCTGAGATGTGAGACTAGAACTAGGAGGGGAAAGACTGGAAGTTTCTTCGCTAGTATGACCTACCTAAGTTTATTTGGTATTTATTTGGTCGGTCAGAGTATAGGAATAATATGTGATATGTCAATTAACCCTTGTTTTGTTACAGTAAAATGACATCTTAAAATGTTGAGGTAAGCAATGAAGCACATGAGACCGTTGAGTCACCGACGATTAATAACCAAGATAATGTGCATCAGGAAGACAATAATCCTCAGGTAAACAACAACACCAATCAGATGATGAACGATGGAATGTTAAGAGGCTTTATGAAATTCATGCAACATCAGGTGAGAGAGACTCCGGTTCAAAATGTAAGTTGAAACACTGGCAACTCTCGGACGGCCACCGCTAAACAGTTCAAGAAGTTAGGACCATCGGAGTGTTTGGGAGAGCCAAAACCACTTAAGGCGGAGACGTGGATAAAGCAGATCACCAAGATATTTGATGTCTTGGGATGCTCTGAGGAGAAAAATATTCCCTTTGCCACCTTCATATTGCGAGGAGAGGCAGATTACTGGTGGAAATTAGTAAAGCGTACTCAGCCTGCCGCACTAAAGATGTCTTGGGAGAAGTTCCAAGAACTGTTCAACGAAAAGTACTTTCTCAAAAGTATTCGTCACATGAAGGAGGTAGAGTTTATCAAGCTGGAGAAAACAATATGATCGTGTCACAGTACGGAGCTAAATTTGCCGAGTTGTCCTGGTTTGCGTCCCACTTGGTTGATAATGAGGAGAGAATGACACGGATGTTTTTAAGAGGTTTGAAACCTGAGATACGTCAATACCTAATTTCTCACAAACTGGGCTTGTATTCAGTTGTTGTAAATAGGGCTCAGTTATTGGAACGCGATAATGAGTTAACCCAACCAAGAAAGAGCAGCCGGTAAATTGATAATACTAGTGGTAGCAGTCATCGAAGCGGTGACGACAAACGTGGAGGGAATCAACATGCCAGAAATGGTAACTATTTCGGTGGTAATCATGGCCAAGATAATAGAAGTGGAAATTTCAAGACGAGAAAATTCAATAATGATGGAAAGACACCAGCACCAGCACCAGCGCCAGCACCTGTTGTTAAGGAAGGAGAACGACCGTCGGTCGTATGTTACGAATGCGGAGGGGAGGGACACATCAGTCCAAACTGTACGCAACAATCCAAAGCATGTTACAATTGTGGAAGAGAAGGTCACCTTGCCCGATTTTGTAGTGCACCGAAGTTAAGTCCAGTTGGGATGGAGGCATCAAAGGCCGTCCCAAACAAGACTAAATCGGTAGTTCAAGGAAGACATTTTTCGTGACTTCTCAAAAAGCGGGTAACCCGAACGAAGTTAGCACGGGTTAGTTAATTATAAATTCTTGTGAAGTCTATACCTTATTATACCGGTTCTATCCACCCTTTTATTTCTCCTACTTCCGCTCAACGTTTAAATTTAACTCTGGAGAAATTAGACTTTGACTTATCTGTTGAAACTCTGTTAGGAGAAACTTTTGTTACATCTACAGTTTATAAATCTTACTTGATCCAAGTTGGCACTATCACATTACCTGTTGATCTTATCTCTTTAAAGATACTTGTATTTGATGTCATTTTAGGGATTGATTGGCTAACTACTCATCATGTCAAAATTAATTATTTTCGTAAGGTAGTTAGTTTTCATATTCCTAACCAACCTGTTATGCAAATTCAAGCAACCAAACCACTAAATTCAAACACTTTTATATCAAGCCTTAAAGGCATTCGTTTATTAAAAAACGGATGTCAATCTTTCTTAGCCTATGTCACGGATTTAAATAAAAATACGACAGGTTCGAATGATATTTTTATTATTAATAAATTTCCTGACGTATTCCCCGAAGAACTTCCTAGCCTACCCCAGAGCGTGAAATCAAATTTTGTATCGACCTTGAACCCGGTACAAAACCCTCAAATATTTCTTCACCCAGAATGAACGTAACATGCACCAAAGATGTTGGCTCGAGCTGTTGAAAGATTACGATAATACCATTCAATACCATCCTAGAAAAGCGAACGTGGTAGCTGACGCATTAAGTGGAAGATCGTATGCATTTACAAGTGCGATATTGTTAAACACAAAGACCCATTTCGTACGACTTACAAAAGATGGAGATAGAGTTAAAGACTCTAGGGACTCACGTGATGATATCAAATATACGAGTAAAACCGACTTTAATCGATAAAGTTAAAGCCGCTCTAGCTATAGACTCCGAGCTGATGAAAGTAAAGAAGAAGGTTCAAGAAGGCGTTATTCTAGAAGCAAAAGTCGATGAAGCGAGGAAAGCTCAAACCCTCGATTTATTGGTTCATTTGAAATCATCGATATGATCTAGTAGGAATTGTGGCTTATAGATTCGCCTTACCGCCAATTATGTCTCGTGTTCATAACGTTTTTCACATATCCATATTATGTAAATATGTGAAAGACCCAAATCACATTATCGAATTAGAACCGGACGAGATAACGAAAGATTTAATGTATGAAGAGATACCTGTTAAAATCTTGGATAAAAAGGATTATATTCTACGCTCCAAGGTTATACCTCATGTCAAAGTTTTATGGAGAAACCACGATGTTGAGGAAATAATTTGGGAGTTAGAATCTGAAAAGAAGTTAAGGTATACTCACCACTTCGACATACCAGGTACGTACGTAAATTTCGAGAGCGAAATTTCATAAGGAGAGGAGATTGTAAGACCCTGAATTTTATGAAATGAAAGTATTTAATTTTCTTGTAATTATTATTTTATTTAGTAAATGGTTAAATTGATAAAGGTTAAAGTTAAGGGTGATATGTGAAAATTTTTCAAAGTAAACAAGTTGATATAAAATATTCGTTGTGTCGGGGATATTCGATTGGTCGGAGAATATTCGTTTTAACAGAGAATATTCGTACGACGGCACAATCATTGTTGGACCCCACAATGGAGGTACTGTCGTAGTTAGAAAATGACTGAAATATTTTTAAATTGTTGAACTACCCAGTAGTAAAAGAACAGTAATACGCGTGGTTGCATAGTAGCACACGGTATTAATTATTGATGTTTACGTGAGAAGTCACTCAGTTATACTCAATTATTACTACAGTAATTGTTACATAGTATTTCATGTTATTTGATTCAATTATTGTCACAGTATCATCTGCATAATATTTTATATTACTAAATTAATAATTGAGACGAAAAAGTTATTCATATTATTATTTGCATTACTGACGATGTCTAAAAAGTTTTGTCGAGGAGAGGTTTGATCACCTAATTGCGCGCCAATAGGGAAAAATCCTTATCGGAAAGCCCCCTCTTTCCTGAGAATGATCTGGTTGTTAAATATTGTGAGTTATAATATTAATAATGAATAATTGTTAATAGATTAAAAATGTGTTTATTAAAGATAAGTGATTTGTGATAAATATTTATTCAATTTTTGATATAAATAGAGGGGTTTGTTATGAGGTGTTTGTTATAAATTTGACTTATTATTCCATGAGGGGATGTGTTAATTTTTCAGACCGTTGGTTGAAGTTATAATAGTAAATCAATATGGATCGTTGGTTGAAGATATAATAATAAATCAATATGGATTGCTGGTTTAAAGTTTTAATAGTAAATCAGTATGGACCGTTACTTTAAGTTTTAATAGTAAATTAATATGGATCGTCCGTTTAAAAGTAAATTGATCTGGGCCGTTCATGAATTAGTTACTATTCAGTTTTTTTTTCTATAAATAGAAGCTCATTCCTTCATTATTTCTTACGAATTCACTGAAACTCTAGAGAGAGAAACTATAGAGAGAAAGAAGATGAGTATTCTGCTACTACCTATGAGACCTCGAATTTTATGAAATAAAAGTATTCAATTTTTCTATTTTGGTAAATAGTTAAATTGATAAAAATTTAAAGTTAAGGGTAATATGTGAATTTTTTTTTTGCAAAGTAAGCAAGTTGATATAAAATATTCGTTGTGTCAGGGAATATTCGATTAGTCAGAAAATATTCTTTTTGTCGGGAAATATCCGTACGACGGTACAATCATTGGTGGACCCCACAACAGAATTATTATCGGATTGAGAAAACGATAAAAATATTTTATTGAAAATAACAGCAGAAGTTTTACCATTAATACTGTTGAACTACCCGGTGTTAAAAGTACAGTAATACGCGTGGTTGCATAGTAGCACACGGTATTGATTATTGATGCTTAAGTGATAAGTCACTCAGTTTTATTTTATTGATATTATTAATGTAATAAAAAAGAAAAACTTTTTATATAAAACAGAATACTTTTATAAAGTTATTCTATAAATAGAATATATTATATTCTATTATGCATAGTATTTTGTATAGTAAAATCTTTTTATATAAAACAGAATACTTTTATAAAGTTATTCGTTTTATTAGATTATAAATAGAATATATTATATTTTATTTAAAAGATTTTGCTTTAAATATGGACCGTCCGATTAAAAGTAAATCAATCTAGACCGTTCATGAATTAGTTACTATGCAGTCCATTCTTCTATAAATAGAAGCTCACTCCTTCATTATTTCTTACGAATTCACTGAAACTCCAGAGAGAAAAACTATAGAGAGAGTTCTTCTTCTATAATCTTGAACGTATTTCTTTAGAGTTTAAGAAAACTTTGAGCGTAGTACAAGTTTCTTCGAGTATATTCTCGCCCTACTAGTCGGAATACTCTTCTTTCAAAGGTGAAGATAGGTGATGAAAATTATCTTCGTCCTGGGTGCAAAAAGGAATTCAGAATCACAATTATGATTATGAGTTATTCATATGATTGTGGACAGTAATTATTGATTGATCACTACAACAAAAAGGCTTATCAGCGACCGCACATCTGCGACCGCATATAGTCGCAGATGGGTATCAGCGACCGGATGCAGTCGCTAATAGTAGTCGCAGAAAATCTTGTCGCTAAAATGACATCAGCGACCAACAATAGCGACCGGATTTTTAGCGACCGCAATCAGCGACCTCAGCTGTCGCTATTCTGACTCATGCTGAGTCATGTGTCAGACGTGATGTGGCACACGTGTCAGCGACCGGTAATAGCGACCGCAAGCGGTCGCTGAAGTAGAAACACCTTACTCGGTCGCTAATACTGTATCAGCGACCGCACGCGGTCGCTGACTTTGTTTTTTTTTTATAAATATTTTTCCTGTTTTATTGATTTCCCAAAAATAACTTGCTTTGTACCTGCTTTTTATCCCAACACACAGCAGTATATATAAGCATCCATCCATCCATGATAACTACTATATGATAAACATCCATCCATACATACAGTCCAAAGAATGAATCTAAATCAACACAACACAATACAATCGTAAACATCTATATAATAGAATCGTAAACCAATACAGTCCAAAGATAAGTAGTTTAAAAGATTACAAGGCTTTAAAAATCTAAAAAATAAGTCTAACAAGGCTTTACAAATCTAACATGCATGACTGGTCTAGCTCTTCATGGATCATTCAAATTAGTACCCTGTAATTAACAAAAGAATAAAACATATATGTTACATGTGTTGATACTGCTATGACTTGGGGAAAGCTAAATAATAGACAATGTACGTAATGAAACATTAAAAGTACCTGGTCGCCACCCTGATGCTGTGATGCTGCTGCTTCCGCCACTGCCTTTGCCAAGTCATCAGGATTCAGAGAATGCAGATGCCCGCCCAGTATAAGAAGAAGATCATGATTTTGACAGATCGCTCTCACACAGTCAGCAGGAGTATGATAGGCTGGATGACCTGATGACTGTGTAGACTGGGTAGCAGAGCTGCCTGTGCCACTGATGGTCGGGCGTCGTCTTTGTCCTTGGCCTTTAACATAATTTTTCTTCACGACGGACGCCCTCTCCCACAATTCTTGATCAATCGCCGGACGCGGGGTGCCTTCAGGATAGCGCTCGTTCATTAAGCCCTTATAAGTGTCCTGTCAGAAGGTCAACAAATAAATAGTTAAAAATAAATACGAAATGCTAAAAAACATGACTATAATATGTTTAAAGTTAACTTATTACCGCTATCTGAACAGCATCAGGCAGACCATCACGGGTGGCCACATACACATCCAACCAATTGATAGGTTGACCTTGAGACTCAGTCTCCTACAGTTCATGTTCTCATATTAATATGTAAACATATGATATTTTAGCTACAAAACATGACTGTAAACATAAAGACAAATAACTAAGCCAATAAGCTTGTTATACATACGTACCCTAGCAGCAATATGTTGCAGCTGAGATATACTGCCGCCCTTGTACGTGCCTTTTGCCTTTTCGCCTTCAGATACACCTGAGGATCTGTTCGAGGCGGCAGTCTTACGTCTCTTGACCCAGCTCTCAGCTCTCCACTACTCACACATCTGCACCCATATGGGATGTGCGCACCACCAGGGGCAATGCTCATGCATATACTGCTCACCCTGTCCTGGATGGTCAATCTCAGCATTGTGCAGGGCTTTCTGTCGTTCTTTGTTTAGATTATCTTTAGTCCAGACGGCGCACTTCTGCCAGAACAGTGCTTAAATAACTGATGCATGTGCGTCGTCCCATCTATACCGCTTCTGCAAATAAAACAACAATAATAATATTAAAACTACTATAATACCATAATCCAACATTACTAAACTATTAGTTGATTAACTATGTATTATCTATCAGAGTGATTAAATAAATATACCTGAAATTCAGCCCAAACTGCATCCTTATGGGCGAGAGGTGTGCTCGCCCATGTAATCACTGGCGTAGGCCAGTTCTGTAAGCATAATTGTGAAATGCACTTCACAATTTTACTATCTTGAAAATCACTACAATATACAATAATTTACATTAAAATATATTTATAACAATGGAAATATTAAACCCTTATATATACACGATGTTTAACTTACGTGCTTTCTGGAGGAGGATGGATCTGTATAAGAATGCGATCATCCGGATTAGTCGGGGCCTTCGGCACATGATTAGGGCCCCGACCCAACCCGCGCTTTCGTGCAACAGGTTCAGAAGACATCTATAAATAAAAAAAATTAGGATGTTAGTATGAAATTATGAATGACAATTAATTGTATGAAATAGTTAACTACGATTACCATAAGTGAAAGGTACATAAACATGACTGCAAAATAGTTAACTACAACAACTACAAATGATATAGTTAAGGATATAGAGAACATTCCTATATAGAGAACATAAATGAAAGGTACATAATTATGAACTAAACATGAACATGAACATAAACATACATTTTGTACAATTAAAACTAAACATACATTTTAATGAAAATCGTTGTCTGATGAGTCAGAATCATTTTGTACAAGTATCAGAGATTCATAACCATCTTCAGATTCTGTGTCAGTGTCAGTCAATAACTCTTTCTCAATATCACTGTCATCCTGCACAATAACTGCCTCGGGATCCAATTCATCAGGTTCATCTCCACCTTCTAACTGGATTACATCATTGTTGTCCTCTATATTTATTATAGGAGGTCTCTGAAGCATTTCCTCTTGGTAGAAATCCCCGTCTATTACTTGGACACGACTACGCGCGGGAGTATGAATTATAACTTGCCAATCTGTAGGCGGTCTATCCCTTTTCCTAACTGGACTAGGAGTGTAGTATACTTGTATTGTTTGAGTTGGTAATACAAACGTTTCGTTGGAGTACGCAGACCTATGGAGGTCAATATCGACGATTCTATGTCTGTCAACACGTATCCCTTTTTCTGAATCAAACCAATGGCACTTGAACAAGTGAATATGACCACCGTACGTGCCCTTGTACGACAACTCTACGATTTCCTCCAACTCCCCATAAAAGGCACGACCAAGCTCATTGTAACAATCTCCTTGGACACACACTCCAGAGTTCGTTGTTCTTTTACCGTGCTCATATGCCTTTGTGTGAAATTCATAACCATTTATTTTGTAACCATTGCGGGTGACTTGGTCCCTGTCTGGTCCCATAACTAGGACTTGTACATTAGCCGAAATCGTTGATCCCTTAGTCAAAGCCTACAAAAACTCCATCTTATTAAATGAGGTCATAGTTAACATGGAGTATATATATATATATATATATATATATATATATATATATATATATATATATATATATATATATATTACGTGCTTAAAAATTAAACTTACTTTGTCCTTTAGCCAAAGTGCAAAGTTTTTATCCCGATTGATTTGAATATCTTTATCAGTTATACCGGGATGCTTCACTTTTAACTCGTCATCGTACAATCTATACCATGTTATAAACATTAACATATTGGAATAAATTGTCAACTTAAAAGATAAATTATCAAGTTTACATGTGTACCTCACAAATTCGTCAATCTCCTCGCAATTGAGAAGAATGTAAGTATGTGTAGCATGTAATTCTTGCTCAGAGAGGAATATGCGCTTCCCTTTTCCATAAGCGCGGCCCGATAGACCAAATACAGATAGTCGACCATTTAGTTCAACATTTCCCCCATCATCATGTCTCGATACTCGATTGACCTTTGTCAAGACTTCGTCCGGAAAATAGTCTGAGACAAACGTAGATATCTCATCGAAACTGTATGCCTCGCATATCGACCCCTCGACATAAGCTCTATTCTTAACCTTTCTCTTAAGGTTTCCCATCACCCTTTCGAAAGGGTACATCCATCTATATTGAACTGGACCCCCAACACGAGCTTCATAGGGAAGATGGATTTGCAAATGCTCCATGGAGTCAAAAAAACCAGGTGAGAATATTTTTTCCAGTTTACACGTGATCTCTATGATGTTCTTCTCAAGTACAGACATGTCCTTCTCATTTAATGATTTTGAACATAAGTCTTTGAAGAAACGACTAAGATCCGTCAAAGCATCCCATATTGGTTTATCAAGCAGATCCCGAAATGCTATAGGCATGAGCCTCTCCATGAACACATGACAGTCATGACTCTTCATCCCTTGCAATTTCCCACCCGTAACACACCTTGCAATGTTTGATGCATATCCATCTGGTAGTTTCAGAGACTTAACCCATGTGCATACATCTTCAACTTGCTTTTTGGACAATGTGTACCTTGCATGCGGTTTGACAATCTTACCATTAGGAGATTCGTAAAGTTCTAATCCGGGACGCTTACAAATATCTTTCATGTCCAAACGTGCCTTATCGTTATCTTTTGTCTTCCCCGTAACATTCATCACAGTGTTAAACACATTGTCAAACACATTCTTCTCAATATGCATCACATCTAGATTATGACGAATCAAATTTGTAGACCAATAAGGCAGTTCCCAAAAGATGCTTCTCCGAACCCAGTTATGAGATTCGCCAAACCCATTGATTATATTTGTGGCATCAACCTTACCAAATGGGATAACCGACAATCTCATCACACGATCTCGCATCTCCGTTTCCGAAAATCGCGGTGCAGGCATATCATTGTCTACTTTCCCTTTCCTGAAGTGTTCTCTATTTCTTCGAAATGGGTGATCTACCGGTAAGAACCGACGATGACAGTCAAACCAACAAGGCTTTCGACCTTTTGATAGATTAAACGACTTTGTATGCTCCATACAATACGGACAAGCCAACTTCCCGTGTGTACTCCATCCAGCTAACATACCATAAGCTAGGAAGTCACTTATAGTCCACATAACCGCTGCCCTAAGGTTGAAATTTGTTTTCGTTGCAACATCCCAAGTCTGTACTCCATCCTCCCACAATACCTTCAACTCGTCTATAAGAGGTCTCAAGTAAACATCTAAGTTCTTTCCAGGACTCTTAGGACCAGGAACCACGAGTGAAAGAAACAAGTATGGCTGTTTCATACACATCCAAGGTGGCAAGTTGTACAGAGTAACAATCACAGGCCAATATGAGTACGGAACAGCTGAGTGGCCAAACGGATTGAAACCATCGGTGGACAATCCAAGCCTCACATTTCTAGGTTCCAATGCAAATCCAGGATGTGCTAAGTTGAAATCTTTCCAAGCCTTCCCATCTGCGGGATGATTTAGTTCTCCATCTTTAGCTGGAGATTTCGCATGCCAACTCATATGTTCAGCTGTTCTTGAAGACATGTACAATCTTTTTAGCCGATGTGTTATTGGAAAATACCTTAGAATCTTAAACGGTATACTTGATTTTTTTGTAGTCACACCCTCTTTATTAGGCCTAAACCGATCATGACTGCAAAACGTGCACCTTGTCATCTGTTCATTTTTCTTATAAAATAACATGCAATCGTTGGGACATGCATCGATCTTTTGGTATCCAAGACCCAACTTCTTCACCATTTTCTTACAAAAGTAATAGTTACCAGGTAATTTCTCACCGTCAGGCAACATACTCTTAATGGCCTTCAAGAGCGACTCAAAACACTCATGGCTCATGTTGTGATCAGCCTTGATGTTAAATAATGTCGCCACTGCAGACAATGTAATGTGTTTGGTGCAACCATGCCACAATGGCTCGCTACCCTTGTTTAACAACTTAAAGAATTCTTTGGCATCAGAATTCATAGGTTGTTCTCTGCCTTGCTCCCAATCAAAATCTGGCCCTGCAATATCATGAACCATTTCATTCATACGATGAGTACTACTGCCAGAATTATGTACTTGTGTGATGCCACCATCTCTTCTCTGCCCATGTGCCCACCAGCATTCTTCGTAATTTCTCATGAACCCAGAAACAAGTAAATGATAGTTTATCATGTCTCTATCCATATAATTTACATTCTTACACTTCAAACATGGACATCGTATCTGCGACTTACCATTCATACATTCCGGGTGACTATACGCATACTCCAAAAATACTTGGCAACCAGCTCTAAATTCAGCTGTAGCACCTATCTGGGCACTTGACTTTCGTCGTGCCATCCAACTACGGTCTAAATAGAGGTCCATGATTGCACGGTACCTACTACAGACAACATTATAAATGTTAACATATGACTTGAGCATACTTGTAACCATATGACTTGAGCATACATATAAGCATGCATATGATTAACATTTAAGCATACTTGTAAGCATATGACTTGAGAGCATACTTGTAATCATATGACTTGAGTATACTTGTAAGCATATGATTAACATTTAAGCATTCCGGATGTTAACGAATGAATGCAAATTAAAGCAGTATGGGAAACTTTAAATGTTATTAAATTTAGTATGAGAAACTAAGTAAATGCTACTTAGTTTAATAGTTATATTATATCATGTTATTTTATTTTAATTTGTTTTAAATTTATTTTTATTGTTTATCGTAAGTGAATACGTAAGGTATTTCATTCATGCTAGCTTTATATCAAAGTTTGCTAACTCATTTATACAACTTTTGAATATCTTGGAGATTCATTCATATCAACTAGTGTGCTAAGGCGCCTAACATGTTTTAAGATTATACCCCTCACAGTCCCTTTCTATAATCTTTTATGTTTTGGGATAGTCACAACTTGGTTGAGCAATTTATAGCTTTTATAACATTTTGTAGCTTTATTCTTGTATACATAAGTGTTAAATACCCTTGTTTTTCTGTTATAGCCAAAACAATATATTTATTGACCAAGTGTGTCTATTTACCTTCTCTGTTGCACTAGCAGTTCCCTAGCACTGTCTATTTTGGCTTAACAGCACCCTAATTAACAACCAAGCTTAGCTTGACCCCGTGAGGCTTGGCTAAGCTTGGCGTGGCCTCGTATGGACTCGCGGACCTAAGCCCAGCCCATCAGCTCCAACATCCCCTTAATAGGCTCTACTGGATCACCAATAGGCTCGTTAATAGTATAAATGTTTACAACTACCCGACCAATAAAAAAATTTGGCCAGAGTCTCCCCTGTAATATAGACTAGCCACATGCACGACGGCATGTATATAAGGTCATTTCTAGGCACCCAAGACATAAACCAGGAATCAGTACTAGTACTGTATCCAAAAGAAACAAAATCTCCATCCAATATCAGTTGAAAACTAGATAGAAACTTAGATTATAGCATGAAACATTCAAAAAAGTAATAACACGTGATCAATTAGTAACCCTGTAAATATTAAAAGATATGCAACTTAGATCTAAAACATAAATAAATATTGTCATATATATTATTTTCCAATTATAAATTTTACAATGAGTATAATTTTAAATATTTTACAATATTTATCATTTTTTTAACTAAAAATGAAGAAAATTCATGTATTGACTTCAAAAAAATAATTATCATTGTTTTATATTTTGGAATGGAGGAAGTATTATGTATCAATCAATTATAAATTAGTACTACAATATTACTCATCAATTAAATATATTATGGTCCTCATTAAGTTGCTGGTAATTTGTGTTGATGAGTTGGTGACTCGTCAAATATTTTTGAAAATATAACTGAAAAAATATATAAACAACATATATGCCCTCACACAACTCATTTAACATTGAGTTCCTCTAATGACAATGTTTACTCTAATAGTACTACCTTATTGCAATATTCAACTCAAAACAAATCGATTAAAGTATAATAATCACAAGATTAGCATTCTGTTTAAGGTATTAAGGGATTAAGGGGTCTAATTTAGAGATTTAGGGATTAAGGGGTTACCGGCGTGGTGCAGCGGTGGTGCGGCGGTGGTACCTCCTGATGGCGGTGGACCGGTGTCCCGGTGGCGGTGGCCGGAGTCTCTCTTCCTCTTCTTCTCTTCTCCCCCCTTTCTCCCTCTTCTCTCAGTCTGAGCTCCCTCTTCTTTTTCTCCGCCTCTGCTGTGTCGAGCGAGTGACTGAATCTGTTAATATTAAGTTTGATCAGCGACCGCTATCTGCGACCATATGCGGTCGCTGATTTTAATGACATGGACTTATCTGCGACCGCATGCGGTCGCAGATATTAAGTGGTCGCGTAAAACATTGGCGCCAACATTTCCAGCCAAATTTTGGGAGGCAAATTTGTACTAGCGACTGACTAGCGACCGCGTGCGGTCGCTGTTAAAATATAGCGACCATATTAAATATTGGTCACAGATGGCGGTCGCTGTTAATAATATCAGCGACCGATAGTGCGGTCGCTGATAGTATTGGTCGCTGTTAGGCATTTTTCTTGTAGTGGATGTTACAGGGATAAAACATTATAGGTGGACTTTTAACATGGAGAAGATAATAGACCTGATGGTCTATTTGACTCTTTTAATGGATTGCTCGTTCCGCTGCAACTATGCTTGAAAAGTTTTATCATCTACTATATGTTCTAAATCTCTGAGTTATTATTGATGAAAGCTATTGATAATGTAATTATCTTTAGTCATGATATTTTTACTGGGCTAGTTGTGCTCACCCTTTTGCTTCACAATTCCTTTCAGGTAATAAAAGAGTAGCTGGGTCGAGCGGGGTATTAAGAGGATTAGAACGGTGGTCTCTAGCTGTGGAGGTTCTCCCTAAGCAGTATAAAAAAGTTCATTTAGTAGTTATATTTGGTGAATCCAATAGGGTGAGGTGAACCCAACTTTGAAAAGGTGTTTTGCCACTATCATACAAGATGTCTAATGACATACAACTTCGTGTTATCATAAGACAGGGTTGTGCACATCCACTTGCTGAGTATATCTACGAGCACTACCTATATGATCTTGGAGTTTATTTGAAATATAATTTTCACTTGGAGACAACAGAGATAATTATATGTCAAGAGAAAACTCACCATTGGAAAGAAGATGATAGTAATCTTCTCATTTTTCTTTGGGGTCTATTAGGTCAACCAAGGATAATTCTGTGGACATATGATATCTATCATAATCTAGACGTATGGCCTCCCATGTAAGAAGATTTTCTTGAGCACTTCCCAAAGATTTTAATTTCTAAAATAATTATTGACTGTACCTTTATGTAAAGTAACATTGTAAGGTCTTGTGGTCAAGGCACCACGAGAGTATTATATATATTTGTGTTAAAACTCACAGCTTATCTGTTGTCGTGCTCTACACGACAGTTCAACAGTTGTATAAATGAAGTTTGTATTTAATTTTTATAATATGATATCTGGCGACTCAGAATGGGTCGTGTGGACCTATTTTGGGGGTGTCACACTACCCTACTTCAGTATTCAATCTTTTACTAAGGTAAGGGGTGTTATTTATTTCTTATTCGCTTACGATATTATTTTTCGCATTCGTAAGGAATATTATCTTCGTTCAATAATCGTAATAGATATTATTTATTGTATTCGTAAGGGGTATTATTTCTTTCGTTTTCATGAAGAGAGTTATTTTCTTTCAATACGCGTAAGGGTTGTTATTCTATTTTTTATTTTTCTGTGGAAATAACCTGTCTATGCAGACTACCGCATGCATGGTGAAATCTTTTGTTATTCTATTCTTTATTATTCTGTGGGAATAACCTGTCAACCTATCTTCGCGGACTACCGCATGCATGGTGAAAGCTTTTGTTATTCCATTCTTTACTATTATGTGGGAATAACATGTCTACGCGGACTACAGCATGCATGGTGATATCTTTTGTTATTCCATTCTTTATTATTTTGTTAGAATAACCTGTCCACACGGACTACCGCATGCCTGGTGAATAACCCTTCGTATTTAATTGTTATTAAATTGTGGAAATGATCTGTCTACGCGGACTACCGCATGACAGGTGAAAATCCATTTGCAGTTTCGTATATTAATTATTTTCATATTCTTAAATATAAACTTACTATGGTAAGTATTGCTTCTATAATTCCTAAAATTAGTGGAATATCCTTGAGTTTTGCGCTTTATCCAGTATCGTTTCATTGGAATATTGATCTGAACTTTCTTATTAAATATTAATATTTTCACCCGGAGTACTATTCACGAGTTACTATTCACTCGATTACTATTCACTCGAATATTATTCACCCGAGGATTCGAGATACTTTTCATACCGAGTTACTATTCACGGGTTAATATTCACCTAGAGTACTATTCATGACAAAAATTGATTTCTTTTCGGTCCAAATCATTTTTGATATAATATTATTCTTGAATTTTACTCCATAAAGCAGTATCATGTTGACAATTTGGACATTATTAAATTCTGGATAAATTAAATTATAAATATTTAAAAATTTATCCTTTGATTGAATTCTTATATCATTGTCATCATCCTCATGTCTATATTATGATAAAAGTCATATGTGGCTTACGTGCATAGATGTACTATTGATTGGTATGATTATGACCAAGTATTATTCGGTATAATCATGACCGTAATGTTACCAATGATGTGGTAAAAGTCATCATTGGCCCGTAGTGCATTGATTGACAGTTGTTGGTATGATCATGACCATTGATGATTACATGAATATCCTTGACCCGTAGTGCAGGGATGATTCGATGATGTGGTTTATTTATTAAGCCGAGTCTCAGCGATAAAGTTGATAAAAAACTTTTTAAATCATAGAAGGTAGTAGAAATCATGCTGTACTTGACTCTTTTAACGGATTGCTTGTTCCGCTGCAGTTAAACTTGATGTTTATTGTATTTTATCAGTTTAACACTGTTGAAGGCTAACGATAATTTATTCTGCATTATCTTAGTCATAATATTTCTTACTGGGCTTGTTGGGCTCACCCTTTTGCTTTCATTATTCTTTTCAGAAAATGAGAATATAGCCAGGACTAATCGGGGAACAGAGTGACGGTCCTAGATGTTGGCTATAGTAGTCCTCACTATTCTATGAAATAGTGTGATAATAAATGTAATGAGGACTTCATTTGAGTTTGAATATTGTCTATGAGACAATATTCGTGTAAAAACTCTAAGCTACGCTGTTGTCGTATTGTATAAAAGAAGTTTGTATTTAATTTATGTACCATGTATTTGGCGACTCAGAATGGGTGATGTATACCTATTTTGGGGGCGTCACAAACAAAATCATCTAAGTTAGATTACAAATAAAGAAGAAGAATAAAACTCAATAGTGGGCTCCAATCTCCAATTGTAATCTTCAAGTTCTTCTGCTGAAATCTCCCAATCAAAATCTTCAACTCTGTCTCAAAGATTGCATCAAAATCTATATCTTGTTAGTCTCAATTCTCTCTTTTATACTTAAAGATCCTCTCTCAAAGTTAGGTTTAAAAGCATCCAAATCCTACTATGAATCACTAAAGATTAACCTAACTGTTATACTGACCCGCACAAATTCTGCCCTTGGAAGCCCCAACTTCCAAATAGAAGCCCCAGCATCCAGCATCCAACTTCAACTTATTTACCAAAATGCCACCTCTTTCTCAAAAAATTCAGATTTGCCCCTCCTTTGCATTGTCCTACAAAATAACAAAAAACAACTAAAATGCACTACAATTACTTAAAGATAACATAATACTAAATTCAAAAGTAGCCAAATAGTGGGTATAAAACCAACTTATCACTTTTTCACTCTTCAAATCTGTAACCTCCTTCTTACTCTTCAAATCTACAATTAAAGGCTAAAAATATTTATTACGTTTGATGAGTTTGATGTAAAGCTCATTGAATTGAAGAGACTGACAAGACACAAAATATGAAAGTAGCAAATAATGCTCTTCAAATTGCCACGTAGGTCAACAAACTTCAATTTGAATAGTTTTTTTTGTACTACTCTTGGAGATGCTCTAATACTATAAATAGAGCGCAAATGGTAAAAGTAGAGAGATTTATCATATTTTCCTTTAATTACTAATCATAAATATGGGGCTTTTAATAATTTTTATCAGTAACTATAATATTTTTTTTGTATAAATAAAAATAATTTGTAAACCCTATTCTATCCTATGCAATAGACTGACATTTTATAATTTTTAAGGTCATGTGTGTTTGCAAATATTATAATATCAAGATTATATTCTCATAAATTATAATCACAAGACTATATTTTAATCTCATGATTAAATATATAAAGTCACATGTTTGTTTAGAATGAGATTATTCATGAGATAATTTACAATAATTTCATATTATGTTTATTTATTTCATGATTATTTAAAATATTAGATAAAAACTACAATATATCCTTACGAGTAATAACAAAGAGATCATATTCTTAATATACTTGGTAGTGTGAGTATAGATGAATAGAGAATAGATATACCGGTCATTTAAAAAAATGTAAATGCTAATTTTGTTAACAAATTTTTAATCCCAAATGATAAGGATTATAATACCTAAGTGGACATGATATTATATAGTCCCTTATTCTAAGTTATTTTATTATCCCTAAACTAATAGTCCAAAATCTAATTTTTAAAACAAATAAAAAATTTGAGATTAATAGTCAAATCCCAGATATTATCTTTGCTAACAAACATAGCCAAAAAATTTTAGCTAGAGTCCCTCTGAAATTAAACTCGAGTAATAATCTATTATAGGCTAGTATATTTATCAAGGGGTTCTGATATTTTCACCTTTCTTATTTTTCTCATAAATTTAATAAGTACAAAAACTAAAAACATTAATTTTAATAACATAAATTGCACGTATTTAAGAAAGTTAAACCCTGTGACAAATAAAGTAAGGTTTTCATATTTGGACCGATCATCAAACCTGAAAAAATATGGATGAATTACATATTCTATTACATTTTTGAAAAAAAATTACAACAATAGTGCACTCATAAAATATTTATACAATTAATACAATTTCATATTTATTTACAATATTAGTGCAATTAGGATTTCTTAATTTAGAGAATTAGTATGCAATTAGGATTCCTTAATTTAGGGAATTAGTATGCAATTATGAGTCCTTAATTTAAGTAATTAGTAATGATTTACTTATTAAATTAAGTAATTAATAAGTAAGCTCTTCTTCCTCTTCCTTTCTCTTTCTCAGAAATACAAACTCAGTCTCCATTGTTACACAAACTCTTCTCGCTCTCTCTCCTCCCTCATCCGTCGTCCGCTGTCGTGCCGCTGACCCTCCGGTTGGACCGAAAGAGAGGTGGTCATGTGACCCAGAGAGCTACTTGACCGACGACGATGACGCGCTTCCCCTTCGGATGGCCTATCTGGACACCTCCCCGGTGTCTGCTGAAGAGATTGATCGCCGGCACTATTATTGTCGCCTTCCGCCGCCACCTCCACCTCCACCTCCTCCTCTGTTGCTTCCATTATGACCGCCTCTTGATTTTTTTTTCGTAGTGCAGTTTGTAGCCAAACCTCCATACCGAGGTAACCTATTCAGTTTTATTAGGTTGCCAATTTATTTTGAATATGATGCATTTGGTAGCCAAACTTTCATACCAAGGTAACCTATTCAGTTTTATTAGGTTACCAATTTTATTTTGAATGTGATGCAGTTAGTAGTCAAACCTTCATGCAGTTGGTTGCCAAACCTTCAGACAAAGGTAATCAATTCAGTTTTATTAGGTTACAAAATTATTTTGAATGTGATACAGTTGGTAGTCAAACCTTCATACAAAGGTAACCATTTTAGTTTTTGTTGGTAACCAAATCGTTAAAAAAAATCATAACAGTAACTCAGGTACTTCTGGAGATTTACGGCGGAAGAGGAGGATGATGAAGGGGAAGAGAGGGCGATGTAACGGCGGCGCAACCAAGGACTTCTGGAGGTTCGCGGCGGAAGATGGTGATGAAAGGGAAGAAAGAGAAGGCTGTGATGAAGATAATTAGCGGTGAGGGAGATGAAGATTATGTTGAAGAATATTTTTTTTTGTTTTTCCCTCCTTTTATTTAGAATTTGAATTTATTTTTATTGTTAGATACCAAATATTTGAATTTGAATTTGAATTATTAATTATGGCAGTTATTTCTCCTTGATTTTAGGTTTCCTTATTAATGTGAATTGTACTATTTTTGTAATATGGGTCCTAATTACACTCTTTTTGTAATTATTTTGTGCATGCACTAATGGTGTAATTACTTTCTAATTGTTATATATTTCTGTAAAGAACCCAAAAAATATTAGGTGGATGGGTCGCTGGTTCAACCAGTGGTCGAATCGTTATTGACTCAGTGACGTCATTAATATATATTATTAGCAATTAATAAATTTTAAAAAAAAATCTCGTTTTTTATGAACTAAAACATAATAAAGTTGACTTACAATATTATTAAAAGTGGTTCATTTTAATATTAATTTTTTTTTGATACAAAAAAAACCCGAGTCATTTGGTTAATTAATCGGTTTTACCGGTGGGTCAATTGATTTTTGACCAAATTAATAAAATTGTGTTAAATCAGACCAGTTCTAATTTTTATGGATTAAAGTAACGGTCTGGTCTGGTCTGATCCGAGTTTAATACCAGTGAAATAAAGATACGTGAAAGATGAAGAACCAAGGAAAAAATTAGGAAGTAGGTGACGTAAGGTTATTTGTGAGAAAAGAAAAAACAAGAAAAGATAGAGATTTGCGAAAGATGGCTTCAGTAAAGTCTACTAGTGAACATAATGTTTTAAGACAATCAAATTGAATGATAAATTAATTAAATCATACTTGATACTATTAGGTCTCGAACAATTTTACCTAGTTTTCACATAGGAGTATAGTTAGACCTAAATTATGTTAATGGAGCATATAAGTTATAAGACCCCGACTTATTAATGAATAAAATCAAATTTTCTTTAAATATTATTGTGAATAATAAGGTGTTAATTTGATATAATACTTTGGTTATGGGTGAAATGTGCAAATTTTATAAAATAAACAAGTGGTTATAAAATATTCATTTTATCGGGGAATATTCGTTTTGTGACGCTCCCAAAATTAGGTATACATCACCCATCTTGAGTCGTCAGATACATAGTACAGAATACAAATACAACTGATTAATACATCTGTCGTGTACAATACGACAAAACATAAACTGTGAGTTTGAATACAAATATTATCTTCTAGAGAGTATTCATACTCAAAAGGAGTCCTCATTACATTTATTAACACACCATTACATAGAATAGTGAGGACTACTAACTAATACTATCATTCGGACCATCACTCCGTACCCCGACTTGTCCCAGCTACGTTCTCATTTCCTGAAGAGAACAGTGAAAGAAAGGGTGAGCTCAACTAGCCCAGTAAGAAATATTATGACTAAGATAATGCAGAATAAATTATCATTAGCCTTCAACAATGTTAAACTGATAAAATATAATAGACATCAAGTTTAACTGTAGCGGAACAAGCAATCCATTAAAAGAGTCAAGTAGAAAATAAACTCTACTATCTTTTATGATTTAAAAAGTTTTTCAACACTGTAATCGCTGAGACTCAGCTTAATAAAATAATCCACATCATCGAATCACCCCTGCACTACGGTCAAGGATATTCGTGTATTCATTAATGGTCATGATCATGCCAACAACTGTCCATCAATGCACTACAGGCCAATGAGGACTTTTACCACATCATTTGTAACATTACGGTCATGATTATACCGAATAATCCCTGGTCATAATCATACCAAGTCCATCTATGCAATACAGGCCACAGATGACTTTCAACATTTTATAAACATGAGGATGATGACAATGATATAAGAATTCAATAAAACAAGTTCAAGAATTAATTTATCCAGGAATTAACAACGTCCAAATTGTCAACATGATACTGCATTGTGGAGTAAAATTCAAGAATGCTTAGAAGAATATTTTCTTGAAAAGATACTGGATGAAACGCAACTATCAAGGATATTCCACAAATTTCATGGAGTATAGAAGTCAAAACTTAACCAACTGAGTATAATAAAGAATGGAATAACAAAAGAAATCACCATGCATGCGATAGACCGCACAGACAGGTTATTCCAA
Organism: Panax notoginseng; assembly: GCA_016801055.1. Taxonomy (NCBI): domain Eukaryota; kingdom Viridiplantae; phylum Streptophyta; class Magnoliopsida; order Apiales; family Araliaceae; genus Panax; species Panax notoginseng. Next base: position 183,458,657 of record CM029019.1, read on the forward strand.
CAGAATAATAAATAATGGAACCAGGTCCGGCGTAAACGCACAGACAGGATATTCCGACAGAATAATAAATAATGTAACCAGGTCCGGCGTAAACGCACAGACAGGATATTCCGACAGAATAATAAATAATGGAACCAGGTCCGGTGTAAAACACACAGACAGGATGTTCCAACAGAATAATAATAAAAATGGAACCAGGTCCGATGTAAAACACACAGATAGGATGTTCACACAGAATAATAAACGGAACCAGGTCCGGTGTAAAACATACAGACAGGATGTTCCAACAGAATAATAGAAGAATGTCACCAAGTATAGGGTAGACCGCGTATACTGGTTATTCCAACAGAATAATAACGAATGGAATAACAGAAGTTCTCTTCATGAATATAAAAGAAATAATATTCCCTACCTTAAAAGAACTGGATATTGAAAAAGTGATGTAGCAGAATACTTTTATTCTCTCTCTCTTATTCTCTCTATACTTTCTCTCTCTATAGCTTGAATGAATTCGTGAAAAATAATGAAGCCCTAGGCCTCTATTTATAGAAAAACTGAGGGTGGCTCTTGGTCTTAACGAAGGGTCAAATGACTCTTGGTCTTAACGAAGGGTCAAATGACTTTTGGTAATATTGAAGGGACAACTACTATTGACGAAAGTAATTACTATTGACCAAGGTAAATACTATTGACGAAGGTAATTACTATTGACCAAGGTAAATACTATTGACGAAGGTAATTACTATTGACCAAGGTAAATACTATTGACGACGGTAATTACTATTGACGACGGTAATTACTATTGACGAAGAGACTCTTAGATGATGACATATGGCCCCCCATAAAATAACCAAACTTACCACAACGTCTCAATTATTGATTTAATAATATAACATATTATACAGATGATACTATGACAATAATTTAAGAGATATGATGCAGCAATTACTGTAGCAATAATTGAATATAGCTGAGTGACTTCTCACGTAAGCATCAATAATCAATACCGTGTGCTACTATGCAACCACGCGTATTACTGTACTTTTACTACCGAGTAGTTCAACAGTTTTAACGGTAACACCTCAGCCGTTATTTTTATAGAAAGATAATTCTGTCGTTTTCTCAATCCGACAATAATTCTGTTGTGGGGTCCACCAATGATTGTGCCGTCGTACGAATATTCCCCGACATAAAGAATATTCTCCGACCAAACGAATATTTTATAACAACTTGCTTACTTTGCAAAATTTATAAATATTACCCACAATTATAACATTATATCAAATTAACTCCATAATATTCAAAAATGATATTTATAGAAAATTCATCTTTATTTATAAAAATTGGGGTCTTACACGTTTGGTCGTGGAATATTCTTTCTACCGACGAATATTCGTACGACGGTGCAGCTATTTGTGGGCCCCATAACGAAAAACGATTGGATGAAGATAACGATAAAAATTGAGTTTTTATAAATAATGGCGTAGTTGTTACCGTTAATACTGTTGGAATACCCGGTGGTTAAAATACAGTAATACGCGTGGTTGCACAGTAGCACACGGATTGCACAGTATTTTTGAATTATTGATTCTTACGAAGGAATGCACTACTCAATAATTGTTATAGTAGTTACTGTTCAATATTTTATTTTATTGATTCAATAATTACTGCGTTGATATTTTATATTATTGTTGTTTCAATAATTGTTGCTGCACAGTAATTTCCATTATCAGATCAATAATTCATATTATTTGAATAATATTATTAGATAACATTATTGGCAATGTCTAGAAAATTCTGTCTAAGGAGAGGTTTGGTCATCTAATTGCGCGCCAGTAAGGAGAAATCCTTATTAGAAAGCCCCCTCTTTCCTAGGAACTGCCTGGTTGTCATAATTGTGATTCTGTGATATTATTTATGAATAATTAATTATTGATTTATATGATAAGAAAATATTTATTTTTTTGTGGATATAAATGAGGGATATATTTTTGTGATTATAAATGATGGAATTAATGCTGAGATGTTTTATCAGTATTTTTGTCGGAATGAAGGTATTAAAAATTAATCAGGGTTTTTGAGATATATTGCGGGGGTTATAATTTTTAATCCGACCGTTGGATCGTTGTGATTTTTGGATATGTTATTCATATATAAGTTGAGTATATGTCCACAAATTTTGAAACGTTAAAAATAAACGTATGATTTGTTATGAATTTTACGAGATGACTGGTTCAAAAATTATTGAAGTTTCGAAATTTATCATTTTGGTGAAAAATTCTAGAATTAGTGGGTCCCATTTTTAGTTGGTGAGAAATGTGCTGAAATATTTATTCAAATGTAGTGGGTGGGAATAGTAGCAGGTAAAGCCATCAGGTTGCAGGTCAAGTCTGCTTCGGCGTGCTAACATTTTCTTATAAATAGAGGGCTAAGTTAGAATTGAAAATCACACCAGAATTCATAAATTTTCTCTCTTTCTCTCTCTATATTCTCGAGCGTATTTTGTGAGTATTCTGATACTTTGAGAGTTGCTATTCAGCACAAGTTTCATTCAGCCTCATATACGATATTCTGATCAGAAGTACTGTTCGTTTGAGGTAAGGGATATTATTTTCTTCTTAAATAATATTATTTTCTTCAATATCATTATGCTGAAATATTGATATGAGTTTTTTTATCAAATTTAGAACTTTTTGTGTTGGGGTTACTATTCACGTATACGGCACGTATACGGCACAATTTACCGAAAAATAAAATTTTCTCTTTTTGTCCAAGATGTCTATTATGGTTACTATCTTTGATTGTATCCATGTTATGATCTTTATTTTTGAATTCTGCTTCACAATTGATTATTATGAAGTATTATTGATCTTGGATAAACTGTTATACGAATCCCTACTATTTGTCCTTCTGTCTCACTGGATTCGTTTTCTTTAAGATATTTTTCATCATCCTCAGTCCTAAATGATGATATTACTGAATATCTTTGGCCTGTAGTGCAAAGATGTATGATTACCTAATGAATATCTTTGGCCTGTAGTGCAAAGATGAACAGGTATTGAGATGAACAATAAGTGTTATTGAAAATTTAAATTGTTATTAAAACATGTATAAGTGTTGTTAAATATATATGTATATTTTCTAAAATAACAAAAATATTATCTTGACATTATTAACAACTAGGGGTATAAACGACTCGAATCTCAGCGAACACCCTAATGTTCAGATTCGACTCGACTAGAAAAAATTGAGTTCGAATTCGATAAGAGATTTCTAATTTTGCGCCATATTCGATTCTGATCATTACTCGGACTTACTCGGCTCGTAAGTACTTTACTCGTTTACATAGCGAGCTACTCATGAGCCTTCAAATCGAGTTTTAAATATGAACTATTTCACTTAAAATTGAACCATTACATACTAAATTGATAAATGAAATAATGTTTATATATAAAAAATTTTCACTTTTATTCATGTAAAGAAATTACAAACAATGTAATAGAAATTGAAAATCAATTCATTGATTTATTCTGTTAGTTCCCAAAGACACAATATGTGAGAGCCCGAATTTTATGAAATAAAAGTATTCAATTTTTTTATAATTATTCTATTTAGTAAATGGTTAAATTGATAAAAAGTTAAAGTTAAGGGTGATATGTGAAAAAATTTCGAAGTAAATAAGTTGTCATAAAATAATCGGTGATAAAAATATAGTAATACGCGTGGATGCATAGTAGCACACGGTATTGTACAGTATCTTTGATTATTGATGCTTACGTGAGAAGTCACTCAGTTTTATTCAATTATTATCACAATATTTTATATTATTAAATCAATAATTGAAATGACACAGTTATTCATATTATAATTTGTAATATTGACAACGTCTAGAAGTTCTGTCAAGGAGAGGTTAGGTCATCTAATTGCGCGCCAATAGAGAGAAATCCTTATCGGAAAACCCCCTCTTTCTTGAGAACGACATGGTTGTTAAATATTGTGCGTTATAATATTAATGATGAATAAGTTTGTGTTGATTAAAGATGAAATTGATAGTTCCATTGTGTGGAAATTATTAGTGTTAGTGGAAATCGATATTTATTTCGATAATAATTGATGTCTGGAGGTTATATTGACCAATCGGATAATTGACCGGATAAATGAGCAATTAATTGCTATTAATTCACATGCTTATAACTATGTGTTCACATGTGTGTACTATTGATTCACATAATTTACTATTAGGGGAGTTGGTGCAAGATTGATAATACTTGCATGACTAAATTAAAAATAGAGGTATAGATGAAGGTACTATACTATAATTAATTTTTTCACATGTTTAGAACTATTGAGTCACATAATTTACTATTGATTCACATGATTTACTATTAGCGGAGGTGGTGCAAGTTTGATAATACTTGCAGGACTAAATTAAAAATAAAGAAAAAGAGGAAGGTATTATACTGTAATATTTCGAGCTCTAAAATGTGTAATTATTGAAACTATATTTTCCTATAAATAGAAGCTCATTCTTCCTTCATTTCTCACCAATTCACTAAGTCTCACAAGAGCAATTATTATAGAGAGAAATTATAGAGAGAAAGAAGAAGAGAAGTCTGCTACCTCACTATTCCAGTATCCAATTTTCTTCTAAGGTAAGGGGTATTATTTCTGTCGTATTCATGAAGAGAGCTTATGTTATTCCATTCTTTATTATTATGTTAGAATAATCTGTCTATGCGAAGTGCCACATACATGATGAAATTATTCTGTTATTCCATTCTTTATTATTATGTTGGAATAACCTGTCTATGCAAAGTACCGCATACATGGTGAAATTCTTCTGTTATTCCATTCTTTATTATTCTGTTGGAATATCCTATCTGTGCGTATTACGCATGACCTGGTTCCATTCTTTATTATTCTGTTAGAATATCCTGTCTATGCGGATTACGCATGACCTGGTTCCATTATTTGTTATTCTGTTGGGAATAACCTGTCTGTGCAGTCTATCGCATACCTGGTGAATTCTTTTGTTATTCCATTCTTTATTATTCTGTTGGAATAACATGTCTACGCCGACTACCGCATGCATGGTGAATGACCTTTCGTATTCATTCTTTATTAAATTATAGAAATGATCTGTCTACGTGGATTACCGCATGGCGGATGAAAATTCATTTGCAGTTTCGTATATTCTATTATACTCGTATGAGATATCATTTCTTTTATACTCGTCATGAAATATCATTTTATTTGGTATTTTATTTACGAGTTACTATTCATGGGTTACTATTCACTCTAGTATTATTCACTCGGTTATTCGAGGAACTTTTCGTGTCAGAGTACTATTCTCGAGTTACTATTTATAGGTTACTATTCACCCAAATTACTATTCACCCGAATATTATTCACTCGGGTATTTGGGATACTTTTTATGCTGGGTACTATTCACGAGGTACTATTCCCGAAGTACTATTCACGGGGTACTATTTACCCGAAAAATATTTTTTTTCCTGTCCAAATTATTTTTCGTAAATGAATATTATTCTTGAATTTTACTCCACAAAGCAGTATCATGTTGACAATATGGACACTATTAATTTCTGGATAAATTAGATTATAAATCTTTAAAATTTATCCTTGAACTTGTTTTATTGAATTATTATGTCATTGTCATCATCCTCATGCTTATATTGTGATGAAAGTCATCTTTGACTTACGTGCATAGATGGACTTGGTATGATTATGACCAGAAATTATTCGGTATAATCATGATCGTAATGTGACGAATGATGTGGTGAAAGTCATCTTTGGCCTGTAGTTTATTGTTGGACAGTTGTTGGTATGATTATGACCAGGGATTATTCGGTATAATTATGACCATTGATGATTACATGAATATCATTGGCCGTGGTGCATGGATAATTCGATTTTATTTATTAAGCTGAGTCTCAGCGATAAAGTTGATTTGAATTCTTCAAGTCCAGCAGACTTGGAATACACTTGATGATAGTTGAGTTCTTGGGTTGTGCTACTCAGTTGCAGTTAAGCATACGTTCAAAAGAACTGACTAGCAGAGCAAGCTTTTCTTTCTGGATCGTAGAGTTTGAGCTTTGAGTGTTCTTTAGCTTTCGTTGTGTACTTGCTTGCTTGTAGTATCTATGTCTGATTTCCTTATAAAGGAACCTTTGAAATGTATCCGGTGAAGGTATACGTTGTAGCATTAAATGCATCAGATATTTCTGAGGACCGATGTTGACTTCTTGGAAATTTATTGTTCAGCCGTCTGACCCACTGATACAGCAGACTGCTATCTCACCTAACACCTAAAAAGGTGTTTTCAGCAGGCATGCAATCCTTTCCTTAGCTTCTTTAATACGCTTCTTCGATACATACTAAGGATGAGTGTTGGATCGTTGGGATTCTTGAAAGTCTCAACTTCTATAATCCATTCTTCATTTGTTATATTTTATCCTTTAGTAAATGGACAAAGCTCGATGCTTCTGATGCTGACAGGAGAGACACTACGATTATGATCGTTGTGTCTTGTTATGCTCGTGTTTGATTCAGCCTGATCAAAGAGAACACTATGATTTCTCTTTAGCATTGATAGACTATGATCTTTGCTTGCTTATTTTTGCAGACTCTACGTTTTCGATAGCAAACTACGATTCTTGACTTAGCTCGTTAGACGCTCGGACCATCTCTACAATCTGAGTGTGGCTTCCAAAGCAGACTACGATTCTGGAGCAACTTTCCCGACACTCTACGATTCTGTCTTGGCTTCTGTAATATCTCGGCTGGCTTGACAGCCTACGATTCCATTGAGGCCTATCTATTACATCTCAAAATAGATCAACCTAGCAGTTTTGATCTTTTCTTCTATACATTCACTTACAGAATGATAAACATTAAGTACAGATCAACCTAACAATTTTGATCTATCATCTAAGTCCTTGTACATATGTTCTTTGAAGGACTTAACACATAAGCATATTTATTTACTTTCAACATCAAATTTTAATATGCAATTCCCAACATATTCAAGTACAAGTTTATACAATTTCATACTACACTTTATAAATTATAAAGATTGATACAAATATCATATATTTAGCTTTTTAGTATTGATCATATTGTTGGAATATTTTATTCCTTATGTAGCCTCTACTATTTATGTAATTATTGGACTTACATATTGTATTAATTTAATCACTTTATTTATGGGTTTTGATAATTAATTATGTGGCCTATAAATAATATTCCTAATAGTATTTGGTATAATGGGCCATAGGATTTCATAATCTTGATAGACGATTTAGACCCTTAGCTATTAGATAAATAAAACAGTTAGGGTTTGGTCCCTGTTCTCTCAAAAAATTTATATACACACACCTATACATCCATCCTAAGACTGAGAGAGGCAATTAAAAATCTTCACCCTTAAGCGCAACGGAAGCGTGATACATTCAAGATGACTTCTCTCAATTCATGTAAGTACTTAATATTATGATTAATTGATTTAATTTTATTCTATGCAATAACACGTTTCTGTATAATTTTTCATCATCTGGTATCAAAGCCATGGTTACGTTATTGTATAGGAAAAATTAATTATGATTTTATGCTATAATTTTAATTCCGCATAATCTCTTTATTGGTATAATATAGAATTATTATATATGTTAAGGAATTTTCGAAAATAATTTTTCCAAAAAGTGACTTGTTTAGTATATGTTGAAAAGTAATTCATCAATCTTAATGTTCCTGTACACATCATATATGTGGCAATATATATATATATATATATATATATATATATATATATATATATATATATATGCTACATATATGCTTGTATGAATATGAATCTCTGTTTGTAGTTTGTATACCTTTAAGATGTCTCTGTCTTCATATATATACAGTACGTAAGTTAACTTATAATATATATATATATATATATATATATATATATATATATATATATATATATATGCAATACGTTAATAAATATTGCATCTTCGTCCTTTTATTTCTATTTATGGATTGTTGGCCTTGATATTTAGTTTAAATATTTGCAAATTATGTATATATTTGCATATTATGATTCCATCTTATAAGTATTAAGGCTACTGCCCTATGGGCTATGCCCACTTATTATCCTTGTATGAAATTCAGCCACTTGGTTATGATTATGGTTATTTTTATAATTACGATTAAGGACATTTACTAATTAGTTCAAATATCATTATTTTATTTAATGTCATCATGTTTTAAGGTATACTTTATGTTAATATTTTGTAACATATTCGTGTGCATAATTGTATATCTTAATTTAAGATTATAGAATATGATGTCATATATTATTAGGGGGTTTTTAAATTGTTACATGTAAATTATAAATATTGTTAATTTTTAAACTTGATTAATATGTTTAAAGAAAATTGAGTTTGCTCATAATAATTTACGTATATGCGTGACTCTTTTATTGTTAAAATTAATAATCAGCCAAACGGAGGATTATTAATTGAAACAATTAAAGATTAAGAAAAGTCACAGAATGTTACATTTAATAAATAAAGATTTTAATTTTACCCAACGGAAAAATTAGCGTTAGAATTTATTAAATAGAATTTTATTGCATAAATAACATGTTTATTTCGTTTTCTGCCCAACGGTGATGCGTGAATAAATGTGTTGTACATTATTTTATAGGGATGTTATTAGTATATTATTAATTGGACCAACGAAAGATTAATAATTATGCACCAACATCTCATTAAAATCTATTTTTTGGTGTTGTAAATAGATTTTATGTAACTAACTGCTTTCCCTACAGTTGGTTTTTATTATGATTAATTATTGTTGTACATTGTGAATTTCTTTTAGTTTTTTGTAAGCATGCTTATGAGCTTGATTGTATTTCAGCATTGACTCCAACTAGTATTTTTGGGTATCTCTCTGGAATTGAAGCCTTGAATGGAACTAATTTTACTGTTTGAAAAGAGCAAGTGAAAATTGTTCTCGGCGTTATGGATTTGGACTATGCATTACGAGTTGATCATCCTGATCCACTTACAGATACAAGCTCAATTGAGCAAAAATTTATTTATGAAAAGTGGGAGCGATCCAACCGCATGTCCCTTATGATTATGGAAAACTCTATCACGACAGCCATTAGAGGAGCCATTCCTGACTCTGAGAATGCTAAAGAGTACTTAACTTCAGTCGAGGAACAATTTAAGGGTTCTTCTAAAACTCATGCAAGTACCCTTATTTTGAAAATGCTCACTAGCAGGTATGATGGGGTTAGTGGAGTGCGCGAGCACATTATGATGATGAACGACATGGATTTTAAATTAAAGGGTATGGACATGGCGATTTCTGAGAATTTTCTTGTTCACTTCATTATGACTTCTCTTCCTGCACAGTTTGATCCATTTAAGATCAATTATAACACGTAGAAAAAAAAATGGAAGATGAGCGAGTTAATTGCCATGTGCGTCCAAGAAGAAGAAAGGCTTAAGATTGAAAAATCTAATGTTGCCCATTTAACTACCACTAGATCTCATAAGAAGAAGACTCATAAAAATGGCAAAGGTTTTAAGAATAAGGATAAGCAAATTTCTACCAAAACAAATAAGGCAAATTATTCAGGTAACAACTCTGAGGCAGGTCCTAAATGTCACTTCTGTAAGAAGCAAGGACATATTCAGAAAGAATGCCCTAAATTCAGAGAATGGCTTGAAAAGAAACGTATATCGTCCTTCAATTATGTAACTTATGAATCCTTTCTAATTGATGTTCCTTTTAATACATGGTGGCTTGACACTGGTGCTATGGTTCACATTACTAATTCATTGCAGGGATTCCTTTCAAAGAAGACACTCCAAAAGGGGGAAAGAACCATTAAAGTTGGCAATGGAGAGTCTATACAAGTTGAAGCTGTAGGAACTCTTCCTTTAGTTTTGAAGAGTGGTTTCACCTTGTATTTATATGATACTCTTTATGTTCCCAATATGACACGGAATTTAATTTCTGTACCTAAACTTGACGTTGATGGATTTTCGTTTATGTTTGGGAATAATAAAATAATTATTTATCATTACTCTCATGTTATTGGTTCTGGTCCTTTAGAGGGAAACCTCTATAAGATAAATTTGGATAATGCCTTTGCTGAATCTTTGTTAACAATGAATGTGACAGAAAATACCTCTAAAAGTAGAAATAAGAGAAAACTAGATAATGAGAATTCTTCAAAATTATGGCATCAACGCTTAGGCCATATTTCAAAAGACAGAATGCAACGTCTTATAAAGGATGGAATTCTTCATTCACTAGATTTTTCTGATCTTGACCATTGTATTGAATGTATAAAAGGAAAATTTGTGAAAAGTAATAAGAAAGGAGCAACAAGAAATAGTGCACTTCTTGAGGTGATTCACACTGACATCTGTGGGCCATTTTCTCCAGGAATTGGTGGACACAAATCTTTCATTACGTTCATTGATGACTATTCTCGTTATACTTATGTCTACCTGATTAATGAAAAATCTGAATCACTAAATATGTTTAAAGTTTTCAAGGCTGAAGTTAAAAATCAACTTGATCGAAAAATTAAAGTAGTGAGATCATATAGAGGTTGAGAGTATTATGGTAAACACTCCGATACAGGTCATAGTCCTGGCCCATTTGCCTTATTTTGTCAAGAAAATAGAATCGTCACTCAGTATACAATGCCTGGTACACCGCAGCAGAATGGTGTAGCTGAGAGGCAAAATCGTACCCTTATAGATATGGTACGGAGTATGTTATGCAATTCTAGCTTACTTGTGTTTTTGTGGACTGAGGCACTAAAGACAGTTGTTCATATTTTAAACTGGGTTCCTAGCAAATCTGTCCCTAACACTCCTTGTGGAATTTGGATAGGTAGGAAACCTAGTTTAAAATACTTACGGGTGTGGGGCTGTCCAGCCAAGGCTAAGATTTTTAATCCACAATTAAAGAAACTTGACTCTAAAACCATTAGTTGTCATTTCATTGGATATCCTGGGAGATCTAAGGGTTTTTGATTTTACTGTCCCTCGCATACCATGAGAATTGTTGAGACTAGGCATGCAGAGTTTTTAGAGAATGGTGATTTAAGTGGGAGTGGTGAGCCTAGAAAACTTAATCTTGAAGAAAACATGTTTTATGTTTCTAATCCTGTAATTCAAGAGGGTGAGACACAACAACCTCTTATTGAGGCAAATGATGCCCCTGAGATAGCTGAGCCACCACCTAATGTTGAACCTCACATTATTGAAAATCATATTCCTGAAATTGTGCAGCCTTTACGTAGGTCCGAAAGACCTAGAAAGCCTATTAATTTTGATAATTTTATAACCTATCTTAATGAGATTGACTATGATTCAACTAAGATTAATAATCCTATCTCCTATAAAGAGGCCATTACGAGTGCTCAATCAACTCAATGGCTTGAAGCCATGAATGATGAGTTAAAATCAATGGAGCTTAATAACGTTTGGGATCTTGAAGAATTACCAAAAGGTTTTAAACTTGTTGGTTGCAAGTGGGTCTATAAGACCAAATTAGATCCTAAAGGGAACGTTGAAAGGTATAAAGCTTGATTGGTTGCTAAAGATTTCACTCAAAAGGAAGGTGTGGATTATAATAAAACTTTCTCTCTAGTATCCAGGAAAGATTCATTTAGAATAGTCATGGCTTTAGTAGCTCATTAAGATTTAGAGTTACATCAGATGGATGTTAAAATTGCATTCCTTAATGGTAACTTGCATGAGAATGTCTATATGGCACAACCAGAAGGTTTTTTGATTAAAGGCAAGGAACATATGGTATGTAGACTTAAGAAGTCCATATATGGGTTAAAACAGGCTTCTCAACAATGGTATCTTAAGTCTCATGAGGTGATGAGTAATTATGATTTAAGAAAAATATAGTGGATCAATGCATATACTTGAAGGTCAGTGGGAGTAAATTTGTTATTCTTATTTTGTATGTTGATGATATACTACTTGTAAGTAATAACTTAAACATGTTGCATGAGACCAAACGTTTTCTTTCTAAAAATTTTGATATGAAGGATCTCGGTGAAGCCTCTTATGTTATAGGTATTGAAATTCATCGAGATAGTTCTCGTGGGATATTAGGCTTGTCCCAAAGAGCTTATATTGACAAAGTTCTTAACAAATACAACATGAAAAATTGCTCCCCTACTGTCGCACCTATTGTTAAGGGTGACAAATTTGGCTCATATCAATGCCCTAAGAATCAACTTGAACGTGATCAAATGAATCTTATTCCCTATGCTTATGTGATTGGGAGTCTTATGTACGCTCAAGTTTGTACACGTCCAGATATAGCGTATGTAACTGGCATGCTTGGACGTTATCAGTCAAATCCAGGTTTAGATCACTGGAAAGCAGCCAAAAAGGTTTTACGCTACTTACAGGGTACTAAGGATTTTATGCTTACATTCAGAAAAATAAATAACCTTGAAGTTGTTGGTTATTCTGATTCTGATTTTGCTAAGTGTAAAGACGAAAAGAAATCTACATCAGGGTACATTTTTATGCTTTCAAGAGGCCCTATTTCGTGGAGAAGTCATAAGCAGGAGTTAACTACCACTTCTACGATGATGGAAGAATATGTGGCTTGTTATCATGCTACTTGTCATGCCGTATTACTGAGGAATCTTATTTCAGGACTTAAGGTTGTAGATTCCATTTTAAGGCCATTGAAAATATTTTGTGATAATGATTCTGCTATTAGTTTTTCCAATAGCACTAGTTCGAGTGGTGCTGCACTATACCTCGACACTAAGTACTTATTTGTCAGGAAAATAGTTGAAGAACAAAGCATTGTCATTAAGTATATTAGTACGCATGATATGTTAGCGGATCCACTTACGAAAGGCTTACCACCTAAGCTTTTTTTTAGAGCATGTTGCCGGCATGGGTTTAAATGGTAGTCTTAATTTGTGAGTTATTTTGATGTAAGACAACAATTTTGAACTCGTTGTTTTGAATTTCATTTTATGTTTATGGTTTGTTATTCTCTTTATTGCGCACACTTGAGAACTTGTTAGCAAACGGTACGGTTATGTTTTGGACCATATGAATGAGTTTAATCTATTACCACTTATGTAAACTCTATTCATACTTGTTATGCTTAATGTTAATCTTTATTTTAATAAAAGTACTAATTGTGTAACTAATGGAGATCTTGTGTTAATAGTGACACAAAGATTGTATTAATTCGCATTGATATTTTTATTTGAACAGGATGTAGACATTAAATTAATACTTGGCCAAATTAATGATTGCAAGTGTTATGTTTTGTAATAAATAGTATTTCGACCAAGTGGGAGAATGTTGGAATATTTTATTCCTAATAGTATTTGGCATAATGGGCCCTAGGGTTTCATAATCTTGATGGACGATTTTGACCCTTAGCTATTATATAAATAAAACAGTTAGGGTTTGGTCCCAGTTGTCGTCTCAAGAATTTTATATACACACACCAATACATCCATCCTAAGATTGAGAGAGACAATTGAAGACCTTCACCCTTAAGCGCAACGGAAGCGTGATACATACAAGATGGCTTCTCTCAATTCATGTAAGTACTTAAAATTATGATTAATTGATTTGATTTTATTATATGCAATAACACGTTTCTGTATAATTTTTCATCACATATTAGTATTCGAATATGATCCATCGAGTAGATATCGAGTATGGTTTAAGAAAAAAATGAAACACTTGAATTACAATCTAAGTGAACACTGATATACTCGAATTCAACTCGTATATCATTAAACAGAAAATGAGCTAGCATGGATCAGATTCGACTCGAATTAATTTCGAATTCAAACTTTGGATCATATTTTCGAGTCGATCTTAAGTCGAGCACCGAACTACTCGGTTCGGCTTACACCCCTATTAACAACATAGTTATTGATATCTAGTATATATATAGTCAATTAAAAAGTTTGATAATGTCAATGAGATATTAATCTAACGGTTAAGATTGAGACCTTGTGAATTTTATGTCTCAAGTTGATTTTCACTTATATGAGTTTTTTTTATGATATGAAGTGTGTTTTATATTATAGTAGTGATAATTTACTTGATTATAGAATTATATTATATTTGCTAATAGGATTCAAATAAAGTCCTAAATATAAATTAATACCCTAAACTTTTAATGTTTTTTTACTTTGGAGATTGTCTTTTCAATTTTTTTTAATTAGGGGATTAATATTTTAATTTTTTTTTTACTTTGAAGATTGTCTTCTCAATTCTTTCAATTAGGGAATTTAACTTTTAATTTTTTCCACTTTCGAAATTGTCTTCTCAATTCTTTATCAAAAAATTGATAACATAACACCGACATATAACTAAAAAATACTTGTAATATTGAGTCTTATTTTAACATTTATTCAATTAATTTTTTATACAAAAAATGATAAATATAGAATACTAATGGTCTTATATTTATCCTTTTTGATACAAAAAATTAATTGAATAAATGTTAAAATGATACTTAATATTACACATAAGTATTTTTTAGTCACGTATTGCTGCCATGCCATCAATTTTCTGATGTAACACTATCAATTTAGACGTAATCAGAAAAATTTTTAATCCCCTAATAGAAAAAATTGAGAAGACAATCTCCAAACTGAAAAAAGATTAAATGTTTAATCTCCTAATTGAAAATTTTAAGAAGAGAATCCTCAAAGTGGGAAAAAAATTAAAAATTTAATTCACTAATTGAAAAAATTGAGAAGACGATCCCTAAAGTGAAAAAATATTAAAAATTTAAAATATTAATTCATATTTAGGCCTCAAAAAAATTTTAAAAAAAATAAGCTTGTTGGTAAGAACTATACTCACATTGTATAATTAGCAAAGGTCAACCTTTTATTGATTGGCAACAAAAAGGTCCGATTTTTTTTTAATTTTTTTTTCTAAATGCAAGAATTGTTTTACGATATAGACCCAAATGGCCGGCTCACATCAAATAGATCCAAGCTCAAGCACCGTTCGACTATAACCCGTACGGGTGAAGCGTGTTAGGAAAGTCGAAAGTGCACTCTCAGTCTCATATAGTCGTTTGTCGAACAGTGCAGTTGTCATGCAATGAGACGTCTCCCACCAAACTCCTTGCCCATATGTTTAGTTGGGATCCAGTTAGTATGAAGTTTATTTTTTGATAAGTTGGTCAATTGGCCAATAGAATACTGACACACATAGAGTCTTACCTATGTGTCAACTCTTTATTGGCCAATTATCCAACCTATCTCTTGCAGCTAAAGAAGAACCGTAAAACAAAAAAATAAGAAAAAAGCTAAATCGTTTTGCACATTGTCTACTTGAAGTATCGAATTTAATCAAGATTCGTAAATATAAATAATTTATAAATATTTAAATGTGTGTAAAAATCTGAAAAATTGCCTTGAATATAGGAGTATTTCTTATATTCAATCAAGATAATTTATAGTTAGCATTTTTTTTTATTTAGTCATTCGAGCAATAACAGTATATAATAAGTGTCGTTAAAAGTTTAAAAAAATAGCTGAAAGTGTTAAAATGTCACTATATATATATATATATATATATATATATATATATATATATATATATATATATATATATATATATATAATTCCTCCATATATATTATCAACAATCTTTTGTTTGGGCTAATTTCATCTTTTGGTCCCTTTATTCTACACTTTGATTTTTTTGTTTATTTTTAATAAAAATTGATTTATCATATTAACACAGTCTTTATCATCGATAAAATATACAATCAATCAAGTTTGACTTAATGCATGAATTTTTTTATTTCTAAAGCAGGTCGTTGGTAGGTGGTATAGTGGATTAATAAGTTTTTGTTGATTAATTCAGTTAATTATTGAACTCAATAGTAATATTAGGTTAAAGTGGTGCGATATATATCCACTAGAGAAAACAATAATCGACAAGGGATATTGACTTGACATGGAATTGACATTTGGTAATGAGAGCCATGGTTATAACCACTTTTACTAATATGATAATTAATTTTATTATATTTTAATTCATAAAAATATTTTTTAAAAAAAATTTATTAATTATTAATAATATATATATATATATATATATATATATATATATATATAAGTCCCCTTCAGTTGAGTGATCCCTCAAATAGTGTTATTTGAGGGATAGTTTGCTCAACCGTTGGATCTGTTTTAATAACTTTATGTGGCTGAGATTTTACATCTTATTTGTTGCATTGGATAACCGTTGCATTGGATGTATTGGGTTATTTGTAAAATCTCAGCCACATCAAGTTATTAAAACAGATCCAACGGTTGAGCGCACTATCCCTCAAATAACACTATTTGAGGGATCCCTCAACTGAAGGGACTGTATATATATATATATATATATATATATATATATATATATATATATATATATATAATGACGTCACTTAGGGACTGTTTGTTTAGAACTGAATACATTTGAATGGCTGGATGACTAAATCGGTCAGCCATTAAGTGCGTTTATTTTGGAAAAAAATCGTCTGAATAGCTGAATCGATCAAATGATTGAGTTGAATGACTAAGTCAGATTTTTTTTGACTGAATGAGCAACTGAATAGAGTAAAAAAAATTAAAAATTATTAACTATTATATTAAGTAATATTAAATAAATTTAAAACAACTTTGAATTTTTTCAGAGAGGTAAAATAATAAAATTTTGTCATTCAAATGTTCCAGACATGTTAATTATCAAATAACTTTTTTTATTCAGATTCAAATTCAACTCATTCAGATTTAGATTCATTAAGTTTTTATCAAACACCCTTTTAGTCAATAACGGTTCGATCACTGATTGGACCAGCGACCTATCCACTCGATATTTTTTCAATTCGATAATCGGTCCGGGTCTGAGAACTTTGATGAGACAATACTTGAAAACAAATTATTCAAATAGTAATTTATTTGGACTTTGACTTTAAATTAGGGACTAAAACTTGCCGGGCCTCTTATTTCTGGTAACTAACATTTGATTATGGTTGTTAAGTATATCGTGCAACATTTGGTGTTAGTCAATACCTGAAAAATTAGCAGTTGGATATGGAATCACTGGTGACAATTGGCACGGTCAACAATGGTTTATTTATAAATTTAATGTATTACGTTCCTCAAATAAAACTATTGAATAAAATTAAAATTACAATAAACATTATATAAAACGCCATTATGGTTAACTAAACCCATAAAAAAAGTGATGGTTTTGGTTATCTTTATTGTTTAATTAATCCTTCTTTACGTAACAGAAATAGAACCCCATCTTAAATAGGGATGTAAATAGTAATCGAAAAATTCGTATTCGTCCGCATTCATATTCGAAAATAAGCGGATATTATTCGTATTCGAAAAAAAAAATGGATATATTTGTATTTGGTTTAAAGGTATCCGCAAATAAACGGATACAAGTACAGATATAGGCGTATTCGTTTAACATCCGACCGTAAATATATCCGACAGATAGCAGATATCCAGATTCAGATCCATATCCGGAATTCGTATCCAAAAAACTTATATATATATATATATATAAATTATTATATAATAAGTAAAATAATTTTTTAAAGTGGCATTCCTTATATAATAATTAGTTTTTATTATTATACGAAAATTATTTTAAAAATATATCATTTCACTTCTAAAAAATAAGAAATAATACTTTTATTCTAATATTAATAAACTGAAATAAATTGATTTAAGTATAGTTAATATATTTTTACTATTATAAAGTTAAATTATCTAAAATGTATCATTTACCAAGAAAATTATACACTAGAAGAACAAAACTATAGTTATTAATTTGTTATAACTTTTTTACTTTCAAAACTTACTTGTAATGTTGGGAGGCAGGAACAATGAACAATATAATTTTATTGATAAAATGTGTTAAGTCCCGAATTAATTTAGAATTAATTCAGAAGGTGGTTGAATAATTAATTCACATATATGAATTTTCGGGTGGAGGAAGTACTTATCACTTTTATTTGCCCAATTATTTAAAAAATTAGAAGTCCAAATATTTAAAGTAAGTTCGAAGTAAATTTTGGATCAAGTTGGATTAACTAGTTGTCAATTGTTACATATACATTATAACTCACAGTCTTCATAAATATAATGAAAGTTTTAATCAAGTATGCATACACATGACAGTATTACTCCACACACATAAAATGGACATCTAAACATTAATAAGTAGAGTATTTATTTTGAAATTTAGGATTTCAAAAATGATAAAAACTTATTTGAATTGTAATTTAGAACATTGATTATTGTATTTAAATATTTATTAAAAATAAAAAAATTAACATTCATTCATTAATAAACTATATTTTATAACTCATTATTTTTTTATTCTGGTTATAGTTAGGGTTGTAAATATTAACCGGAAAATTCGTATCCGTCCGCATCCGTATTCGGAAAAAAGTGGATATTATTCGTATTTAAAAAAACGAATATAATCCGTATTCGTTTTAAAGGTATCCGCAAATAAACGGATATAGATATTACCGTATCCAAATCCGTATTTATCCGTTTACACCCCTAATCTTAAATACGGGGGAGAGATGTCCTCCCCTAAATCTCTCTTATTTTAATATAATAAATTATTTTCCCGTCTTGTGGGATTTGTTTTCTCTTTTTGTGGCACATGTTTTTCCCATGAGATGACTGATTTCTTTCTCTTTTATGAGGATATTTCATTTTTATCTATTGGGAGAATTGGCTTTCTCGGTCGCTTGGGAGATATTTTTTGTTCGTGATACTTTTTTCGGTACATAATTGTTAAAAATAGA